>JAFEMH010002350.1:0-351428 GCA_022495995.1 Adenophora triphylla var. japonica
ATCAAAATGAAGGTGTTAGCCGATGATTTACTTGACACGATGTGTGATACGCATATGCTATGTTATATTATTGAGTTATGTATTTGATTGAGCAAAATTTATAAACTTATACGTGATAAAGGAGCAAGCGTCGTATTGGGTCATCTGATATCATATAAGCTATCACATTTAAGTGATACCACTTTATTTATAATCACCTAACAAATG
Source organism: Adenophora triphylla var. japonica (assembly GCA_022495995.1). Classification (NCBI taxonomy): domain Eukaryota; kingdom Viridiplantae; phylum Streptophyta; class Magnoliopsida; order Asterales; family Campanulaceae; genus Adenophora; species Adenophora triphylla. The sequence goes on from JAFEMH010002350.1 coordinate 208, forward strand.
ATTATAAATAGAACCATAAAGATAGAAAAACCCTTTAAATGCACCACCATTTAGAATGGAGAAAAGAAAAGAAATAAATGAGGTAGCTAATTATACCATTTTTCACAAGATCGCGACACATCTAAAACCCCCAAAAACCCTAAATAATGGCACATATTTGTAAGCTCAATTTCCAGTTTGGAATTGGAGGAAACTCATAGAGATGAAAAACACTTTAAATGTCATTTAGAATGTAGAAAAAAATTAAAAAAAATAAACGAGGTAGCCAGTATACCATTTTTCACAAGGATCGGGACACATAAAACCACCTAAAAACCACTAAATAATGGAACATATTTGCTTAACTCAATTTCCATTTGGATTTGGAGGAAACTTCATGTAGATGAAAAACACTTTAAATGTCCATCTAGAATCTAGAAAAAAATTAAAAAAATAAACGAGGTAAGCCGTATACCATTTTTCACGGAAGATCGGGACACATAAAACCCTAAAAACCCTAAATAATGGCACATATTTGTAACTTTCAATTTCCATTTGGATTTGATGGAAACTCAGTGTAGATGAAAAACACTTTAAAATGTCATCTTAGAATCCCCTAGAAAAAAATTAAAAAAAAAATAAACAGAGGTAGCTTAGTATACCATTTTTCACAAGATCGGGACACATAGAAACCCTGTAAAAACTCTAAATAATGGCACATATTTGTAGTAACTCCAATTTCCATTTGGATTTGGAGTGGAAAAACTCACGTAGATGAAAAACTTGGCTTTAAATGCCATCTAGAATCTAAAAAATTAAAAAAAAAATAAACGAGGTTAATGATAAGTTGTACATTAGAGGAATACCAACTAACCTCAAGATCATATATTTGGAACCATTATCATATTTGTTAAATCAAGGATTATATGTTTCTTGTTATAATAAGTTGGAAAACAAACAATGATATTTTACATATAAGATTGAACCCAACATCATACAATATCATATAACCTACCACATTTATTTATAATTAATTTTTATTTTATTATATGATGTGTCGTGTTTAAATACACGACATTTACTAATACATTTCGTATGAACAATACACGAAATGAATCGGGGAGTGTATCTCGTGTATTGTTCATACGAGATAATTACCAATAAACAAAGACTATATCGTGTGTGTATACACGTATATGTACCATAGTATCTCGTGTATATACACACGAGATACACCTCTGAAGCCCTACATAAAACACGATATACACGTTGCATGACAACGGCCCAACGAGAACGCTGTACACCCGTGTGACATTCGCGACACCATTGTCCAAGTCTTAACGCCCATAAATTTATACCCATTATTTTCATTAATTTTCAAATCATCTAACACCATAGTATGGATTCTCCACAACATTCTCCAAGTTTTTATGATCATATTGATCTTGAGCTTGTGGAATATATTTTTGAAGAAGAAGGTTTGCCACCAAATTCTCCTCATCAAAATCAAAATCCAAGCAGCAATGAAGTAAGTTTTTAAAGTTATATTTGGTGTTTTGATCAAAATCGCAATAAAAATCCAATGTTGAAACGAAATTGTTTTTCAAGATTGGATTTTTAAATTCTGATATTACTCTATTTCGTGTGAGATTATACGAGTTTTATGCTGTTTGTCGTGTTTTTCTACACGAGTGATGGCGTATTACCTCGTATTATGTTACACGAGATAAATGCTTTAAGTCGTGTAAAGTTACACGAGATGTTCCAGGAACATCTCGTATAATGTTACACGAAATGTCATACAGCCTGTTGTTTATTGTGCAATTTTCTAATTGATGGTAATACAATTTGTAGGGACCGGATGTCAGTGATCAATTCGATACATCCCTATTATTTTCAAATAGGGATGATCTTGTTAAACACGTACGGGATATCGCGGCCCGTCAAAATATAACCCTTTCTATAGGAGATTCGATGAAGACAAGTGGCAGATCCTAGGCTACGCGAAGATTGTATGCCATTTTGGTGGCAAGTACAGGTTCGGAAAAACTAAAGATGTGAGGTTGACTAGTACGAAGAAGATTGGGTGCAATTTTGAAATCCGGGCCAAAGATAGGGGTGATGGGGTATGGGGTTACGTTGTGAAACATGGTTCTCATAATCACGACTTTCCTACGTATCCCGAAGGTCATCCGTTGGGTAAATTGACTAGTTCTGAATATGAGGAGGTGTGTAGCGCAAGTTAGTCTTCGGTGCGTCCAAATAACATTCTAACAATGTTAAAGAGGAAGGATGAGAAGAACGTGAGTACTCCAAAACACGTCCACAATGCCCTCACAAAATGCAAGTCACAAGAACGACAAGGGAGATCCTCGCTTCAACAGTTCATAAAAGCACTCGAGGATAAGCAATATACCTTCTTCATGAGGAAAGCTAACGAGAGTGACCTGATCGGTGACATATTCTTCTCTCACCCACGAGCATCGAATATGCTTAAGCATTTTCCATATGTAGTACAAGGTAAATTTTGATTTTTGAATCTCGTTTTTTTTGACTCTGTTTTCCACAAGTCGTATGCATTTTTTGAATTGCAATTTTATTAATTTCTAACTTTATTTCTCTTTAAATGATACAAGGTATTTGCGCTTACAACACCAACTGCTATGGAATGGCATTACTTGAGATTATAGGATTTACTTCAACGGGGAAGAATTTCACAATTGCATATGCGTTTGTGAGGACCCCGACCCGGAACCTACACGTGTCCCGAGTTGGAGCGTCCTCAAACTAACCCAAATTTACTAAACTTTTAAAACTTTGAATTAAACTTCAAACATCAACATCATTAACATTTCCATTTTCAAAACAACTCCACTACTCTCCACACCGGAGGAAGAGTGGACCAACTTTGAAAATACTTAAGCTGTTTAGTTACAAAAGATATTGGTTTTAACGTAGAAATATAAGGTTTATAATTACAAACTCCCAAAAGGAATTATGACAAAATACTTTCTACGCCAACCTAACGTACCAGACAAATACCCAAAGCTCACTTTGCTAAACTCCTTTCCGTCCTTACTTGGCCGGTCCTCTGTCTCGGGATCTAAAAACATTAAAGGGAGAGGGGTGAGAATAAATCTCGGCAAGCTATTATGAATGCAACAATATGCCCAAATAAATGCAACATATAACAAGTCGCACATAACACATTGGAAAAGCGTAAACACATTCCATTACCTTGGTTTACCTTTTCCCGATACGAACAGTGATAGTCGTACAACATTGGGTATAATAATACTCCAATCTTACGGTGGTGCTTAAGCAATACTCACATCTTATAAGACCCGTTTTCGGGGAACCAAATAAGACATTAGCAACTACTGTAAGGCTTTTTGGCTCAATACGGATGCTATACCCCATCCTGTGGCCACAGAGGAGGGGACGGCCACGAATATAACATAATCCAGATCACATTAGGTCACACTTCCATAATTGATCGTATTATGTTATACCCCCAATGTCAGCTGACTCACACATTATCAAGCACATAATAGATACTTGAATAGAATCCACAGAAAGGGATAACAATATAGCAACATGGTAAAATATACTCATGTTCAATCTTTCAAATAGTGTGATATATATATATACACTATTGATTCCAATCATAATCCATGTATGGCATAGATGCTCATAATCAATTCCATGATGCCGTGCAACAATTATTTCCCGCACCATATTATCATATAACCATTCGGAGGCAACCACATAGAGGTAAAATCACAATTAAATAGCTCTAGGATTATAGTTAAAGAAGGATCAATTCCCACTTAAATTGTTTATGTTTCAATTAACTTGGAAATTCATACTCGAAATTGTCACAGGCACGACTCGTGCTCTAGTGCACGAAGTCGTTCCCAACCTCTGCACGACTACTTGGTTTCTCACGACTAGGGATCACGGCGAAAATTGAAGGTCACGACTCGTGCTCCAGGTGCACGAGTCGTGCTCCAGTCCCGCACCACTAGTGCTCATTTGCACCACTAGTGCTCATTTGCACCACTAGTGCTCCCGTGCCACTACTAGTGCTCCCGTGCACTACCTAGTGCTCCGTGCGCTAGTCGTGCCAATACCGAATTGTTGCTTGATGTTTCCATCGAGTGCATGACCCAAAACCACAAAACCCCATTTTTGCTTCATCTAGCTGCACTAAACTAACCAAAACCAGTTTATATACCATATTGAACACATATCAATACTCAATCCATGCTTTAAAACCCTCTATCACCTTCAATCCCAAAGTTGATCAACTATTTAATTACTCTTTTCATGTTCATCAACATTTTGCTTATCTAATCATTCCCAAAGCCAAGAAACAACACAATCAAGTCCCAAAAGTAGTTTATAGCACATTTACATATCATTTAGATTCACATGCTCAACATTGAAGGGAAATCATAATAACTTACTTTAGGTTTTTAGAATAGAATGTTGATCTTCTTAGCTTGATTTGTTCCTCTAGATGATCCAACCTCAAAAATGCTCTTGGACTTGAAAATGGTGTAGAAATGGCTAGCTACAAAGCTTGGAATGGAGAGACCTTCAATGGAGTTCCATGGAGAAAGTGAAAGAAGAAAATGAGGAAGAAGATGAAAGTGAATAGAGGGAGTATGGGGAGTGTAAGAGAGGGTATGGGGAGGTAAGGTGGTAGGTTGACTATTGAGGCCTTATTTGAGGAAATTAGGGAAAAGGAATTGGCCCCCCCTCCCTACTCAATCTAAGGCTTTCACCTTAGTTATTAAACCTATCCCAAAATCATTTATCTACCCAATTTAACCTCCTTCTACTATTTATTCATTTCCTATTATTATATTTTCCAAATGCTTTATTTATTTCTATTGTTATACTTTTCTAGAACATTAATTTATTGCACTATCATTTATCCTAACATATGAAATCAAGTATATAAAAATGGACACATAATATTAACAGTAATATTAAAAGCACACAATATAATATTAAAATTAGTGTTTAGGGTTAGAATTCGTTACACTCGCTCCCCCTTAAAGAAAATTCGTCCCGAATTTTAAAAGACTTACTTGGATTTTCAAACAACCACGGGTATTTCGCTCTCATCTCCGACTCTAGCTCCCACGTCGCTTCCTCAACGGTGTGATTCTTCCAAAGGACCTTCACTATCGGAATACTCTTAGACCTCAACTTCTTAACTTGGAATTCTAAGACTCTTAAGGGCTCTTCAACATAAGACATGTCCGCTTGGACATCATCGGGGGAGAACTCCAAGATGTGGGAAGGATCATGACAATACTTCCTCAACATTGAAACATGGAAAACATCATGGAGTAAAGAAAGAGACGGAGGTAATGCCAGCCGGTAAGCCAAATCCCCAATCTTCTCTAAGATCTCAAACGGACCAACGAACCTCGGAGCCAATTTACCACTTATTACCAAACCTTTTGATTCCCGTCCTCGGAGAGACCTTCAAGAACACAAAGTCACCAACTTTGAAAAGATAAATCCCGTCTTCTATTGTCGGCGTAGCTTTTCTGTCTACTCTGACCGTCTTCAATCTATCCAGAATCACCTTGATCTTCTCCGTAGAATCTCGAACCAAATCCGGGCCCCAAAGTCTCGCTTCACCAACCTCGTCCCAACACATCGGAGATCGACACTTCCTACCATACAACGCTTCATACGGAGCCATCTCAATACTAGGCGATAAGCTGTTGTTGTAGGAAAACTCCACTAAAGGTAGATGATCCTCCCAAGACAATTGGAAATCCATCACACATGGCCGTAACATATCCTCAAGTATACTGAATAGTTCTCTCGGGATGACCGTCGGTTTGAGGATGAAACGCCGTACTAAAACACAATTTAGAACCCAAGGCTTCATGCAATGCCCTCCAAAATCTAGATGTAAACCTCGGATCTCTGTCGGAAACAATACTAGCAGGAACCCCGTGAAGTCTCACAATCTCCCTTCATATACAAGCCCGAGCTAACTTCTCTAACGAAAACTTGGTCGATACCTGGGAAGAAAATGAGCCGACTTCGTCAACCGATCCACAATAACCCAAATAGCATCCATCTTCTTCGCGGTAAGAGGCAAACTCGAAACAAAATCCATCGAAATCCCTTCCCATTTCCATTAGGAATATCCGATGGTTGAAGTAATCCAGCCGGTCTCGATGTTCGGCCTTAATCATTGACAAGTCAAACACTTAGAAACATAATCCGCAATTTCCCTCTTCATTCCATTCCACCAATGCCCACGCTTCAAGTCTTGATACATTTTGGTACTACCGGATGAATCGCAAACTTGGACTTATGGCCATCCTCTAAGACACGCTTCTTGATTTAGGTGATGAAGGAACGCAAATTCTCCCTTGGAAGGTTAAAATTCCATCTCTATTCAACGCAAATTCCCGGCTTTCCCATCTTGCACTTGATCAAAAATTTTCTTCAATTCCGGATCACTTTGTTGAGCTTCCTTCAAATCTCCATACAATGTCGGAGCGGCTCGAACATTCGCAATGATTACTTCACTCTTCAATTCCGAGAACTGAAAGCTGTCACATACGCCTTTCGGCTAATCGCATCCGCCACTACATTAGCCTTCCCCGGATGATAAGATATTACACAATCAAAATCCTTCAAAAACTCAAGCCATCTTCTTTGCCGGTTATTCAACTCCTTTTGAGTAAATAGGTACTTCAAACTCTTGTGGTCGGTGAAAATCTCAAACTTCGCCCCATAAAGGTAGTGCTTCCACTTATGTAACGCAAACACGATCGCCGCCAATTCCATATCATGAGTAGGGTAATTCTGTTCCGCCGGTGATAACTTCCTAGAGGCATACGCAATAACCTTCCCATTTTGCATGAGAACACATCCCAAACCCGCCTTCGAGGCATCACTATAGATCACAAAATTCTCACAACCATCCGGAAGGGTAAGAACGAGGAGCCGTCGTCAACCTCTTCTTCAATTCATTGAAACTTTCTTCACACTTGGAATCCCATATGAATGACACATCTTTCGAGTCAACCTAGTCAATGGAGTAGCAATCCGGAAAACCCTTCAATGAACCTCCGATAATACCCCGCCAAACCAAGGAAACTACGGACCTCGAGTCACCGTCGAAGGTTGCTTCCAATTAACCACGGCCTCAATTTTCGAAGGATCCACGGAAATCCCGAACTCGACACAACATGCCCCAAGAAAGAAACTGCTCGAAGCCAAAACTCACACTTGCTTGAACTTGGCGTACAAGCGCTTCTCACGAAGAACGGACAATACAATCCTCAAATGATTCTCATGCTCTTCCCGGGACTTAGAATAAACAAGGATATCATCTATGAATACCACCACGAAGCTATCAAGATAAGGCTTAAAGACACGGTTCATCATATCCATAAACACTACGGAGCATTAGTCAATCCGAACGGCATCACAACAAACTCATAATGACCATATCTAGTTCGGAAAAATTTGTTTTGGCAATATCATCCGGCCTAATCTTCAAGCGATGGTATCCGCTTCTCAAATCAAGCTTTGAGTAGATAACGGAACCTTGGAGTTGGTCAAATAAATCATCTATGTGCGGAAGAGGATACTTATTCTTTATAGTGGCTTGGTTCAACAAACGATAATCTATACACAATCGTAAGGTACCATCCTTCTTCCTAACAAATAGAACCGGTGCTCCCATGGAGACACACTAGGGCGAATAAAACCCCGGTCTAGCAATTCTGTAATTGGACCTTCAATTCTTTCAACTCGGGAGCCATTCTATAAGGTGCTTTGGAGATAGGGGCGGTACAGTACTAAGTCAATACAAAACTCTACCTCACGATCCGGAGGCATAGAATATTCACTAGAAAACACATCACTAAACTCATTCACAACCGGGACATGAGCTAACTCGGGAGACTTCTTATTGGAATCTACCACATAAGCCAAGTACCCCGCACACCCCTTAGATAGCATCTTTCTAGCTTTTAAGGTGGAAATAACATGTAACCCAAACATAGATTTATCGGCATCAAATATAAATGTAGGCACATCAGGCATAGCAAATGAGACTCGTTTTCTACGACGATCTACCAAAGCATGACAACGGCTCAACCAATCCATTCCAAGGATCACATCAAAATCACGGATTGGTAACTCGACCAAATCCACCGGCAATACATGCCCACATATAGTCACATCACAACCACGATATATCAAAGAAGATGCAAGGCACTCTCCCATAGGAGTAGAGACCTCCAACACATAAGGCATAGGTTCAGGCAAAATATGCAATGAGAATGCAAAATGAGATGCCACAAATGAGTGGGAAGACCCGGGATCTATAAGAATGCGGGCCTTAACTCCTGAGACAGGAACTATACCTCTAATGACGGCATTGGGATCGACCTCTCCTCGACCCAAAGCAAACACTCGACCTTGCACTCTATCTTTGGGTTTCCCGTCTACATCTCTCTTCACACCACTACCTTGTCCCCCTTGACCACTACCCGAAGCTTGCTTACTCTGCCACTTGGGACAATTCCTCCTGAAATGGCCTGTCGACCCACACTCCAAACACTTGCCTTGCTTGCTCCAACACTTGTCCTCCGAATGTCCTTGCCTCTTGCAATATCCACATGTTGCCCCAAACCGACCCGGAAGTCGAGCGATTTGCCGGAGCCGCTACGTTTCCTCCTCGATTTGCTCCCGGAGTGAATGTCCTTGGTTGCCCTCTGTTCTGTCCCGAGCCTTGACCTTGGAATCTGTTTCTGTTTCCGCCTTCATTTTTACCCCGATGCTCCTCTATGTCATTCTCAATCCGATACGCCATGTTCACCGCCGCTTGGAAGTTGGCGAAGTCATGAGTCAAAAGCTGCTTCCGGAACTCCACCCTTAAGCCTTTCACGAACCGGTAGATACGCCTCTCCTCATCTGGCACCAAATGAGGACAATAACGGGCTAGCTCCAGTAAACTTTCTTGAATCTTTGTGCTATAGACATTGTCCCTTGCTCCAATTTCGAAACTCAACCTCTTTCTTATCTCTAGTCACCATCGGAACAAAGTGGTCCCCGGAACTTACGTGTGAAATTATCCCAAGTTTGCGGTGTCAAATCTCGGTCCCAACCATCCTTTACTACCGCCACCCGGTGCTCGCGGGTCCTTCCAACTTGAAAACGGCACATCTCACCTTTTCCGCATCCGAACTCTCCATAGCCAAGAAAATCTTGTTCATCGCTTCAAGCCACCTTTCTGCCTTCACCGGATCCGGATCTCCGTTGAAGCTAGGAGGAGACATCTTCACAAACTTCTCTAAACCATGGTGCCCTTGCCTACCTTCGGGTTGTTGCTGTCCCCTACCTTGATTACATTTTGTCATATTACGAAGAAATACTCGGAACATATCCATCATTTCGGCATTCGGATTACCAACATTACCCAAAGCCCGATCCTGATCTCCATCATTACCCGCCATTAGTACAAACTCCTGCATTAAACACTCGACGTCAGTTATCACACACTCTCACTCAGCTAGACTCTACCCGAGAACTCTAACCGAGCTCTGATACCAACTGTGAGGACCCCGACCCGGAACCTACACGTGTCCCGAGTTGGAGCGTCCTCAACTAACCCAAATTTACTAAACTTTTAAAACTTTGAATTAAACTTCAAACATCAACATCATTAACATTTTCATTTCAAAACAACTCCACTACTCTCCACACCGGAGGAAGAGTGGACCAACTTTGAAAATACTTAACTGTTTAGTTACAAAAGATATTGGTTTTAACGTAGAAATATAAGGTTTATAATTACAAACTCCCAAAAGGAATTATGACAAAATACTTTCTACGCCAACCTAACGTACCCCGACAATACCCAAAAGCTCACTGCCCAAACTCCTTTCCGTCCTTACTTGGCCGGTCCTCCTGTCTCGGGATCTAAAAACATTAAAGGGAGAGGGGTGAGAATAAATCTCAGCAAGCTATTATGAATGCAGCAATATGCCAAATAAATGCAACATATAACAAGTCGCACATAACACATTGGAAAAGCTGTAAACACATTCCATTACCTTGGTTTACCTTTTCCCATCTGAACAGTAGTCGTACAACATTGGGTATAATAATACTCCAATCTTACAGAGTGCTTAAGCAATACTCACATCTTATAAGACCCGTTTTCGGGGAACCAAATAAGACAGAGCAACTCTGTAAGGCTTTTGGCTCAATACGGATGCTATACCCCATCCTGTGGCCACGGGAGGGGACGGCAGAATATAGCATAATCCGATCACATTAGGTCACACTTCCATAATTGATCGTATTATGTTATACCCCCAATGTCAGCTGACTCACACATTATCAAGCACATAAAAGATACTTGAATAGAATCCACAGAAAGGGATAACAATATAGCAACATGGTAAAATATACTCATGCTCAATCTTTCAAATAGTGTCATATATATATATACACTATTGATTCAATCATAATCCATGTATGGCATAGATGCTCATAATCAATTCCATGATGCCGTGCAACAATTATTTCCCGCACCATATTATCATATAACCATTCGGAGGCAACCACATAGAGGTAAAATCACAATTAAATAGCTCTAGGATTATAGTTAAAGAAGGATCAATTCCCACTTAAATTGTTTAGGTTTCAATTAACTTGAAATTCATACTCTGAAATTGTCCTGGGCACGACTCGTGCTCTAGTGCACGAGTCGTTCCCAACCTCTGCACGACTACTTGGTTTCTCACGACTAGGGATCACGACTGAAAATTGAAGGTCACGACTCGTGCTCCAGTGCACGAGTCGTGCTCCAGTGCACCACTAGTGCTCATTTGCACCACTAGTGCTCATTTGCACCACTAGTGCTCCCGTGCACTAGTCGTGCCAATACCCAGAATTGTTGCTGATGTTTCCATCAGCTGCAACCCAAAACCACAAAACCCCATTTTTGCTTCATCTAGCTGCACTAAACTAACCAAAACCAGTTTATATACCATATTGAACACATATCAATACTCAATCCATGCTTTAAAACCCTCTATCACCTTCAATCCCAAAGTTGATCAACTATTTAATTACTCTTTTCATGTTCATCAACATTTTGCTTATCTAATCATTCCCAAAGCCAAGAAACAACACAATCAAGTCCCAAAAGTAGTTTATAGCACATTTACATATCATTTAGATTCACATGCTCAACATTGAAGGGAAATCATAATAACTTACTTTAGGTTTTTAGAATAGAATGTTGATCTTCTTAGCTTGATTTGATCCCCTAGATGATCCAACCTCAAAAATGCTCTTAGACTTGAAAATGGTGTAGAAATGGCTAGCTACAAAGCTTGGAATGGAGAGACCTTCAATGGAGTTCCATGGAGAAAGTGAAAGAAGAAAATGAGGAAGAAGATGAAAGTGAATAGAGGGAGTATGGGGAGTGTAAGAGAGGGTATGGGGAGGTAAGGTGGTAGGTTGACTATTGAGGCCTTATTTGAGGAAATTAGGGAAAAGGAATTGCCCCCCCCTCCCTACTCAATCTAAGGCTTTCACCTTAGTTATTAAACCTATCCCAAAATCATTTATCTACCCAATTTAACCTCCTTCTACTATTTATTCATTTCCTATTATTATATTTTCCAAATGCTTTATTTATTTCTATTGTTATACTTTTCTAGAACATTAATTTATTGCACTATCATTTATCCTAACATATGAAATCAAGTATATAAAAATGGACACATAATATTAACAGTAATATTAAAACACACAATATAATATTAAAATTAGTGCCTAGGGTTAGGGTCGTTACAGCGTTCCTCCAAAATGAGAAGACTGAGAATTAGACGTGGGCACTCAAGAATTTGCAAAGTCTTTTTCATACTCCCCACATGCCAACTGTTTTCTTAACTGATCGTGACTTGGCTTTCATTAATGTTGTCCAAATGGAATTTCCCGAGACCGCACACCATTTGTGTCGAAGGCATATCGAAGTCAATGTTAAAAAGAGAGCGTTGGCTAAAAATGGTAGCAATGAGTTTGCATTATCATTCATGAGGAGATTTAATAAAGCAATATCAACCGCTACTCGCGAAGAGTGGGACACCCGTTGGCAATTGTTTTGCGATTATTACAGATCTTATCCTGATTTATTGACCTACCTCCGCGAGACTTGGATTGCTCCATACTCTACGAATATTTTGTTGATGCACACAGATCAGTTACTGCATTATTACAGATCTTATCCTGATTTATTGACCTACCCTTCGCGTGTCGTGTGCGAAAGGACGACAGGAAGCCTTTATGTCGTGTACTTTTACACGACATAAACTAATTGTGTAAAATATTAGGTCGTATGAAATTATACGAAATTTAAATTTACTCTGCCATTAATGTAAATTAACAACAACACGATATTATGTCCTAATATCGTGTATATCCATACGACATATCAAAATGAAGGTGTTCTTCGATGATTTGCAACACGATGTTAATGATACGCATATGCTATGTTATATTATTGAATTGTGTTGTTAATTGAGCAAAATTTATATACTTATACATGACAAGGAACAAACGTCATATTGGATCATACAATATCATATAACCTATCACATTTAAGTGATACCACTTTATTTATAATCACCTAACAAATGATTATAAATAAATTCATAGAGATGAAAAACCCTTTAAATGCCATTTAGAATGGAGAAAAAAATAAATGAGGTAGCCGTATACCATTTTTCACAAGATCGCGACACATAAAACCCCTAAAAACCCTAAATAATGGCACATATTTGTAACTCAATTTCCATTTGGAATTGGAGGAAACTCATAGAGATGAAAAACACTTTAAATGTCATTTAGAATGTAGAAAAAAATTAAAAAAAATAAACGAGGTAGCCGTATACCATTTTTCACAAGATCGGGACACATAAAACCCTAAAAAACCCTAAATAATGGAACATATTTGTAACTCAATTTCCATTTGGATTTGGAGGAAACTCATGTAGATGAAAAACACTTTAAATGTCATCTAGAATCTAGAAAAAAAATAAAAAAAAAATAAATGAGGTAGCCGTATACCATTTTTCACAAGATCGGGACACATAAAACCCTAAAAACCCTAAATAATGGCACATATTTGTAACTCAATTTCCATTTAGATTTGATGGAAACTCATGTAGATGAAAAACACTTTAAATTTCATCTAGAATCTAGAAAAAAATTAAAAAAAAATAAACGAGGTAGCCGTATACCATTTTTCACAAGATCGGGACACATAAAACCCTAAAAACCCTAAATAATGGCACATATTTGTAACTCAATTTCCATTTGGATTTGGAGGAAACTCATGTAGATGAAAAACACTTTAAATGCCATCTAGAATCTAGAAAAAAATTAAAAAAAAATAAACGAGGTTAATGATAAGTTGTACATTAGAGGAATACCAACTACTCAAGATCATATATTTGAAATTATCATATTTGTTAATCAAGATTATATGTTTCTTGTTATAATAAGTTGGAAAACAAACAATGATTACATATAAGATTGAACCAACATCATACAATATCATATAACCTACCACATTTATTTATAATTAATTTTTATTTTATTATATGATGTGTCGTGTTTAAATACACGACATTTACTAATACATTTCGTATGAACAATACACGAAATGAATCAGGGTGTATCTCGTGTATTGTTCATACGAGATAATTACCAGAAACAAAGACTATATCGTGTGTGTATACACGATATGTACCATAGTATCTCGTGTATATACACGAGATACACCTGGCCCTACATAAAACACGATATACACGCAGACAACGGCCCAACAGAGAGAACTGTACACCCATGCAGCTGCGACACCATTGTCCAAGTCTTAACGCCCATAAATTTATACCCATTATTTTCATTAATTTTCAAATCATCTAACACCATAGTATGGATTCTCCACAACATTCTCCAAGTTTTTATGATCATATTGATCTTGAGCTTGTGGAATATATTTTTGAAGAAGAAGGTTTGCCACCAAATTCTCCTCATCAAAATCAAAATCCAAGCAGCAATGAAGTAAGTTTTTAAAGTTATATTTGGTGTTTTGATCAAAATCGCAATAAAAATCCAATGTTGAAACGAAATTGTTTTTCAAGATTGGATTTTTAAATTCTGATATTACTCTATTTCGTGTGAGATTATACGAGTTTTATGCTGTTTGTCGTGTTTTTCTACACGAGTGATGGCGTATTACCTCGTATTATGTTACACGAGATAAATGCTTTAAGTCGTGTAAAGTTACACGAGATGTTCCAGGAACATCTCGTATAATGTTACACGAAATGTCATCTGACTTTGTTGTTTATTGTGCAATTTTCTAATTGATGGTAATACAATTTGTAGGGACCGGATGTCAGTGATCAATTCGATACATCCCTATTATTTTCAAATAGGGATGATCTTGTTAAACACGTACAGGATATCGCGGCCCGTCAAAATATAACCCTTTCTATAGGAGATTCGAGGAAGACAAGTGGCAAGATCCTAGGCTACGCGAAGATTGTATGCCATTTTGGTGGCAAGTACAGGTCCGGAAAAACTAAAGATGTGAGGTTGACTAGTACGAAGAAGATTGGGTGCAATTTTGAAATCCGGGCCAAAGATAGGGGTGATGGGGTATGGGGTTACGTTGTGAAACATGGTTCTCATAATCACGACTTTCCTACGTATCCCGAAGGTCATCCGTTGGGTAAATTGACTAGTTCTGAATATGAGGAGGTGTGTAGCGCAAGTCAGTCTTCGGTGCGTCCAAATAACATTCTAACAATGTTAAAGAGGAAGGATGAGAAGAACGTGAGTACTCCGAAACACGTCCACAATGCCCTCACAAAATGCAAGTCACAAGAACGACAAGGGAGATCCTCGCTTCAACAGTTCATAAAAGCACTCGAGGATAAGCAATATACCTTCTTCATGAGGAAAGCTAACGAGAGTGACATGATCGGTGACATATTCTTCTCTCACCCACGAGCATCGAATATGCTTAAGCTTTTTTTCCATATGTAGTACAAGGTAAATTTTTGATTTTTGAATCTGTTTTTGACTCTGTTTTCCACAAGTCGTATGCATTTTTTTTGAATTGCAATTTTATTAATTTCTAACTTTATTTCTCTTTAAATGATACAAGGTATTTGCACTTACAACACCATTGCTATGGAATGGCATTACTTGAGATTATAGGATTTACTTCAACGGGGAAGAATTTCACAATTGCATATGCGTTCCTCCAAAATGAGAAGGCGAGAATTAGACGTGGGCACTCAAGAATTTGCAAAGTCTTTTTCATACTCCCAGCATGCCAAGTGTTTTCTTAGCGATCGTGACTTGGCTTTCATTAATGTTGTCCAAATGGTATTTCCCGAGACCGCACACCATTTGTGTCGAAGGCATATCGAAGTCAATGTTAAAAAGAGAGCGTTGGCTAAAAATGGTAGCAATGAGTTTGCACTATCATTCATGAGGAGATTTAATAAAGCAATATCAACCGCTACTCGCGAAGAGTGGGACACCCGTTGGCAATTGTTTTGCGATTATTACAGATCTTATCCTGATTTATTGACCTACCTCCGCGAGACTTGGATTGCTCCATACTCTACGAATATTTTGTTGATGCACACGGATCGATTCTTGCACTCGGAACCCACACCACGAACAGGGTGAGTGAGCATAACAGGTTGAAGAAGGCCTTGGGGAGTGCTTCTTCTACTTTTGACACATTATTCAAAAAGGCTCATGAGATTATGGAAATCCAAATAACAACAATCAAAGCTACTATGGAGAAATCAAAGAGTATAATTCCAAATGATATGAAGACATGTGATCTGTATCACGACATATTGGGGCGAGTGTCAAAGGCAGCTTTGGACATCATCAAAGAAGAGCGGAGTCGTTGCGGGGATAATGTCATGGATCCTTGGTGTGGGTGTTACACAGGCGAACACGTGGACTTCCATGTAGTCACGAGATTGCATGCATACAAAACTGCGGGGGCCGGATTGAGTTGTCCTCGATTCATGATTTTTGGAAGAAGTTGGACATTGAAGTAGAATCTTTGTCCCACTGGACTGATTTTGAAGGCTGTGTTGAATGAGCTGAACTCACCTGGACCGGTAAAGAGAAGGTTATTTCAAACGATAAATGAAGGGCTACATCCACAAACCGGAGATGCTTCTGAGCCGAGATCATATTTGAAGGCAAATAAACCCCGGACCACCGGTTGTAGAGTACTATCAGTTGGGAGCGTACCGAACGAGACATTTTGGAGTCCCCACTACACCACCCTCCACTAGCGGCGAGTCTAGATCTTCATTTATTGCATCAATCCAATCGGGTTTGATGTCGCGGGAGTCACCAAATCCGAAATCGGCTTCAAACACTACACCATCTAGCCCTACCACTCCTACATCTCTTCCACCACTAGCGCTTCGGGTCGTGGGAGAGGTCGAGTCGAGGTCGGGGACGGGGACGGGGACGGGGACGGGGTCGTGGAAATGGACAAGTCAATGATATACATACTTACGTGCGTAGGATGTTGCTTACCCCTCTTATTGTCCCATTTATTGATGGCTTCACGAGATGTGATGGGTGATGGAAATTGTGGATATAGAAGCGTGCAGGCGCAAATATACGGAACAGAGGAGATGTGGCAAAGAGTGCGCTCGGATTGTGCCAAGGAGGCTGCCTTCATCATCGCGAGCTTTATGAGAGAGTTATGCCTTGGAGAGATATGGACGAGCTCTATAGTCGCATTACTCACTATGGCTCCCCATGTTCGGAATATTATTGGTTGATACTCCCGAGAGAGATAGGGCACATCATAGCCACGGTGTATAATGTGGTGTTTGTCTCGTACTCGCAAACCGGCGGCTTCACATGCCTACCGGTGAGCGTACCACAAGGAGCAGGACCACCGCGAGACACACTTGTGTTGGGACATGTGGGAAACCATTTTATATTGGTATGATACTTTAATTCGTTATATTTAACTATCTTATAATTTCTAAATTTGTTATATTTGACTATTTTATTACTTTTGCCCCACATGTCCGATAGTGATTATCCGATACCATCAGTAGCACTATATTGGGGGGAGCAACGTCATCCAAGCGCAAGTAACCTGATCATGCCATACAGAACTCAGATAGAAACATTCAACCGACTCTCAATTATGGCGAACGAAGCACGAATTGCAGGAAATAGGCCATAGTTTATGTGTATAGCGTATTGATTATTTTTTGTATGAAGTTTTGGGACGAATATAGTATATTAAAATTGGATCACTTGATGTAGTACTTAAATTATAGTTTTGATGTATGGATACATCAGTTTGTTTGTTTCAGTGTCTGTTTTTTTTTTCATTCCATAGACCATCTCGTGTTCTTATACACGAGATGGAACATCATAACTCGTATAAATATACACGACGTATTTAGATGCCTTCCCCAACTCCCGGTATAGATATGCCAACGCAGCTATCCCCCAGGATAGAGCCCCCACTCTGTCAATATCCACGCACAATGAAAGGTAGTCTGAGGGCATCTTATCCTAAGTCTTGTCCACGAACAGCGTGGAGCCGAGGAGGAACATGATGTACGTAGAAGCGCGCTCATCGTCAGTCATGTCGGAAGGGGACTCAAAGGACCGGCGGAGGCCATCTAAAGAGTAGGTCGTGCCCTTCCGACATGTCTCAAGGCGTGCCCTGATATGGGCTACGTCAGGCTCTGGATCCGCCTTCGCAACAGGGCCACCTGAACAGCTGATACCTACAAATTGAAAATGAAATAATTAATAAAATTGATAAAATTTATGAAATTGATAAAATTTATGTAATTTATAAAAAATAGACAAAAAACAAGAATATACCTAGGATATGAGTGACGTCATGCATAGTGATCGTCATCTCCTCCCACGGCATGTGGAAGGTATTAGTCTCGGGAGACCACCGTTCCGCAAACGCCGTTAGGAGCGCCATGCTAGGCCGGCGAATGGTAGCATCATGTAGGTAAGGGAGGCCGGTACCCTGAACACGAGCCCACCAAGCTCTATCATCCTCCGGTAAAGAAGCATGCGAGAACCTGTTGATTCCAAACAAAACATTATAATTAATACTCCTGTTTTGAGAACCCCGAGATGACATTTCGTGTGGAAATACCCGAAATGTTGGTGATAATTTCGTGTATAAATACATGAGAAACCTCACCACATATCGTGTATTAGAGCACGAAATGTAAACTGATGAATCAATTTACATTTCGTGTCCTAATATACGAAATGTGGAAAGTATCTCGTGTACTACAACACGAAATGGTCTCCAACATTTCGTGTATTGGCACACGAAATGTCAACTGATTCTTGAAATGTTTTGCAAATGGCTATTTAATAAACAAATCATATACTTACTTATCTAGAATCTGCTGCCTCGTTTGGCGCTTCAACACCGGCTCACAAGTGGCGTTCTCCCATATCTTACGGGCTCGATGATGACCAAACCCGTACAACAAATCAACCTCCTCCGGGCCGTCACCGGGGTTACTCTTAAGCTGCCACTCGTCATCCTTAGCCCTTTTCCCCTTTCTGGCCCGTGCCTCCCGCTTCTTGCGAGACCTCACAGATACACTCTCCTCCACCTCCTCCTCCTCCTCTTCCTCATCATCATCATCACTAGATAACTGTGCCTCACGCACAGATGCACCTCGGGAACGAGTGCGAGAAGATGAATCCTCACTAGAATATGTACCCTCACTATTCGTCTCTTCATCCACAGGCTGCTCAATCACGACATTCTTGTCGTGAATCTTTTTGCTCCGTTTATACGCATGGCGCTTACTTCTGTAGCGCCTCCTCGGCCTTCCTCTTTCTATTAGAGGCCGTCGCAGGTTTACGTCTCTACAAAAAATTAAATAAGAGACAATTAATTTTCAAGAACCAGTTGACATTTCGTGTGGAAATACCCGAAATGTTGGTGATCATTTCGTGTATAAAGACACGAGAAACCTCACCACATATCGTGTATTAGAGCACGAAATGCAAACTGATGAATCAATTTACATTTCGTGTCCTAATATACGAAATGTGGAAAGTATCTCGTCTACTACAACACGAAATGGTCACCAACATTTTGTGTATTGGCACACGAAATGTAAACTGATGAATCAGTTTACATTTCGTGTGCCATTACACGAAATGTTGGTGACCATTCGTATGTGTTCATACGAAATACACGCCGACAATTTCAAATTTTAGGCACACGAATTCGTATCCGATTCAAACAAAAAACCCAAATTTATGTTACGAAATCGCAATTAGAACCATTTAGGATAGGTTTAAACAACATTAAGCATTATATAATTCATTTTAGGCATAAAATTAATGTTGGGTTTTCAAATTGAAATTTTAGATTAAAAAGAATTACTTTTGGAGCGGCGGAAGAAGAGACGGACTTTCCACCGGTTTTAGGGAGGTTTGTCTTCATTTTTTCCGTCGGTGGTGGTCGGCGGCGTTCGTCGAGTGAGAGAGAGAAGAGAGAGCGCCGTTGGTTTCTTAGGTTTTGAGAGAGAGAGAGAAAGAGAGAGAGAACAGAACAGACGTTTGAAATGGGGAGGAAAGGGATTTTTTATTTTTTTTTAAGTATATATATGAGGGTATTTTGGTCATTTACACGTGCCTTGTAAATTTCATGCCTTGTATATAGTACTACCCTTTAAATATACTTCCTCAAACCTAAAATGAATGTTCATTTTTTATATTTATTCCATTTCAAAATGAGTATCTAATATTTTATTTATTTTTTTAATATACCTCATCCATTTCAAAATGAATGAACATTTTTTTTATAAATATTTATTCCAACATGAATGTCTATTTTTTAAATTAAAATTAACAACTATTTTAGATTGAAAGAATTAATTTAGAACTAAGTTTTTCATAAAATAATCATTTATATTGAAATGGATGGAGTACAAACTAATTATAAAAATAAAAACCAAATTTACCATTTAAAATGTCTCTCTCTTTTATATTATTTCATTCAATAAAACAATAAAAAAAATATAACAAACTTTGATGTAAGGTAATTGTGGAATTTAAATAGTTTTACCTCCAAAGCAATAATAATCATTTCAAACTAAAATTTAGTTGAGAAACGACAGTAAGTATATAAAATTAAAAAGAATCTTCAATTCTAAACCCCCGTAGCAAATAACATCAAATATTAAACATTAGTAATCTCATCTTATTCCATTAGTTGTGTTGTAGTTTCATTTATGTAATTATTTAAAATAAACTCAATTTATCTCATACCGTATTTGCGATTTATATAAACAAATGCAATGAAAAGAGAGTGAAATTTTTTATGAAAGAATTTGTGTCTAAGGATTTTTTTAAGAAGTTCTATTATATTATTTGATTATTTTTCTATTATTTTTAGTTTATTTCTCAAATTTAGTTATCCGTGCATTTAATGCACATGTGTATAATTAGTTAATAACAAAGGCTTTTGTATATGAACTAGTACTCTCTGACCCGTGCCAATGGCACGGAAACAGTATGCGGCTCATGAACAGTATGCATGATGGTTAAGTGATGAAAATTAAAAGATGAACAACATTAAAAGCACCTCAATATCTCAAAATTAATTAAAATAGAGTGACAAACAATCACAAACTACAAATGGATATTGCATTCTTAACTTGTTCATCAACTCGAGAGTAAATGAAAAATCAAATGTCAGATTGAAATATCAAACTGAGAATGTGGAAAAATAAAAAATATGAAAAAAACGTTCATTATTTTCTTGAAAGTAATAAACTAATCTATTGTTTCCTCTTCGAAGACATGATCGGATATTAAAGCTTCAGCTTCAACTCTTCTAGCACATTCTTTCTGCACTTGTAAAAAAAAATATCAACCACATTTATTTAACTATAAATGATGCTTTATATTCGATTATATATATATATATACATAATCTTCCTACATATTTAGTTTAATAGATAAAAAGATATAGTGAATATAAAGTATATGTAAGTGAAGGTTTTAAGAATTTTATGCTAGTATTCATTACTAAATATAGTTGTATTCATGAAGATAATATTTGAAATACCATAAAAGCATGGACAATCATGAAACATCATATTATTTTTTTCTAATCAAATGTATTTTTATTCTAACAATGTGAAAAATACCACTTGTGGTGCCGCCATTTCTTTTCCTTTGCTTGATGGTTGTTGTGCCATGGAGGTGAACTTCCAAACTTGAGAAATAGAAGAAAAATAATTAGCATTTTAAAAATAATAAATATTAATTAACGTTTTTAAAAAAATGCAAAATTTATTATGAGACGGAAGAAGTATCAAACAGTGAATAACTGAAAATGAAAAAAATGCAAAATTTATTATGAGATGGAAGGTGTATCAAACAGTGAATAACTGATAATGAAAAAAATGCAAAATTTATTATAAGACAGAAGGAGTATCAAACAGTGAATAACTGATAATGAGTAAACAGATAGCATTGTCTATCAGCTTCTAACGAAGTTGTGTTGTTTGGAACAGGATGAGTAAATTTCAGATTGTAGCTAACCCTTTGTGGGAGATTTGAAGCTGGTTGTAATGAAATGGAAGCAAATCGAGTCATGAAATCAGGAAAAGATGATCAGCAAAGGGCGTTGGATGGGTTGTTGGATGCATTTGGTTCTGTGTTTTCTCTTGAAGACATAGCTGATGCTTACGCCGTAAAGCGAGGAAGAATCCGGCATTGGTGGATCAATGCTCTATGATATTCGTAAAAGAAAATCTAAGTCTCCTTGAATTCTGACCCGGCGGTGAAAATTCATCAGAATCATCCCTTGAGATTCTTCCATGTTCTGGAAATGGAGGGCATAAAGCATCAAAGGCCAAAAGACAACATGCTTCAATGGGTACTGTTTCATCTGTTCTTGGTAAAAGTTATTGGAAGCCGAAGACGGTCGAAAGTAGAACTGATGTTACTGATAAGCCATTGAAATTGGATATAAAAGAATTACCCATGTCTGAAATTTCGGGGAAAGAATCAGGGTTCACCAAGGATGATGATGGTTTGCATTTGGATGTCGAGGATTTTCTTGTGAAGATGCTTGGGGAAGGGTTTAAGCTTGATAGGGGAATAATTCATGAAGTTTTGGGTAGGGAATTCTCAACTGTGTGTTGTTTATTTTAATGATCGTTTCCTGATTAAAAATTTCAACTCCCTTCTCCTTTATACATGACAATTTAAGTAGCAAAATGAGAATGGCAAAATTGCTCCTAGGTAACTGCCTGATATAATTATGGCCATATAATTTGAGACCACAAAACAAAAATCAGTAGAAAGTTTCAAGTTGGTTTACATAGTAATAGCACCGAAATTATAATTAGTTGTTTGTTTACCAATTTAAATTGCTAACTCTATAAAGCAACTTACTTTAACTTCCAGAATTCAAGAGAGAGACATATTACTTCCTCCGTCCCATAATAAATATTAATTAACGTTTTTTAAAAAATGCAAAATTTATTATGAGACGGAAGGAGTATCAAACAGTGAATAACTGATAATGAAAAAAATGCAAATTTTATTATGAGACGGAAGGAGTATCAAACAGTGAATAACTGATAATGAAAAAAATGCAAAATTTATTATGAGACGGAAGGAGTATCAAACAGTGAATAACTGATAATGAAAAAAAATGCAAATTTATTATGAGACGGAAGGAGTATCAAACAGTGAATAACTAATAATGAGTAAACAGATAACATTGTCTATCAGCTTCTAACGAAGTTGTGTTGTTTGGAACAGGATGAGTAAATTCCGGATTGTAGCTAACAGCCAAGACCGAGGACTTTCCTCGGTCTAATGGCTTGATAAACCTCCTACCATGAATCTACTCTGATTCAGGATTACAACACATTCAAAGCCGAGGAAAACTTCCTCAGCCCAAATGACGTACGAGTATAGTTAAAGCCGAGGAATCTTTCCTCGGCCTAACCACTTGCTCCACAAGGAACAAGGGACCTTCCTCGGATCCCACCTTCCTAAGGCTAATGCTTGCATAGCATACCAAAATATAACCAAGTTAGTGAAGTGACAGGAATCATGACAAAGTATTTTTCATTGATATTCAAATGGAATTACAGATCCTATTGTCTATTACAAAAAGCAGAAAAGGAAAAACTATCCTAAGACTGCTGAGCATCATCGAAAGGCTCTTCAAGCCGGTGGTAGTAATGGAGCCGGGGAGGAGGAAGGGTAGTTTGATGAGCATGGGCATTAGTTTCCTCGGCCGCTTCCCCCTACCTCGGCTTCCACGGCCTCGGAGCTCTTCCTCGTCTTGGATCGCCTCCACCAAGTCTTTGATGTTGCCGGGGGTAACAGGGGCTGGCCTCCACACTTCCCTGCATGCTTGAGCATCCTTGGCCGCTATCAATTCCAAGTTGCTTGCAGAGAAGGGGACCAAGTGATGGAGAGCCCTAACTTCCTCGCTGTATTGATCCCGGCATATTAGCATGGCTATCTTGTTGATGTCTAGGCCGGTGGAGGGATCAGCCAATATACTCCTAGCAAGATGGAGGTATCCATCTTCAAACATGGTGGCCGTTTGCTCGTCCACGGCATCCTGGAAGGCCGAGCTAGACACCACGGCATCCTTGAACGCCGGGCTCTCCTTGAAGCGCACCACGGCCTCATTCTCCTTGGCGGGAAGGGCAGCCTCCAATCCTCGGTATTTGGCCTCAGCTTCCTCGGCCTTTGCCTGAAGCTCGGCCTTATCCGTTAATGCTTTGGCCAGCTCCTCTCCTTTTAGCCGGAGATGTTCCTCGGCTTTGGCCTTCTCTTCCTCGGCTCTTTTTACCTCGGCCTCCACTTTGGCCTTGGATGCCTCAAGCTCAGCATCCTTGGCCTTCAGAAGTTTGACCAAGGAAGTCTTGTCAGTATCACTCTTTGCTTGGGCAGCCTTGGCCTCATTCAGGCGTCTGGTCTTCTTTTTGGCTAGCACGTTCTCATACGCCGTGACAGAAGCCAACTGAAAGAAGAATTAATATTAGAAGTGTAAACAAGTGTAAAACAGATCTCACAATCAATGATCAAATGAAAGAACTGTTACCTCGGCAAGTAAGAGCCCCTTGCGGCAGAGCAAGGTATCGTCGCTGGGAGCCTCTCTGACAAGAGCATCATAGGCATCCTCATCCATAGCTCTCTGAATTGGAGCTCGGCCTAATCTTACTAAAGGTCCCTCCCTAATTTGCAAAGGAAGACCCCTGAGACGAGGAATGTCGAGGGCCATGCTCTTAGCTAGCTCATCGGCCTGCTCAACAGTTTGGATATCCTTGATAGCCAGGGTTGGAGGAGGTGAAGGATTGGGGGCCCCACCAACACTTGCCCGCTTAGCTACCGGCTCCTCGGCACTGGAAACTTGAGGCCTTTTGGAGCCAGATTTCCTTTGAATAAGGCCGGTTTCTTCGGCCACTGCTTCCTCGGCCTCAGTAGGAGGGTTAGGCATATCACCAACCATGGGTTCAGCCCGTTCCTCGGATGCTGCATCCTCGGCATTAACGTCCTCGTGCAGTTTGAGGGGAAGAGGTTTGTCACCTTGGACACCAAGGACCAAATTACGAGCATTGGCCTCATCCTTCCTTTCCATCAGAGCAGATTTCTTGCTCAGCTTTCTCTTTCGCCTGATCAGCTCCTGGGGACTTAGTCTCTCCATTTCAAGGGCTGCTTCTTCCTCGGCGGTTAAATCTGTAAAGACAAGGAAGAAATGGTCAAGTACGAGCAAGAGAATTCAAGGTCAAGTACGAGCAAAATAATCTGACGCAAAAATTACAAGTGTCCAAGATAAAAGTTTACGTCCAACAATGTTAGGTTCTCCAATACATTGATCACGGGGACGCTCTTCATGGCACCTAATACAATCCTCGTGGAATACGAAGCCTGGATGTATCGTCCAATCATTGAAGCGACGTCCTCTTTTAACATTGACGAGGGGAGCCACCCCGTCCTCGTTCCCCGGCATCAATCCTGCCTGGATATAGAAATGATCCGAGGATTCAACTTGCTTCCAATCCAGGACCCCTACCCTGGCAAACTCTTCCAGACGCTTGATCAAATCTTTGGTCCACCCGTATTGTTGGACGGCAAAGGAAGATGTTGGATCATCACAAGGAGACTGGAACTCCCAACCTTTGCGGCTCTCAACTCGGATAACGTGGTTCTCCCAGCCTGGAACTTTGCTGGACATGGGAAGAAGCAACTTAGGTTTCCTATTGGCACTCCTAATAACTACAAGCCATTGTTCCTTGATAACTTGGACAATGTAGAAGTGACGGAAGGCCCCCATGGTCGGCTCATAGCCTAAACTACGGCAGAGGATGATGAAGCTAACCAGAACCCTAGTACCATTGGCTCCTAGCATGGCCTAGAAGCCTTGCCTTTACATCATCCAAAAATTCACAAATGAAGGGGTCTAGGGGGAGACGGAGTCCCTGTTGAAACTGTTTGAAATAAAAGTGGACATAGTCTTGGTTATAGTAGAAGGCCGTCTCTTCTTTTTCCGTCTTCGGCTCGATCTTGCCCATATAAGTTAATTTATACTCAGCGCGGTTCACTTTGTACTTGGTGTGCAGTTTCTCAATCATGGGATCCCCAGGCTTTGGTGCCTTCTCGATTTGCTTTCCTCGCTACCTGCTCCTCGGCCTCCTCTTCTTCGGACAAGGCGGGCATCAGCTTGCGCACCTTCAACGAAGGCGTTAACTATCTGAGTAGACGAGGAGGGCTCTCCTTCTCTTCCCGTCATATCTGCATAAAGACGAGGAGACAAAATTATTTACCTCGTCAATGGCTGATTAAATGACGGGGAAGGAAGATTCCCCTCCTCGTCATTCCATAAGGCCGAGGAAGGAAGATTTCCTTCCTCGTCATTTCATAAGGCCGAGGAGGGGGCCGTACCTCTCAGACGCTCACGCATTTCGCGATTGGAGGCCGGGTAGAACAGTTCGATGTGCTCCACCATCTCAGCCCTATCCTCAAAAACTATAATGTTGGGCGAACCAGACTCAATCCTATCTATTCTTGTGGAGTCTGGGTATTGAATGAATAAACGGGATCGGCCATAACCCCTCAACTGCTTGCTTATATCATCCAAGTTCAGCATCAACCATGGACCCCTTTCTCGTCGATAAACCCTCAGATTGCCCGTATGATATCCATAACGGAATCGGGGGGAATGGTCCCAAGAACGAGCCATTTCTAAGGGGAATCAAAGAGTAAAGGGGGAGTTCATTTAATATCCAAGAAAATTCATACAAAATGCAAAGAGAATCAAAGACTTGAAGTTTGAAAGTTTAAAACAAAAATTCATGAAGAAAAGCTCCATTCTTTGACAATGGCGGTTCTTGGCATAGACAAAATTACTCCTAAACCCTAGAAAGCACTGGAGCATGAACGGGAGTTGTAAGAAAGGAAGAAAGTTCATACCTGAGTTCGTAAGGATGCTCTGAATCGTAAGAGAACGCGGCGTCACCGGGAAAATTGAGTTCGCCGGAATTTGGGTTCAAAGATCGCGTGTGTATTCGCCTTGAGAATCCTTGCCAAATATTTTCAAATGCTTGGGGTTTGTAAAGAGCGGAATGAAGAGGGTTTTGGTTTTTATACCTCCCCAATTCGGGTCAACCCATGGGTAAAGCAGAGATTCGGGTAAGGCGCCCCAAGAATTAAATGCAAAATACAGTTATCGAAGCGTGACAAGACTGGGGGGCCCCAGGTCATCATCAGAATAGCAACCGTCAGTTACCAACCAAGGACACGCGTCAAACCTGTTCGTATCCCATGTGCCGAGGACGAGCTGACTTTCTACTCGTCCTAAGCCGAGCTAGAAAGTTGGGGGCCACTGAACGGTATAAACCGATCTACGAACATGGGCTTGCCCGAACCTGGGCCCAACTATATTGGGCAGTGGATATTGTCTAAATTATGAAGTATTAGGGCCGAGTAAGATCTTCCTCGGATGCCGAGGAACATTTATCTCGGCCTTATATCATCATTCTTGGCAGTCATGTCTCAATTACCGAGGATAGAAAAGTTATTTGCTCGGCATATTTCCAAGTGACGAGGAAAGAAAATCATTCTCCCCGGCATATCTCCGTGTCGGCCATTCACCAAATGACGAGGAAGCAGAATCATTCTCCTCGGTCTATTTTCCAAAGGCCGAGGAAAAACATTTGCCTTCCTCGGCGTTCCGGCTAGCAGTTTACAATCCTTATTCAACAAGGATTATACAGCCATGATCCAATCAGGATTATACCTATCAACATCAATTCAAGTCAAACAATGACTCCTTAACAGATATAATTCTATTAGAATTATATCTTATCTCTTTACGAGTTCATTCCAAGATGGATTCTATCTATCCATTCCTATAAATACAAGCCCCATGGCTCATTATTCGGTACGTTACTTTTTACATTGGAGAAACTCTGTCAATTTGATTTCTCTAATATCAACCGTGAACTTACTCTCACGCCGGAGGGCCTTTAGCCGGATCCGCCCCGGCTTAGTTTACGTGTTTTCTCTTATTTTCAGGCCTTGCAATCGCCGGAGCATTCAACGCTTGGATTTGAGCTGTTTTGACGATTTTGGCATCATCATTTATATTATATTTAACTTTTGAGTATTTATTTACTTCATCCATCTTATAAAATAGATGTCGCTTTCCTAGTTTTCACATATTTTAAGATTATTATCACAACTTTACGGAGTAAGTACAAAAAATATCCTTATTATTAGTTATTTCTTCTCATACATTATTGATGCTGTCATTCAAAATTGACGATTGCACAGGAACTGAAGAGAAGAGGATACTATGGCTGATTCCTTCCTTGCTAGGTCTCCTACACACAAGCAAACACGTAAGCTAGATCGGGGGTGGCTCCGGCAAAATCCCTCCAATGTGAAAGTAAGGTGGTTGGTTATCAAAGCTGGAAAATAACAAAGGTGGGGTTAGAGAGAGAGAGAGCTTCTAGGGTAGAGAGAGAGACACATACCATGTAAATGAACACTATTCATCCTTTTATACTCCCAAGCCCCCATGTGCTATACTCCCAAGCCTCCATGTGCCTTGCACATGGGTGGGGGGGACACTTGTCAATCATCAATATATGGTCATCAACCAACTCCAAGTTTGTGGAATTTACCTGTTCACCTAGTCACATCAATATCCGTCACAGGTGGCTAGGGTTAAGCACACAGACGCCAACTAGGGCGTAGCCCAGGTACGCCCAACTGCAAATGTCGCCGCAGCGACAATCAAGGGGAAATAGGCGACATTCTATATGTGGCCCTAAACCAGGCACCTCGCAGGAGGCGGGCTCCCCCTCCTATGTCTCGTCACAACGAATTGTCGACGTCACGCCACGTTTCTCGCATAACCTTATTCCTTACTCAGCAATACTCCCACGCACAATCTTATCTTTGTCGCATGTTTGCCTTATGCCGCCTCAATGTTATGAGCCCATTTCCTCGGTTTGGACCGTGCAGGCCCGACCCACTTAGCTATTGGGCCTAACCCTATTGATTGGGCCCAACCCATTTTCCACAATGATCTTAGTGTTTCCTCTTAACCGCAGCACCCTCAGATCTCGCCCTGGTAACATCCCGCCGCTTATGATCTCGAACTTTATCCTTAGGCGGCGGCATGTCCCTCGCCCTCCTATCATCTCTTTTGGCGACACTCTGACTAACATTTCGCTCTTCTCCTTAGGCTTGGCCTGCAATTTCAGCCGACATCTCAGGCGGGATTTCAGTGGGTGCCTGACCCATTTTTCTCAGCCTCTCATTATTTGCGAGAACTTTCATCATCAACTCATTCTCTTTCCTCAACTGATCGGTCGTCGCTCTTGCGTCACCAGTCTTTGAGGGAGCGGGATTCGGCTCACCAGCCTTTCCTTTATTCTTTTCAACTCGCTCCCTTTCTTCCCGCCTCCGCGCACTCCTGATTGCCGAATCAGTCTCAGAAGTGTGCGCCTCACCATCCCGCACAGAACCCGATCTGGTCTTGCGAGTATCCTTCGGGTTGGGGGTCTCCAACGCCGGATTCTGGGTAACCTTCGCCTGAGTATTCTTATCTTTAACCATTCTGATCACTTTCTGGGTTTACAAACAACTATAAATTGGCAACAAACTAACCCAACACCAACAACAGCCTTGGACGCAACTTTCTGGGCAACTTAACAAGAACATGAACCTTAAGAACACCAAAACTTCACCTACAACCACTGAAAATGAGCCTCAGAACAACAATACCCTCTCGTCAACGAAGCAAAGAAAGGATTTCAGTCCCGACAACGAAATCAACTGATGCTGCCATCCAAAATTGATAGTTGCACAGGAACTGAAGAAAAGAGGATCCGGCTGGTTCCTTCCTTGCTAGGTCTCCTACACACAAGCAAACACGTAAACTAGGCCGGGGGTGGCTCCGGCGTGAGAGTAAGGTGGCTGGTTATCAAAGCTGGGAAATAACAAAGGTGGGGTTAGAGAGAGAGAGAGCTTCTAGGGTAGAGAGAGAGAGAGAGACATATCATGCAAATGAACACTATTCATCCTTTTATACTCCCAAGCCCCCATGTGCCTTGCACATGGGGGGACACTTGTCAATCATCCATATATGGTCCTCAATCAACTACAAGTTAGTGGGATTTACCTGTTCACCTTGTGTGAGTACCCCGACCCGAACTCATGTTTTGGGTCCACTTTCCTTGATTTTTGGGCTCATGTACTTGCTAAAATGCAATTTGAGTCCAATTATCCAATTGCCCACTCAACCCATTGGGCCTGCCATCCATTCGGCCCAACTGTGCCAAAAAGCTGTACGCTGTCGTCCGACATGGAACGACACTAAGGCGGTTTAACTCCCTCTGTCGGACGACATGGAGCCTCCCATCAGACTGCCTATAAATACAAGGCATGGCTGATCATTTTAGGGGGACTTTTTGGAGAGATCTTAGCAAGGGGAAAACTCTGTCAAAATAGAGTCTCATCCTCTCTCTCTCTCATACACATACCCACCTCCCTCCTCATACATACACATACCCAAGCCAAGATTCAAAGAAAACCTTCCTTGTTGGTGTGTTGAAGGGGTAAGCACCATACTATTGGTGTCTTTACCTTGTGGACTACAATAGGTAGCCACTAAACCCTCTTTCTTTCTCTGATCACCTTTTGCATACATCTATATATCATCTTGCATGCTTACTTGCTTTGATATCATGTAAAATATTGGGGATCTTGCATGATAAAGGTGGTGGAGAGGTGAATCTTCTATATTCACTTATCCCCGCCTCAGATCTGAACATTTGGTGACATTAGCACCATTAAAGTTTGAATCTTTGTTTAGTTTCCATAGAGTTAGGAGGTGATGGCTACATGAAAATGGCCATAGATATGTGATTCAACATTTGGCCATTAAAGCCATGTGATTCTCCCATAATACTCACGTAATATTACTATTCTACTGTTCCCAATTCATAAATATAGCTTGGTTTGCTTTGGGGACAAGTGGAATCAATTTGACTGAAGGGCACTGAAATAGGCTGCCTGTGTCGGACGACACAGGACTCTCAAGAGGTCCTGTGTCATACGACATAGAGTTCTCAGAAGGCTATACAACTTTTCTTGGACTTCAGATCTATCAGAATTGATCCCCCTTTTGTAACCCAAAGCTTGCCTAAGTAGTTTTGGCTCATTAGCCACTATTTGGAGTGTCTAAGGTCTATTTGGGTGCAATAAATTGATGGAGGCGGTTTGTCATATGAACATGGACATTCTCGGGTGTCCCACGTCATATGACATCCGTATCATTAAAAGTCGATCTCGACTTTGCTCACTCCAATCAACCCCAAAATGAGCTTAGACCCTGAATAGTGTTCCTTCATGATTGAAATAATCTTGTCACAGATTCCAGAGCAGCTTTGGTATTGTAAGAGGCAATCTGACCAGGAAGCTTCCTGTCGTCCGACATCCCTCTCTCGAGGAAGTCCCGTGTCGGACGACACCCAAGCTTCCCGAGCAGATCGTCTCCACTCCCTTCTGCCTTGTAATACAAGTCTTCATATGTAGAGGGTGTGGCCCCCTATCATGGCTCACAAGTTGTATTCAGTCTCTATACTATCAATGAAATTCCAAATTTGCATGCCTTGCTTGTTGACACATTTTGCACACACATCTTGAATGATTATAATTGTCCAAAGTTTGATTGAAAGTCTCGAAAGAGGCATGTTGGGTGAACTCCCAAGTTCTTCCCAAACACGTAACCAGACCCCCGAACTCAAAATCTCTTTAAAAATAGGTTTCTCAATGTTTTTCTTTAAAAACGGCATGGCGACTCCCAAAATTCTCAAAATCCAAAAGATAAAACAAAAACTCTTTTTCCGGAGGCCGTTCATTCACCTTGTCACATCAATCATCCATCACAGGTGGCTAGGGTTAAGTACACAGGCGCCAACCAGGGCGTAGCCCAGGTACGCCCAACTTCAAATGCCGCCGCAGCGACAATCAAGGGAAAATAGGCGACATTCTATAAGTCGCCCTAAACCAGGCACCTCGCAGGAGGCGGGCTCCCCCTCCTATGTCTCGTCACAACGAATTGTCGACGTCACGTCACATTTCTCGCATAACCTTATTCCTTACTCAGCAATACTCTCACGCATAATCTTATCTTTGTCGCATGTTTGCCTTATACCGCCTCAACAGCCAATGTCGCATCAATGTTAAGAGCCCATTCCCTCGGTTTGGACCGTGCAGGCCCAACCCACTTAGCTATTGGGCCTAACCCTATTGATTAGGCCCAATCTATTTTTCACAATCGTATCAATTATTTCACTCAGAAGATATTATAATCAAAGCAATTGAACGTATGAAATTTAAAAGCTTCCAAATAACAAGTCTTTTGAATCAAACTATAATTTTTAAAATAATATTTATTTAGAATGGGAGGAATTACATGCACCCCTATAATTAATTATTGATCATTGTACCTAATGGGCCTTGGCCTTGTATAGTATCATGGTGACTTTTCGAAGGGGAGGTTATCGGTTTGATTCCCTTCAAGGGGAATCATTGTGGTTTAATTCCTACCTTGGGTTTCAGGGTCCTTAGGAGCTTCTCGGGGCACATCCGTACAGTTAAGGAAGCAGCACTGTTGGGCTTGCAACCTCAGTGTGGAGAGTTCAAATTTTGGCAGGAGAACTGGAGTAGCCATTTGGTATTGTGAGAGTGATGTAATTGTCTCGGCAGGAGCAGCTGGAGCAGCCATTTGGTATTGTAAGAGTGTGAATGCCTTGTAGGAGGGCTCCCTTGGGACCAGGAGTATAAGGGGTGCTGCCAGCCTGGCTGCATAGGGCATATCCCGCAATTTACCTCCGTTAGCATACTGAGAGATCGATACCTAGTGGTCCAGGGGAGTGATCCGACGAAGCTGAAAAACCTGGGTAATCAAAAAATTATTGATCATTATTGTGAGAGACAGTATGTGTGAAGAATGACCTGACGGTCCTGACCCATTGCAATAGAAGTTTAATCGGCGAGCTGTAAGGCGGCCCAATTTTCTGAGCCTTTATTGTTTTTTTGTTTTTTCTAAAACAACTAAGCCTCTTTTTTTTTTTTTTACCGACACATCTTCGATAATAATCCGTTTGTTTTGAAAATAACTTCCTGGGAAAATGATTTCTGAAAATGTTTTAGGAAAAGGAAAATGTTTTCCGAAAATGTGGAAAACGTTTTCCTGAAAATGAGAAAATATTTTCTGGAAAACAACTTCCTTAGGAAAATGGGGAAAATGGGGAAAATGGGGAAAACGTTTTCCGGAAAATGAAGATATTTTTTGGAAAATTATTATTATTATTATTATTATTACTATTATTATTTTATTATTATTATTACTATTATTATTATTTTATTATTATTTTATTATTATTTTATTATTATTTTATTATTATTTTATTATTATTATTATTATTATTTTATTATTATTATTTTATGATTATTTTATTTTTATTATTATTATTATTATTATTATTATTATTATTATTATTAAAATATTATCCATCCACTTTTTTTACACCATTTTCCGGAAAACAACTTCCTTAGGAAAAATCCGGAAAACGTTTTCCTTAGAAACGGCGGAAAATGTTTTCCGAAACTCATTTTCTCCATTTTCCGGAAAACTACCAAACACCGGAAAATGGGGAAAACGTTTTCCCCATTTTCCGGAAAACAAACATGTTTCGGGGAAAATTCCGGAAAACGTTTTCCGGGGAATTACCAAACACCGGAAAGTGGGAAAACGTTTTCCGGAAAACGTTTTCCTCCCATTTTCCGGTAAACAAACGGGGCCTAATTATAATTATACGGTCTGTTTTGCAGCATCCCAAATTGCAAAGGGATTTTTCCCCTAAGGCCCTCCTTGACCAAATTATATTTCTCTTAAAGAAAGATTTTTGTAAATTCCAAATACATCCCTCCGCCTAGCTTGGGCGACCGCCCATCAACATAGGGCGATCGCCCAACTCAAAAAAATGTCCCCCTCCGCCTAGTATGTTATAAGACTTTTTAAAAAGTCTTATAAGTAACTTATAAGACTTTTTAATAAGTCTTATAACATATATAAGACTTAAAAAGTCTTATAAGTTACTCTTATATTTAATAAGTCTTATAACATATATAAGACGCACCAACTCAAAAATTGAAAATTATTAATAAGTCTTATATAAAACTTATTAAAAAGTCTTATAAGTAACCTATAAGACTTTTAAAAAATCTTATAAGTTAAAAAGAGTTTTTATAAGACTTTTTGTATAAGTCTTTTAAAAAAGTCTTATAAGTTACTTATAAGACTTTTTAAAAAAGTTTTATAAGTAAATTATAAGACTTTTTAAGTCTTATATATGTTATAAAACTTATTAAATATAAGACTTTTTAAAAAGTCTTATAAATTACTAGGCGAGTCTTATAAGACTTTTTGTACAAGTCTTTTAAAAAAGTGTTATTTATGTTATAAAACTTATTAAATATAAGACTTTTTAAAAAGTCTTATAAGTTACTAGGCGAGTCTTATAAGACTTTTTGTACAAGTCTTTTAAAAAAGTCTTATATATGTTATAAGACTTATTAAATATAAGAGTAACTTATTAGACATTTTATGTCTTATATATGTTATAAATAAGTCTTATAAGTTACTTATAAGACTTTTTTAAAAAAGTCTTATAAGTTACTAGGCGGAGAGGGGTCATTTTTTTGATGGGCGGTCGCCCAATGTTGATGGGCGGTCGCCCAAACTAGACAGAGGGGTGTCTGGGGAAATAACTAAATGTTGTATCTTATATTGGGTTTAAATCTCGCCCAAGGCCTAGAGGAAATGGGCAAATTGCAAACACATGTTCCTAATTTTACTTTCTCTTCCTGCCAAATAATTATAAGTGTGTCATGTGTTTAGTTCTGTTGTGCTCTTTCATTATACCCAATCTCTCTTTTCATGATACTCGCTCTCTCTTATTTATATTAAATACTTGTAAAAGCTCGTGTTTAAGGACACGTGTTTTTTTTTTTAAAATTATTTTTTTTTAATTTAAAAAAAAAAATAATTTTTTTTTAAGGACAAAATGGAAAAGAAACAACTTAGTGAGAGTAAAATGGGAATTTCGACAAGTGAAACTATTCATACTACTGTTCAAAACACCCCTTTGTTTTACATTCATAAAACCATAACATATTAGCGGTATAAATAAAACAAAGCATCTTTTTATAAATTCTTAAACAAACAAAGTAGTTTGCGCAGGAAAAAAAAAAACAAGAACAAAGAAGAAAGTAGCAAAATATGTGTCCAATTATGTTTTCTCCTCCCGCCAAAAAATAGTTCTATTTAATTGCTCAAGAATTTAGAAATTTGTTTTATTTATTCAGTATGAATTGGTGTTCGATGAACCCAATTTTAATCAAGTCCTTAACAACATATCTCAATCAATATAAACCCTACATCCCAACTTTGACTAAAGTGAGGTACTATCTCATCGGCTCTAAATTCATTTATATTGGGAAGGAGAATAGCTGCGGCATATAGCTATAGCTGCATCGATACAGTGTGACCAACATTTGATCATGCGGGTAAGCTTGTGAGATGGATTTGAGATTGGTAAGATAGTATGTCACAAAAGTGAAGATGAGATGTGGGGTGAAGATACAATGTAAGCTAGTTCTTCGGAAGAAATTGACGAATCAATTTAATAAATATCTAATACAATTAAAGGAAAAAAATATGAACCGTCAGATGTGGGATATAATTTGAAAAGTCATAAATCCCAAAATCACAAGGGATAATATTGTCATTTTACATACAATGACAAATCTGTCTTCTACCCTTTTAATAACAAAGCAAAGCAAAGCAAAGCACTTGACTCACTCTCATCTTCTTTCAAAACTGAAAAACCATGAAACACCAAACAATTCCTCTCATCAAACTCGTACTATTATGCATCCTCATTCCCACTGAGTCAACTCAGCCACCATTCGCCTGTGACTCATCCACCAAATCCTACCCATTTTGCAAAACCACTCTCCCCATTTCCCAGCGAGCCAAGGACCTCGTCTCCCGCCTCACGCTCGACGAGAAAGTTTCCCAGCTAGTCAACACTGCTGCCGCCATTCCCCGGCTCGGTATCCCGGCATACCAGTGGTGGTCGGAGGCGTTGCACGGCGTCTCCAATTCCGGATTTGGGATTAACTTCAATGGCAGGATTAAAGTGGCTACTAGCTTCCCACAAGTCATTCTTACTGCCGCTTCCTTCGATGTCGGTCTCTGGTATCGGATTGGTCAGGTGAGTTGAGTTAACTCGGTGACTTTATACTCCATCGGCCAAAAAAATAAATGTTGCATTTGCATTTTTAGTAAATGTGTTTATAATTAATTATAGGTGATAGGATTGGAAGCTCGAGCAGTGTATAATGAAGGGCAAGCACAGGGGATGACATTTTGGGCACCAAACATAAATGTATTTAGGGACCCAAGATGGGGAAGAGGGCAGGAGACACCTGGGGAGGACCCATTGGTTACCGGAAAATATGCAGTTTCATATGTTAGAGGAATTCAAGGGGACAGTTTTGAAGGTGGGAAACTAAGAGATGGAGGACATCTACAAGCTTCTGCTTGTTGCAAACATTTCACTGCTTATGATTTGGATAACTGGAAAGGTATCAACCGTTATGGTTACGATGCTAAGGTAATTATTTCATTACTTAATTTCCATTAATTAATTAATACTCAATTAATCAATCAATCTGATAAGAGTTGCTAAATATGGGCGTCTTTATTGATGAGTATTGTGCTTATTTTGGGGGTTTGTACAGCTTTCGTTTTTTAAGTACTCTGGGTCTTGTCTGGTTCAACAAAAATAATACTACTCCCCACAGCCCCAAACACCTAAACTACATTGGAATATTCAAATACCAATATACTCCAGTATTTTAATTGTTTATAGTTACAAGAACAACAAAATGGGATTGAGAGAGAGGAAACTAGTTGCATTATCTATTGTTGGAAATCATGAATCTATTGAGATAAAAAGCAGCTAGTAAAGTTGAATAAATTGAGATCTAAGTCACTTTCTCATCTCTCGTATTTTAATTTTCATACTCATAAACATCACCTCCCATTAATTCTCTCTCATACTTTTTCTTAAATCTTTTGTCCAATTTTTATTGTCTACATTCAATTTCATGTGGTGCGGGTATGCATTCATGTGGGAACACAATCCCCTACCTACTATATGTTTCACTTTTATTTTTATCTTAATGATGTTGATAAGAATAGGTAGAAAGTAAGACCTTTTACTCTTTTATTATATTTAATCCTTGTAACCCATAAATCAGAAGAAGAAAAAAAGGCAAAATAAATAAAAAGTAAATCCTTTTAGGCAATGTATGACAATACATGAAATTCATATATTGATATTTGTGAATATTTGCCAATCACTTGCATAAAAAAGGAAACTCTCTTTCTTTTTCTTTTTCTTTTTTTCCAACTTTAGGTGTCGAAGCAAGATTTGGCAGACACGTATCAACCCCCATTTCAGAGTTGCATAGAGAAAGCGGGAGCTAGTGGGATTATGTGTGCTTACAACAGAGTAAATGGTGTCCCCAATTGTGCAGATTATAATCTCCTAACAAACATTGCTCGCGGCCAGTGGAAATTTCAAGGGTAAACCACCAAATTTTGTTTCTTAGATTCATTTCAAGGGAATACGTACTAATTTTGGCAACAACTTTATCAACGCGTAGGTACATTACATCAGATTGTGATGCGGTGTCCATAATTCATGATGTGCAAGGTTACGCTAAACAACCGGAAGATGCAATTGCTGATGTTCTCAAAGCTGGTACGTATCAGTAGGCCCTTTCTCTCTGTTTCTATGCTCAAGATCAAATTTAGACATGAATTTTGGGACGGACTATAAAATTGAAAGAGAAAGTCCTTATATAACCAAATAATCAACAGTGGGAGCCAATTTCACATAGGATTCCTGGGTGTTTTTAGGGGATATTTGGTCCATGGCACCATGCGCATGGGAAAAACTTGGACCATCCATCCCACTTTTAGAATGAGACTGTCAATATCAGAAAATGGTCTTCAAAATTATTGGCCCCCTGCCCCAGGATATGGACTCTTGTCTTTTGGATTCTTACTTTTGGCACCTTGGTGGGGCCATTTTTTAATTGGATGATGTATGCACTTAGGTTCCTGATCTACAAGTCAGAACTTATGGGCACAAACTGCCTACGAAATAAATAATGTCATTTTAGTAAATAAATTAGACATTGATGCCTAAAGGTCACTCAAGCATAGCTAAAGCTGCATCATGTCATGTTGAAGGTCATAGACTCATAGATAACCAAGAAGAATCAGCTGCTAGTAATACTACCCCTTCCGTCCCGAAATTGATTTTTTTTTTTTTTTTTAAGTTAACTTTTTTTTTAACGCGAAAGTATCAATAATTTTAGGTTATATAATTATCCCAATAAACATGTAAAAATTGTTATCGTAGTATTCAGAATAGTGTATCGATAACAAGTTTTAATTTTTCATTAGAATAATTAAATCAACTTAAAAATATTATTGCTCAAAGTACTTTCGTGTTAAGGAAAAAAAGTGGAAAAATCATTTCGGGGCGGAGTACTTAAAATGAAATTTAAGAAAGTAAATGTTAGCCTCGAAGACCTTGAGAGGTCTAAGAACATGGTCCTACATTAAAAACTTCAGCTTTCTACTGCTAAGTTAGTTATATTTTTACACGTAAACAAAATACCTTGGATAAAATTTGAAAAAAAAATTAATATTATTATTATAAAACTACTTCCTCTGTCTCTGTCCCTGTCCCAAATGAATGTCCAATTTTCATTTTTAGGAACATTTGAGAAAAGTTGAGATTTAAAAACTATTTTTAATAGTATAAGCCCACAAAAACTCATGATGATCTCATCCCATTATACGATGAGCGTAAGAGTGTGAATTAGAACATGTCATTTCAGGGGGAGGATTTAGTAATTTCTCCAAAATAAGATATTAATTTTGGGACAACTTTTTTGAAAAAATTGACATTCATTTATTCATTTTTAGAGTCGGAGGGAGTACTTTATACCAGTTTTCTACTCATTGCTATTGTTAGTTGATTCACCTACTGGAAACAAATATTACAGGCATGGATGTAAACTGCGGTTCCTACTTGAAGAACTACACAAAATCAGCAGTCCAAAAGAACAAAGTACCTGAATCCCAAGTTGACAGAGCCCTGCAAAACCTCTTCGCCATCAGAATGAGACTAGGATTGTTCAACGGCAACCCAAATACCCTTCCTTATGGTAACATCGGCCCCAACCAAGTCTGCACCAAAGCCCACCAAGATTTAGCCCTTGAAGCTGCAAGAAACGGCATTGTCCTCCTCAAGAACTCTGCCAAACTCCTCCCTCTCCCAAAAACCAAGCCCATTTCTCTTGCTGTAATAGGCCCCAATGCCAATTCTGCACGCACTCTTCTTGGTAACTATGCGGGCCCTCCTTGTCAGGCACTCACACCCCTCCAAGCTATACAAAAGTATGTGAAAAATACAGTTTTTCAACAGGGCTGCAACTTTGTTAACTGTACTTATGTGGATATTAATGAAGCTGTGGAGGTAGCTAAAAGAGTGGATTACGTTGTATTGGTTATGGGGTTGGATCAGAGTATAGAGAGGGAAGATCACGATAGGGAAGATTTGGTGTTACCTGGGAAGCAACAAAGTCTTGTTAATAGTGTTGCTAGAGCTGCAAAGAAGCCGGTTGTTATGGTGGTGCTTTCTGGAGGTCCTGTTGATATTTCTTTTGCTAAATATAACCGGAAAATTGGAGGCATTTTGTGGGCAGGTTATCCAGGTGAAGCCGGAGGGGTTGCCATTTCAGAAATCATCTTTGGTGATCACAATCCAGGTATAGTCAAAACTGTTATATAAACCCCCCCCCCCCCCCCCATTTCTCTAAGTTGACCCCCCTTCATGCTTTAATATGCACTCTATTCTGCTTGTAGGAGGGAAGTTACCCATGACATGGTACCCCAAGGAGTTCATCAAAGTGCCAATGACAAACATGCAGATGAGGCCTCAACCAAGAACAGGCTATCCGGGCCGCACTTACCGGTTCTATACTGGCAAAAAAGTCTACAACTTTGGCTTTGGTCTAAGCTACTCAAAATACGTGTATGAATTTGTGTCCGTCACACAAAGCAAGCTCCATTTAAGTCAATTATCGAGTACTGCCTCAGTTAAAACCTCGGATTCAGGTCGTTATATCTCCATTTCTGAAATGGGAACAGATTTCTGTGAAAAAGCAAAGTTCTCGGCTACTGTGGGCGTAAACAATCATGGAGAGATGGCTGGCAAGCACCCTGTGCTACTCTTTGTAAGGCAGGATAAGGCTAGAAGTGGAAGCCCGATGAAGCAGTTGGCAGCATTCCAGAGCATAAGCTTGAATGCTGGTGAAAGAGCTGAAATTGAATTTGTCTTGAACCCCTGTGAGCACCTTGGTAGAGCTAATGAAGATGGTTTAATGGTGATTGAAGAGGGTTCTCATTACCTCATTGTGGGAGACCAAGAATACCCTATATCTGTTTTACCCTGATCTTCAAAAAGAATACCTCATTGTTGCTGCAACCTGCAAGAAACTTCACAGCTTCCTTTTCATCAGCAGTTTTGAGAATTTCACTTTTCCAATATTTGTTCATCAGATCAGTTGATTCTTATTGTTCAACTGTATATGTAAGGATAATTTATGAAGTAAAGAACTGGCAGAAGTTTCGAAATACCTTTTTCATTAATTTTCTGAATTTGTTCGATGTGATGTGTTTGTTACAAGCATGGTTGATATTACCACAAGCAGAATGGAGAAATAAAATAGTAGTACATGAGATTCTCTGGAAAGCGTGCAGTGGCTAATGACAATAGTGCTTCCGTTGTTTCTAAAAGTGGCGGCAACAAAACCAGGGTCATCTCCAGCATCCCAAGACATGGCTGGAACAGTTATTTCGCGAGTCCCATCTGAATGAGTGCGATCACAAAATTTATGAGCATGTGCACTGAAAACCATCCTGCAGACACAAGAAAAAAACAATGATTTTATTTAGCTAATTGCAAACTTAATCAAAAGGAATAGATAAACTTCCACCGCCTATTGACAATTTAATGGCCAAGCTATGAACCTTACAGAAGATATAAAGAGACGGGAAAGGTTCATATACACCCCTGTTCCAGAAAGCAGGCTACACAAGCTCATTCCTTCACAAAGTTTCCAATTTTCTACAGCAGAAACTCAGCTATAATTTTCCAACTCAACGATGATATCCACTTGAGCATACTCCCTCCGTCCCATTTCAAATTGCAAAAAAAAAAACACCGGGTACGGGAATTGAGAGGGGGTATATAATATTAAGGCGTTGTGAATGTGGATAATGGGGTAGGAGAGGGAAAGTGGTGTAGAAAATAGTAAGTGGGCAGTTGTTATGAGTATGACACATGGGTCTCATTATCTAAAAAATATTAAAGGCTTGCCATTTTAAGATTTTGAGATTTTAAGTGGGGCACCCAAAATGGCAAATTTTTCAGTTTCAAATGGGACTGTGGGAGTATAAGATTATATAAGATTCTAGGCTCCGGAGTTCTACCAATCCCGTATTCGGATCATTGTCCAAAAAGGTACCAGATTTTCGACAGGGCCATCCTTTCTCATAGACCACTTTAACCTACGAAGAAGGTAAGCTTTCTTCTATAGAGACTAGCAACCAAGGACTTTGTTCCTTGATCACTAGGTGCTCTCATACTCTACGAGAAGGGAAGTGCTTAATTACACGCATTATATCTTATCATAGACAAAAAACTTGTGGACATTAGACGCACTTGTTTGAGTCACATCTCAGCATAGATAAAGAACTTATACGCCCTTCATATACATTGTTCTCATTGTAGTCCATCTCCAAAACTACTACTATATCCACAAGAATCTAACATAAAACACAGAAAAGAGAACCGGACAGAATCAACACCATAACATGAGAATAGAAAAAATGCTCTGGCTAGTCCCTAAGGACACATCTTAATAGACACTAAAATTCTTTTAAGCACGAGTAGAACACAGGTACATCATCAGCAAGTTAACACGCAAATGAAGTTAAGGGTGAATTTTCCAAAAGAAAGTACAGTATAACAAAAAGTAAGAAGTGAAGAGTATGACAGATGGACGCGTAAAAAGAGACTCAAAATAGTAGCAATGCATAACCATCAACATAGTAAAAGCAAGGACGATAATTTGAGTAATAATAGGTAACAATGTAACATAAAATTACCTGGGCCTAAGAGCTTGAAAGATGTACTCGCTGGAATTTGGTGGAAGAGTGTGGGATAGCTGATATGGTCCAGAGCCAATAAGTTGCCTACATAAAATATAAGAATACGTTAAACCTAGCAGTTCAGTGGAAGTAGTAATTCAGCAGTAAAAGTCCAAGAACCAATATCACTTGGTTCATTTGAAGATTCTCTTTTACCTGCTCGTTAACGTTTTTGCACTCTCATGAAAAGTGTCTAAATTTCCCTCCAAGACATTACCATCCCAACAGTTTCCTGATGTTTTATGTAGAGGAAAATGAAGTAGGACGACAGGACCAGAACCGGAAGACATGTCATTTTCCCTCCACCCAGTGTCACCTGAATGAAACATGATTCCAGCAGAACCTTTCATCAACTTTGCTCCCTGCTTGTTTTCTGTTTGCAACTCAACACTTTCTTTTTCCACAGCTTTTTCAACACTAAAGCGTAGCTCGTTGTTGCCACATAGCAGGGCCACAGAATTAAGTGAGACAAAATTGATGTTACTAATCTCAAAAGCACCAGAACCAGCAGAATCCAATCCTGGAAAGTTGCTTGATATTAAATCTACAGATTGTGAATCTAGCTCACTGCATCGTCCAATGTCTCTATCTCCAAGTACAACGTGAAACGGTAGCCCAAGAAACGGACCCAACAAACTGTGGAACTGCTGGACCACAGACGACCACTTACTTCTACTCAACTCTGCTCCTCTAGCAGACACATCTCCTAATACAAGCAGCATATCAGGCTTCAGGATTTCAAAGGATTTCTGGTTGAGATGGTAGCAAGTAAATGATCAGATTGTGAAGCATCAATGAAAGGACAAAAGAGAGTATCATAAATTTCACCAGATGAAAGGGACCCCAATAAATTCACATGGTACTTCCTCCATTCCAGCGGAAGATTACTTTTTTTCTATAATATATGCCCAGCTTGGGGAGTCCATTTCTTTAAGATTAAGCCAATAGCTACATGTTATTTGAAGTGTACATTGGCCATCACTGAGGG
Organism: Adenophora triphylla var. japonica; assembly: GCA_022495995.1. Lineage (NCBI taxonomy): Eukaryota > Viridiplantae > Streptophyta > Magnoliopsida > Asterales > Campanulaceae > Adenophora > Adenophora triphylla. The sequence continues at coordinate 43,251 of JAFEMH010002350.1, forward strand.
TAATAAAGTAGTAAAATTAGAAAAATGGGACTCGTTAAATGGAAAGATGGAGTAAACCAAAGGTCCAAAAAGACCACATGAAAATACCTTTGCAAGAAATAATTACAACAGTACTTCCACTTAAAAAAGGTAACACAAGAGAGGTTTCTTCTTTCCCCGTGAATCTTTTTGAATTACTACTGGCTAGTTTCATCAAGCATTAGATATAAAAAGTGAATAACCCATCCTACTCACTTTGAAGAAAAAAGTGTTCCGCTATCGATGCACGAACAGCTTTTCTTCACCAGATGACTATATCCCAGGAGTGCGTGACTTTACATTATTGTCCAATGTATACCTATCCGGTCTTTTTGAGTCAGCAAGTCTTGCCCCCAAGTGATAGCTGACTTTTAACTTAATAAAATGAGATAACGTACTTTTATGAAACAAGAAAATCAAATGCAATGGAGAAACAAAACAAAATAGCTTTAAATGGTTATCCATCTATTCATTTACAAGTGATGGGTAGAGTTGGAAGTTTTAATAGTTGACCATTTCCTGAGAGAGGGTGAGGCACGAGGGCAAACTTGTGCAAGGGCACAAGCAGAAGTTAAGTATTAAGAGTATTCATGTGAACAGATGAAGCTACATCATTTTAGTCATTGTACCCTAACGAATATTAATTGATAACAAAGTCAACCACCTATAAATATGCTTCTGTTCACACTATGTTGCACTTTTTCTAATAAATGGTGCCGTCCCAGTCCCCAAAACTGGTGGCAGCTGCATGGGCATTTACACTAGGTCCTTGTGCAGTCAGGCTAGACTTTTAAAAGGAAGAAAGAAGCTCATAACTACTTACAATTAGGAGTATTTATTAATTCTCCGCAACCACGCATTATCAAATATATATCACTAACATAGCTAAGTACTACTTACTTATATGAGAATAAAAACTTTAAAGCACTAGTAAAGAACCATTTTTTAGGATAAAAGTACAAAATGTTAAAGAGTAGCATTTGTACTATGAAAAATACATGTATTACTCTTAAGAAAATGCAAATCATTTTTGAAAAAATTTGCAAAGCCAAAACAAAAAAATGAAAAGAAAATAGCATAGAGTAGTTATCAAATAGATAACTAACAAGTATTATCAAATACTAATGACAGATAACCACATGCACACATATATTGGGAAATAAACAGGATACTTATTTGAGAAGTGAAATTTCAAAACTCGTATCACTTTCTCAAAATCGGAATTGGTATTTTGTTTTCATTATAAGAGTAATTGAAATGAATCAAGCACTCCAAGCAATGTAAGGGAGTATTTAATACAAAGCCCTGTTTGGATTCGCGGTTTGTGGTTTTTTATTTCATGGTTTATTTTTTGGTTTTGTAATGATTAGGTGAAAAAGTAGGAGAGGATAGATAGAAAGAATGTGGGCCCAAAGAGCAAGAAAACAACATGAAAATAACAAACCAAAAAAATACATGAAATTCAAATAAGGTTTAAGTTTCTTACCTTACCCCACCTAGTTTTATTCTATGATGCTCGGACTCTTTGGTTTACACTGCCGGACCCGTCTCGACAGTTGGTTTATGTAGTCTAAACCAACAAGGAACGTTGGTTGGGTGAAAATCTAAGCCTTGGAGGAGTTTGAGTTGGAGACAAAGTACTCAAGGAGGAGGAAACAGAAGAGGAGATCGAAATCGCGGAGGAGCAAACATGGCGGTATGAGACCCATGGTGCGGCCGCATAGCAATCTAAGAGTTATGAAGCTGCATAGGCACAAATCGGATGTTTTTCAACTTTCCTAATCTGACGACATTTCTACTCATAATAGCTTTAGGGCTTTCTCTTGTACACCTATATAAACATAGCGACGGGCTACAGCACATTGTAGCTGAGAGAAAATTTAGTATATTCCTGGCTTGGCAAATCCACCTAACATAGTTGATTTGTTCGACGAACTAGGTAACCAAATCTGTGTGTTCTTCTTTGTGTTCTCTCCTTTATTTTTTTGCTTGTTCTTTCCGTTGATTGCAAGGGTACCACTAAATTCCTAACATCGACATGACTTGAATACGAGTGTTTGACACGTGTACGGCGGGGTAAACCAAAGATTCCGAGCGTCACAGGTTTTATTCAATCTTTGAAATGATCAATATTTAATGTGGATGATAAATGGATGGAAAAAAAAAACAATAAATGATGGCGCAATCTACCAACCACAATTATAAAATTGCCCTGGAGGAAAGAGGACTAGAGATTCACATAATCTTTTGAAATTTCTTAGCGTAATTGTGAAGTGTTACAAGCACATAGGGGCGGTCCCCCCCCCCCAAGACACACACACACACCTCCTGCTTTCGTATAAATTTACCACTACTAACCACCATTTCACTTTAATATGGAAGATAAGTCAATAATTTTCAGGAGAGTTGAAGTATCCCCAATCGTATTAGGTGAGTCATTAATTAGGTTCTAAAGTTAGCCAATCCTTGCATAAATGGAAGACCAATTAACCATCCATTTAGTCCCCAAAAGAGTAAAGCACAAGAAATATATTTGTACTGTATAGGCCAAATGCCAATTAATCCAAACAATTACAGAGTGGTCATACAAGTGAAGAGCAAAGCTCTCTTTTCATATAACTGCCCCTTCATGGACAAACTAGTAACGCCGCACGCACCCATGCTTGGACATTATTTTGTGTGTATTTGTGTGCGGATAGTAGAGGTGTGTGTTTAAGGCACTATCAGAAAAGGCTTCACTATCAGTTTATCGCTATTCAACTTCACCTATCCGCCTTTAAAATAGCAATAGATTATAGCACGCTCTATAACGATTCTCCTACCCAGTTTCAACTACATCCTCAATAAGATTATGCACCCATTACTACACACTTCTGGTCTACTCAACAAAAGAGGCAAATGCTTATATCGTTTAATATATTGCCAAAACACCCATGGGCTATCATATGATTTGTAGAGTAACCTAACACTCAAGTAGCCTCCCTGAAAAGGCTGAAATTACGTAATATTCTTAGATAAACATAAATCATCTCTCTTCCTTAGCCCCAAAGTCAAATTCATTAATAGTGAATAACCAAAGCAGCCACATATTAGTTCTTGCATAGGGTTGCTTGGGAACTATTAAACTTAGTTCTCTATCGAATTCATTAACAAACAACTACAAAAAGTTAACATATTAATTGCTTTTGCATCCAAAAAAGTTCCATTTCAGAACATCAAAAAGTCGAGATATATTTTTCCTAAATTTCACTTAAAGAGTCGTATTTTCTGCTAATGAGATGTTTCATTCAAACGGTATTATTATTAAGGCACCTAACATTGTAATCTTTAAGAAATTTCTAACTTACCCCTAAATCCCTAATATATGAAGGAAAACATGTGTCCAATATACGACAGTTATAGTAACTATTTCCAATTTTAATAATTCATCTCCTAAAAACTTGTCTGTTCAAACATGTGCCCTTTGATTTTATCGAAGCGCATATCATATTCAAACTAAGCATCAGAATTTACTGGGTTCAAATATTTATCTTCTCTATGAACGGAAGACAACAAGTATAGTTATTGCACGCGGGGTCTTAGCCTGATGGTTAGAGTTCATGGCTTCCAACCCGAAGGTCATGGGTTCGATTCCCCCACCAGTGGTTAGAGGGAATGACATTGCCCTCCCTAGCATAGCTAGGCGCCTCTGTGAAGTGAATCAACGGGGAGCGGTGAAATGTGTTGATTCCCTACTTGACGTACGGAGTCTCTTCAACAATTTAATTTCAAAACTGTCGACGCCACCTAATCTTCTACTCTAATAAAACTATAAAAGATTCTTCTCTGATAAAAGGACAATGACCTTGTTTAATGATATGCTCCAAAAGGACTTCTATTTGAAGAAAGGCTGGCTCCACCCCCCCCCCACCTACTTACATTACACAATTGCCTCACTAATACATACTACAAGCAATATGATCGTCAATTCAATGGAAGTACATTCAACAAAATACCAGGCAAACCAAAATTAAACCAAATAAATGGCAATTTTACCTACATAAAACAAGCAATTCATCAAATTCGCCCAAAAACGTGTAATGCTTAAATTAAAATCTGGCACTGACCTTGAAGAACTTGGACAAGTAGTAGTCACGAAATAAGGTGTTCATGTAACTAGCTTCCGACCCTAACAATAGCAGATTGGCCACCATCATCACCTTCAAATCCTCCTCCGTGCTCTCTCCCCCGTCGTCCTCCACTGTCTCGACCTTGGATTTGGCTCCGGCAACAACCGTGCACGACGGAGTCGACACCCAGTCTTCGTACGCAATTAGTACGATCACAACCATGATTAGCAGAACCCGCCTCATTTCCTAAAACCGTTTCCAGTGTCAACGGTGCTTTCTGTTATTTAGAGAGAAACAGGAGACTGGAATCTAGGGTTTGTGCTTATGTTATGTGTTTTCTCCATTTTTTGGTGCACAATTCTACTCCCTCACTCCAATGGTAAGTTGAATTGCTAAGTAATTTGTTTATTTATTTGTAGATTGTGTGTATCATTTTAAAAATAGTATATAAACAATATAAAAATATTCATTTAAAACAAATTAAATTAACAAAATATCCTTTCTTATAAGAAGGGCAAAGTATTATTTTTAAAATTATATTTCCTCCATATCTAATAAATGTTCAAATTTTAATGTAAGGGACAATCTAAAAATATTAAATATGTATATAAGTAAATGGAAAAAATGCATGCATATTTGTGTTATCCACTTTTTAAATGCTATTTTCATCCGATAATACATTATTCATTCACTATTAAGAACCGAAATTAAAAATAATGTTATACTATAACTGCTAGGAACGAAAATTAAGAAATAAGGCTATAAAAGTCGGTGTTGCAAGTGAGTAAGGAAAAAGTGAGTTAAATAATAGTAAATGGATAGTTGTTGTAATTAGACAAGTGAGTTTCATTAATGAGGTATTATAAAAGTTACTTTTAGAAAGTGTTATTTACTAATAGTAGGACGCCTAAAATGGTAAAGTGGTTAAGGTGTTATAGGAACGGAGGTAGTATTTAGTTTTGCAAGTATTCAATTAAAATATTTGGCATAAAATATTTAGGAACAATTTCTTACGAAAATGATATTTATTTTGGATAAATAATTACTTAAAAATTGGACATTCTGATTGATGGATTACGATTTTTTTTCCAACATTTATATGCTCTTGCGTTTCGTTTGAAACTACACACTTTGGGTTGGACACGAGAATTGAGAAAAATTGTTAGTGGGGTTTGTGTTGTGATATGAAAGGTGAGATAGAAAAGAGAGTCAGTAGTAAATAGTGAGTGAAAAGTTGTTGAGAGTATAAAGGTGAACAACTACAATGGTAGATGCTAAAATCAAATTTTGATATTTATGCAAATGTGTTAGTATCTAGACAAAAACTCACGTGAGAACATGAATATCCGTCTCATCCATGAGACGGGTCGGATCCGACCCATGGCTCATTACTCTCTCTCTCTAGACGCTCCCTCTCACTAAACGCAATCCAGACTCTCTCTCAATTCGCTGGCGACCGTTTTCCTCTCCCTCTAATCCTTGTGTAACTCCAACAAATTCTTATCCCAATTTCACCTCTGAACTTCATAAATCCCCCAATTTCAAACGCCGATTAGAGAAGAGTGATGAAGGCGGTTGAGGGAGCTTGGTTCGTTGAGGAGCTAGGTCGCCATTGATACCGTTTAGAGAGAGAGAGAGAGCGGTCTCTCTCTGTTTGTGTTTAGAGAGAGAATCTGAGCTTAGGAGAGAGAGGCCGGTTGTGAGGGGATTGATTTCCACCGGTGAGGAGGTCGCTCCGTGAACCTGATTTTGGGGAGAGAGCTCGGTGGAAAACGGTGGAAAAGGATTGGTTAGGGAGCTCTGTTATTATTAACCTTCCCCTACCTCAATTAATTAGCTCTGTTGACTGTTATTCCGGCTAAACCTTCCCCTACCTTAATTTTGATTTTGAGTAATACTTATCATGTGTTTAAGTAATAGTTGATATTGCTATAAGTAATAGTACTACACTTGTAAAATAATAGTGTTATTTTTTTTTTATCTAATAATAGTTTTAGGAATTGTTTTCATTTTGAGTAATACTTCTCATTTGTTTAAGTAATAGTTGATATTGCTATAAATAATAGTACTACACTTGTGAAGTAATAGTGTTTTTTTTTTTTTAACTAATAATAGTTTTAGAAACTGTTTTCATTTTGAGTAATACTTCTCATTTGTTTAAGTAATAGTTGATATTGCTATAAGTAATAGTACTACACTTGTGAAGTAATAGTGTTTTTTTTTAACTAATAATAGTGTTAGGAACTGTTTTAATTTTGAGTAATACTTTCCATTTGTTTAAGTAATAGTTGGTATTGCTATAAGTAATAGTACTACACTTGTGAAGTAATAATGTTATTTTTTTTAAACTAATAATAGTTTTAGAAACTTTTCATTTTGTTTTCATTTTGAGTAATAATTCTCATTTGTTTAAGTAATAGTTGGATTATTAAAGTTACTCTTATAGAAATATGTTACAATTTCATCTATCAAAGTATTACATTTACTTGTATAAACTATTACATTCATATACATAAGTTATTACATTTCAAATGTAATACATTAAAGTATTACATTTGAAAAAATGGGTGAAAACGAGCTTTTTTTTTTTTTAAAACAGGTATTACGTTTACTTATGAACAATGTTACTTTATATGTATACAGTCATTACATTAAGAGATGGTAACTATTACTTTTTCTAAATCACTGAAAAACCGAAAAATAATATAAAAACTAAATAAAATAAAATAAAATAAAATAAAATAAAATAAAATAAAATAAAAAATAAAATAAATTTGGGCCTATCCCACTGTTGCACATGAGAAATTAAAGAATTATAGAGAATCTAAGCACGAGAATGAGAGGATTGCTCAATTTGCTTGCACTGTTGCACGTGAGGAATAAAGAAACAAACAGACGATTTGTGGGATAGGCCCATGGGTCATGGGTCGACCCGTCTCACCCATGAGACGGGTCATCCTGTTCTCACAGGAGACTCCCTCTAATATCTAATGGTTAAATGCATATGTACCAAAATTGGGTACCTCTCTTAAATACACACCAAATTTTGATACTAGTATTTATTTAACCGTTTGAGATACTTTGCATAGATATCAATAGGAGTATTTGTCTTTTTTTTCTTTTTTTTTCTTTTATCAATTTTTAACTTCTTATTTTTCTAAATTCACTTGTAATTATGGCACTCTTATTTATGTTTTTTCCACTTTTAATTTTATTTCTAATTAGTTAAAATAATTTAAATGTGAAATTAACAATATAAAAATAAAAATTTGTGTGATTAATTTAATACTAGTTGTTGGAGATGTTAATACATTTTACATATATATCAAAATTTGATTTTGATATATATCATTGAAAATGGTAATTTGCTATCTTGTTAATAGTGTTTATAGGTATCAAATTTTGATTTTAATACCTACTATACTATGGCTTAACTCCATGCAATGGAAATGTCTTAGTATTATAAACTTTTTTAAAATAGAAGTGTGCAATTTTAAATAAAATAAGACAACTATTTGGATCTACAAGTTGTTTCCATATTTCCCTCATATAGATAATACGAACTCAAGACCTTTAGTTTCAAGTGAAAAGTGTTAACCGATAGGCTACGACCATTTTGTCGAATGAAATACTCTCTTCCTACGTACTCCATTCTATAATAAAATATAGATTAAAAAAAAATTTCCGTTTCATAATAAAATAGATTGATGATAACTCTCACCCATTACACATTTTGTTCGTGTGTAACTTGATATTGATATTGAATATTGAATTTGTTACTAACCCAAGTGCTAGCACAAATGAGTACTATATTAGGTGCCTTTTCATTTTTTAATCAAGTACATAATATACAAATAAATGGTAGTTTAGTCACGCCAAAAATGTAAATTGTGATTACCATGAGTTACACACCCAAGCTCCGACTACTTTTTGTACGAATGTTTATGATTCTAATTACTGAAAATAATGATAAGTTTCATTGTGAACTATTGATCATCTGTACATTAATTTGATTAAGGTAGTCGCCACTACATTCATTAATACTCCCTCCGTCCCACCTCACTTGACACCCTTGAGGTGGGCACGAAAACTAAGAAAAAAGAATAAAATAAAAAAAATGTGTGATAGAAAATGAAGAGAGAGAATGAGTGGGGTAAATAGTAGTGTTGGTTGAATAAATTGAGTGGTGGAAAATGAAGAGAGAAAATGAGTGGTGGGGTTGAGTGAATATAAAATTATAAAAAATAGGCTATTTTGAAAAGTATCAAGTAAGCTGGGTCAACCCAAAATGAAAATAAGTGTCAAGTGAGATAGGACGGAGGGAGTACAATTTAATCTTTTGACTCAATTGTCCTTCAATCACTTCCTCTTATTTATGGTTTTTTCCTTAGGTAAGATTGTTTTACACTTTTTATCCTCTATATAATTATTTCAATCATGTCAAGAAATATAAAAGCATAGTATTAATTTTCAATAAATTAAAATATAAAAGTGATAATAAGTTATTGTAAAAAAAATAAAAATTATTCATCTTTAACCAAGTTGATTTATATGCAATAAACTGTATAAAATTATTACTTCAATAGTATACTATTTTTACCTTGATTTTTTTCCTTAATGGTTGCAATGAATATTATAAAAGCTGGTGAATAAAATATGGAATTTCAAATTAGAAAAATATACATTAACTATTAAATTTTATTTGTAAACTTATAAATGAATATTTTTTATGGCTAAAAATTAACAAACCACCAATTTAAATTTTCAATCTCACAACTTTACTGTTTAAGTCATAAATTGGAAACAAGGTAAAACTGTTAGTTTTACTAATAAAAATCTTGTTAAAAATGATAGATTTTAGATTTGTCAAACACAATTTTAGCATAAATATTTAAATTTTTAATAAAATTTGTAGGTGTAACATTCTTTAAAACTTTATTTTGTCTAGTCTCAGATTTTTTATATATATAATGCTTACTCATTCACAATTTACTTCAAATATAGAAATAATTGATAAAAATAAAAATACTTTTGAGAAGTAGATTAATTTTAAATAATATGTTGCAAGCTCACAACATTGATAATTATTTTTAATATTATGTCACTATTTTCAAGTCTTTTTTTATTTAAAAAAATGGATCAATTATAATTTAATAGTTATTATGAAAATAGGTAAAAAAAAATATGGTATAAAATAAACTAAAATTAAGCTAAAAAGAAAAAATTAAAAATAATTCATTATTAAAGTTAATTATTTATTGTATAAAATAATAGTACTTCATGGAAATCATAATTATTTAATATTTTTATTCGTAAATGAGTAGATTTTTTCCCTAAAATGTAGTGTACAAGTAAAATTGTAGCGGTATAATCCCTTATGGAATTTTTCATTAATTCCTTAAAAACAAAAGGATGATTATGTTTATTTACAAAAATAAGAAAGGATAATTTTGTTAAGTTACAAAATTTCGTAGTGAAAAAGCAAAAGGTGTAGTGGCAATAGCCCCTCTCTTTAATTAATTCTTTTTTTTAAGATGTTCCAAATTAGAAAGTAATGAGAGGGATCAGTTCTAAAATTTATAGAATGTAAGGCTTGATTTTACTACTGAACCACTCATTCATTTAGATAATTAATCACATAATTAACGTTGTTGTGTAGGATTTCAAAAATTATTATTGCTTCCTTTGTCGATTGTTCCTTATAATCTATGAAGGAAACTAGAGAAATAAAATTTAAAAATATTTAATACTAGCAAATAGTGTCAAAATTGCACATTGTGTTTCAAAAAATAAAAATAAATTATTTCTGAAAAGCCCTTATAATTAGTGAAGAACTGACATTTTGTAACATTAATAATTTATAATATTATCATCGACACTTTGGAAAAATGCATTTTAATGAGTATCAAATATGAATAATTAATAGTGACCGTTAGTATTAAAGAGGGTTGTGTATGTTTAAAGAGTGTCAATAATAGTATTTAATAGAAAGTATTCAATACGGTGTCACCATAACTTAACATTTGCATAGATCAATGTAAAGATGCGACGTCAACTATATTGGCAAGTGTTACTGTTGAAAAAGTGGCTGCGTGCTTTAATAAGTCTCTATTGTTTACAAAAATGTCACCACCCATTTTAACGAGTGTCAATGTTAGTGGTAAAAAGAGTGTTAATGATAGTATTAAAAAGTGTCAGCGCGTTTAATAAGTTATGATTATTTACAAAAATGTCATTTAATATTTACAAAACATTTTTTTTTAATCCTAGGAAAAACAGATTTTTTTTTTTTATTATTATTATTATTACCAAATTTTGGTTGATTCATAAATTCTTCGAGGTAATATATATAGATATCTAGAGAGAGAATGAGAGAGTGCAATATAAAAAAATTGAAGTTGTTGAGGGCTTAATTGGCAGCTAAGATTTAGTGCTCATAAATAGATTAATAAGGTTGAGTGTAGATGCAAAATGAGTATGCTCATTCAATAATTCTTAATGGATACCAATGATAATTACTACTTATATCCTAAAATAAAAAATTTAAAATTTAAAAAATTGTTTTTGATATAGAATAAATTTTATTTTATTTTGGCTACCCGATCATTTTAAGACGGAAGGATTAAAACGATTAATTTTGATGCGATAATGAAAAATGGGATTGGGCCTAAACAGGAAAGCAGGCCCAACATGTCTTAATGGGCCAAGGGTGTTTAAAAGTGGGCCACGTGGTGGGCTCAGAAGCGGGAAGCGGCATGCGGGATAAGGCGACCTTTAAGAGGCGACACGTGAGAGAGAGTAAGCAGGTCGATATGTGTACCTTAGAGGAAGGATTGTACTAAGATAGCATGGCCGAGGGCGAGAATCATGTGGTCGACCCGGTTGGAGTTTGCGGCAATACGGGTATTGTCGCTAAATCCAGTGATTGTCGCCTGGCGGCTTATGTGATAGGTGATCTCACACCCTGGTGGGACTGTCCACTGTACGCTGATTTGACAAGGTGAGCAGTATAATCCCACTAACTTGGAGTTGGTTGGGGCCCTAAGTGGATGATTGACAAGTGTCCTCCCCCATGTATAAGGCACATGGGGGCTTGGGAGTATAAATAAGGAAATAGTGCCATTTGCATGGTATGTACTCTCTCTCTCTCTACTCTCTAAGCTTTCTCTCTCTAGTCCCTCCATTGTTGTTTTCAGCTTTGTGAACTAGTAACCTTACTCTCACGCTGGAGGGGTTTCGCCGGAGCCACCCCCGGCCTAGTTTACGTGCTTGCATGTGTGTAGGTGACCTAGCAAGGAAGGAATCAGCCGAAGTATCCTAGTTCAGTTCCTGTGCAACCATTTTGGATGGCAGCATCAGTTGGTTTCGTTGCGGGGACCTGAATCTCCTTCTTTGTTTGGTTGACAAGAGCTTGGTGTTATTCGGAGGTTCGTCTTCAGTGGCTGTAGGTGGGGGTTTGTGTTCTTGAGGTTCGTGTTCTAGGTAAGTCACCCAGAAACTTGTGTTCAGGCTTGCTGTTGGTGTTCAGTTGGTGTTGGTTCAGTTATCCCTTTGTTATAAGCCCAGAAAGTGGCCAGGATGGTTCAAGATAAGAGTACTTAGGCGAAGGTAGCCCAGAATCCGGCGTTGGAGACCCCCAACCCGAAGGAGACTCGCAAGAACAAGTCAGGTTCTGTGCGGGATGGCGAAGCGCAAACTACTAATACTGATTCGACAATCAGGAGTGCCAGGAGGCGGGAAGAAGCGGAGAGGGTCGAGAAAGGAGACGAGAGCTGACGAGCCGCGTCCCGCTCCTTCGAAGACAGATGATGTGAGAGCTAAAGCCGACCAGTTGAGGGCTGATAACGATTTGATGTTGAAGGTTCTCGCAAATAATATGAAATTGAGAGAAATGGGCCAGGTGCCTTCTGTAATCCCGCTTGATGTCTCAGTGGGAATTGCGGGGAAGGCCCCTGAGCAGGCGGTCAGCCAAAGTGTGGCAAAAAGAGATGATAGGCGGGCGAGGGACATGCCGCCGCCTAAGGATAATGTCCGGGAGCATAGACGTTGAGATGTGATTAAGGCGAGATCAGAGGGTGCAGCGGCTAAGAGAAAGCATCAAGATCATGATGAGGGAAGGAGGAGGAAGATTTATCATATGCCGGGAAACTCACGTGAATAATCCTATTACTATGAGTATGAAAGTGATAAGGGGTCAACGACAGATAGGGATTGTCAGCCTAGTCGCACAAAGTATTCGGATGATGGGACCTATGTGGAGGAAAGTTCGCACCGATCGAGGCATTCGGATAGAGCTCGCCGGGAGGAAAGGTCGCCGCGCGATAGAGATCGCCGGCGACATGAAAGGGGGGACAGAGATAAGGAAAGAAAAAGAGCGGAGAAAGCCGCCGAAGACAAGAAAGTTGCTGAAGCAAAGAAGGTCACAGACGCTTTGAAAGCCGCAGAGATGGCTAAAGCCGCCGAGTTGGAAAAGCCCAAGAAGGAAGAAGAGGATAAGTGGAAATCTGAAATGGCAGAGATGGCCAAGAAGATTAAAGAGTTGGAAGCGGGAACCAAGCCCGCTGAGGTGAAAGGCTCTTATTTGGCTACGTTTGTAAAGATTATTCAGATTGCCGCCCCTGATCCGTCATTTCGTATGCCAAACCTGCCAAATTATTCGGGAAATTCCAGGGCTAACACCCATGTTGGAGGATTTGAGTATAAAACTGATAAATTCATTTCTCATTTGTTCATATTTGAGTATAAAAACTGATAAATTCATTTCTCAAATTTTCAACAGTTGAGAAATCAATTTACCAATTGTTTAAAGTTAAATATTGAGTTAAATTGATTTTACGCTTGTGTGACTTGACAGTTGTGTTATGTCATATGTCATTTAAACAGTTGAGAAATCAATTTATCAGTTATTTAAAGCTAAATACTTAGTTAAATTGATTATACAGTTGTGTTATTTCATAGTTGTTTGATGTGATATGCCTTTCAACAATTGAGAAATCAATTTGACAGTTGTTTAAATGTAAACATTTAGCTAATAAATGCATTGTCACATCCCTTTAATTATTTGAGTATCTTATTTATCACTTATTTCTCACTCGTGAACAATTGAAATATTCGTTTCTCATTTGTTTAAAGTTAAAATAAATGTGCTAACCCATCTTTTATGAACAATTGATAACTGTATTTTTACGATTTTTTAAAGTTAAATATGAATATTTTCTAATGTATTCATTAAAATGATAAATCAATTTATAATTTTCAAAATTTTTTACAATGAAGAAATTATTTAATTTAGACATTTATTTTTTCCATAGAATTGAGAAGTATGTTTGTTTTATGTTATTATAATAAAATAAATGTTAAAAAAGTTGACAAAAATGATGAATCAATTTATTTTGTATTTAAAGGACAATGGTGTAAATAATATAATTGAGAAATATATTTATCACTTAAAATTGAGAAGAATGGTTGTTTTTGTCTTATTAAAATAAATGTGCAACAAGTTAACGATAAAATGACTTGGCCAAGTTGTAAAGTTTCAGTGAGCTTTGTGCAGTTAGTTGGTGGAAGTTTCGCCTTCTAAATTTACAATTGTAGAGTTATACTTCCTCCTCCGTCTCAAAATGTTTGTCCTATTTGATTTTTTTGTTGAACTTTGATTACAAATTTATGAGAGATTAATCATGTTCATGAAATTCTAAAAGTTGTTGTTGATAATATTATTAATGGTGAATCAATAGAAATTTTTAAAATTTTATGAACATAATTAAATTGTCATATATTTGTGATCAAAGTTTAACAAAAAAATCAAATGGGACAAACATTTTGGGACGAAAGGAGTATTACAGTAAGTCAAAAATTTAACAACTAAAGTTCTTTTTATAAGTCTTCTCTGTTGGAGTATTTATTTCATCTATTCTCATTGGTCTCATACAATTATTTGTAACTTTGAAATTATAAATAACTGTTTGATGATCTCATTCATATTTGCTTAGTGATTTTGTAATTTTTTTAATAAATATCGTTTAATTTTTTGGTTTGTTTTTCTCTCCATTTGTGAGAGTTCTTGCTTTCCCTCCTTTGTTTGAGAATTTTGTTTTCTCTCATTCGCTGATGAGGGCTTTTGTGTTTCCTCTTTTGTTGAGGTTTTTTTGTATTATATTTGTTGCTACTTTGAAATTTTTGTTGGCTAATATCAATCTATCACACGACGATGATCATGAATTGGTTGTCGACTTGATTGTTTATTCTCTGAACAACAACGTATCAGATTTGTGTTTAAAAGGAAGGTTTTCATCTTTCGATCAATTTCCGAATTAATGCGGAGTCATATGTTATCCAGTTGGAATCCTCACAAAAACGCGTACGCGTTCAGAAAGTATATGATGGAGTGATTTCTAATGAGAGATGCTTAAATGAATTAGGCAACCTCATTCAAATATATCGAGTTGTGCTTCGTTTTCATAATTATTTTTCAGTACATATAGTTGATCGTCGAGCTAATGCTTTGGCCGATTGTATTTTTTGTGCTTATTTTACGTTTGTAAGCCCCAATGTTTGGGTTGAGCATCCGATGTTTGTGAATAGCTAACTTCTTGTTATATGCAATTGTTAATATAATATGTTCATTTGCTTCAAAAAAAAAAATATAAGATGACAAATAAATTGAAAAAAAAAAAAGAAGGCAGAAATGTAGAATGAGCTAAACAAAATTCAAAGTCGAGACTTGTGGGGGAAGGAAATCGCCCTGTATTGATAGTCAGTGAGCGAATCCAGAGATAAAAATAAGTGGGTAGATAAATAATAAATTTAAAATGAAGGGCAATCAACACACTAGGGCAAGGTACTTTCGTTTTTTTTTTCAAATAAGGTAACGTACTAACTAGTTATTAACTTAGTTATCGTACTTTCAAAATTAATTTCAAATAATGTATCCCACCAAATTTTTAACTAATGTCGTTAAAAAATCTAACGGGCTTGTCAACCTCGTTTAGGGGTGGGGGCGGGGGTGGGTAGGGGGTAGGGTGGGGGTGGGGGTAGGGGCGGGGTGGTTGGGTGGGTAGGGGGTAGGGCGGGGGTGGGGGTAGGGGCGGGGTGGTTGGGTGGGTAGGGGTAGGGGTAGGGGGGGGTAGGGGGTGGTGGGTGGGTGGGTAGGGGGTGGGTAGGGCGGGTGGTGGGTGGGGGGTGAGGTGGGGGTAGGGGTAGGTGGGTGGGTAGGGGTGGGGGCGGGGGGTGGGTAGGGGTAGGGTGAGTGGGTAGGGGGTAGGGGCGGAGGTGGGGGTGGGGGTGGGTGGGTGGGGGTATGGTGAGGGTGGGGGTAGGGCGGGGTGGGGGGTAGGGCGGGGTGGGTGGGTGGGGGTGGGGGTAGGGGCGTGGGTAGGGGGTGGGTGGGTGGGTAGGGCGGGGGGTGGGTGGGGGGGTGGGGGTAGGGCGTGGGTAGGGGGTAGGGCGGGGGGAGGGGCGGGGTAGGGCGGGGTGGTGGGTGGGTGGGTAGGTGGGTAGGGGTAGGGCGAGGTGGGTGGGTGGGTAGGGGGTAGGGCGGGGGGTGGGTGGGTAAGGGGTAGGGCGGGGGTGGGGGTGGGGGTGGGTAGGGGGTATGGCTAGGGTGGGTGGGGGTAGGGCGGGGGTGGGGGCAGGGGGGTGGGTGGGGGTAACGATGTTGACAAGTTCGTTAGATTTTTTAACGACGTTAGTTAAAAATTTGGTTGGATACCTTATTTGAAATTACTTTTGAAAGTACGATACCTAAATTAGTAACTAGTTAGTACGTTACCTTTTTTGAAAATGGACCTTTAAGTACATTACCCTCCCCCTTGGTAATTATTCCAATTTAAAATTGTAGCTAAAATGTACAGTAGTATATGCAAGAATTGAACATGAAAAATAGGTCTTGGAAAAGAATTCTTCTAACGACTGAACTACAAGCATTTGTTGTTACTTTCACATACTCAGTATAAATTTTGGATAAAAAGTTATTTTTTGCATTAATTGTTGTTGAGAACTAATTTGGATGCACTTACACCTACCTATGCCGACAGCATTAGGTAAGCCTCTGTTAGTGGTTACGATTTTGTCCAATCGTCTATAAAATGCAACAAATTTTTGTCATTGATATACGACTTCAAAATGTAATGTGAATTTTGATCCATTAATAATTGGGCAAATTGCAATTTAGGGCCTGAAGTCGAGGGGGGTGTTTTTCAAACGGGACCTCATATTTTTATTTTTTCAAATCAGGGGTCAATATCTAAATTTTTCGTCAATTAAGAACTTTTTGACGAAATTCGTTAAAAACACAATTAAATTGCACGTGCCACGCACATGAATAATAAATTTGGTTAAGTTGAATTGACACTAACTTTTAAGGAGTTAAATGACATATTTTATAAATAAGGGATCATAGAACAAAATAAATCTTTTATTTTATTAAATTTCTTTTTAATTCTTATGTTATCATAATTTATTAAAAAAATTATCCAAATTCAAATATTTATTTTTTTTTAACAAAAAATAATTAATAAATCTCCCGCAGACATCAAAAAAGATGGAATGGTGTCTATGAGATGGATTCTAGATCACTTCCCTCTTTTATTAAGATTAGTATGTGTCTTATCCTACTAATTAAGGTAAAATTGATAGGATCCTACGGCAACAATAGGTGCTTCAATTCATCATAAGGTGCTTTTTGAGAGTGAGTTCGCAAATGACATATCTGTTGGTTGTGTTATGATACATCATCAGGTATGATGTATTAAATCATATCAGTTAGTACACTTAAGAATTTTGTACTATCTAATCATTTTGTTTTGTAATTTTTAGGTTGTTGTTTTCTCCCCCTCACGTAAATCATACTCCCTCCGTCCCAACATAAGGTGCCCAATTTTGGCTTTGCACGCAAATTAAGAAAATGGGTGGAAAGAAAAAATGTTGTGAGTGTAATTTGAAAATAGGAGAGAGAATGAGTGGAGGGAATAGTAAATTATAATGGTGTTGTGAGTATTAAAATAATGTAGGAGAGAGAATGAGTGGAGGAAATAGTAAAGATTCTTTGCCAAAAAAGAAAAGTGGAAGCTTTTAACGGGACACCCAAAATGGCAAAATGAGAAGCTTCTACTGGGACGGAAGGAGTATTAGCTTAACATCACACTCCCCAATGTATTCAAGGTAAAATTGTTAGGATCCTACTCTGAGTAAGTGATTGTTCAGCAAATGACGTTAGTTTATTTGCGTTGCAGGTATTCCATAAGGATTTCATCCCATCTGATTTTCTATGAAAGGGTTTTTCATGTCACCTGGAAGTGGTTATTAAATATTTTGTTTGATTAATATAATAGTTGTTGAACTTATATTTCCTATCCTATGTGATCGGGATGTGATCACTAATTTGAACTATTTATTTTAATGTTATTTCAGTTTTTTATAAATTATTT
The DNA here is from genome assembly GCA_022495995.1 of Adenophora triphylla var. japonica. Classification (NCBI taxonomy): domain Eukaryota; kingdom Viridiplantae; phylum Streptophyta; class Magnoliopsida; order Asterales; family Campanulaceae; genus Adenophora; species Adenophora triphylla. The sequence goes on from JAFEMH010002350.1 coordinate 60,805, forward strand.
GCTACAATATGATGTATTTATAATGTGAGACGAAGGAACAATACTTTATAGTCAACAACGTACGCCTTCTTTTTCTCTTGGGTGCGGTCGCCCCTCTTGAGGGTGCGATCGCCCCTCTTTAGGGCGCGGTCGCCCCTTTTTTTCAGTAACTTCGCGTGATCGCGCGCCTGAAACTGCGTGGTCGCCCCATTTATATGAACTACTGACATTGCCAAATAATCAACTCCTTTAATTCTACTAAAATATCAAAACTACACTCGTTTTGCCCCATTTGGGACAAAAATAGTTAATATCATTACAAAGGAAAAAAACCCTTCTAATGCAAAATTTTGGTCGTTTCAAGTTTCACAACTACAACTATATTTGATGACATACTCCACCAAGAGTTGAATATATTACAAGTTCAATATATTACAAGTTCGAATAAAATAAAAATACTTAAAAGTTTAAAGTACTTAATTTAAGAACTAAAAATACGAATAACAATTAACTCTTACTGCCTAAGAGTTGGACACCTCCTTCGCGTGTGACCTTCTACCTTGCAAATCCCACAATGATTCTTTTTTTTTTTTTTTTTGCAACTTGCCAATTCATAGAGTTTCTCAGTCGCCTTGACTTGGGTCTCCCTTGCTTCTGGTCACATCAATGGTCCGGGTTAGGATAAAAACGTGGGACAATATGATCTACATTCAAATAGGCCTCATCATGGATTGGATGAAAAAAGCAACTCCACGTCTTGTAGTACGAGCCAATGTTGTAAAAAGAATTAATATAACTCATACCATCGACATTTTGCTTTTTGAAACACGCAAGAACATGCGAACTAGGGTAATGATATTGCAACCATTTGCTACAAGTGCATGTTCGATCACCCAATCTCATAACTTGAACGTGTCCACCTTTGTTACCACGTACCATGGTCGTCACACTATAAACACCCACGTAGTAATAAACCTTGTGACTTGATGATACCCAGCCTTAGTCAAGTTGTATCGGTATCTTCGATCGATTCTCTCACTGGAGTAGCGTGGCATTTGGTGATGGGATGCCATTAGGATCTCCCCCTAAAGCCTTAATTGCTTTAGTGAGTCTATCTTGAAAGTATGCCACACATGACACACCTATAGAATGAGGTCTCAACAACTTCTGAAATAGGCATTCCCCGGGCTTCTTTCATAACGCCATTAAAAACTTCAGACAAATTAGTAGTCTTAATGTCGTACCTATATCCACCATCATGAGCCATTGTCCACTTTCTAGCATCCAAGTGCTCATACCATTTAGATGCCTCAGGGTTGATGATATGAATTTACCTCAGATAGCATTTAAGATTTCTATCTTGGGTGGTGCTAACAGCAAGTCAAAAAAGATCTTTCAATCCAACACCCTTGTGAGCTTTAAGAAAATTAGCTCGCAAATGCAACATACACCATCTGTGGACAACATTTCGTGGCCAGTTGGCATTGTCTTCAACCGTGGAAAGGATGCCATTATGCCGATAAGATATCAAGCAAACTTCACGACCCTTAACAATATGTTTGCAAAGAAGATGCAGAAACCAACACCAGTTTTGGTAGTCCTCTTTTTCAACAATAGCGAATGTGAGAGGAAGTAGACTATCATTTGCGTCAACACCCATGGCAATCAGAATAATCCCTCTATATCTTCCATGCAGGAATGTGCCATCAACAGAAATAACAGGACGACAATGAGAGAATACTTCCACAGAAGTGCCAAATGCCCAGAACACATGATCAAACATACCTAAAGCACCGGGAGGAGGAGGATCAGAATGCTCTACAATGGTTCCAGGGTTTCACTTTTGGATGGCTGCTAACAAACGTGGCAATCTTATGTAAGATTCTTCCCAGTCTCCATATGCCTCTGCAATAGCTTTTTGTTTGCCACACCATGCCTTCCTATATGAAACAACTTTCCCATGGGCATTTTTTATTGTCGCCTTCACAACTGCAATCTTCAACTCGGGATCACCCTTAACCAGTTTCAAAACTTCTTGGACTATGAACTTAGCATCTAGGTTTTGATGATCTTTGCTAATTTCTGTTCCCAAGCAAGAATGAGGAACCTTGTGTTTGGTAACTTCTCAATACCCGACATTCTTCAAACTCACATTCACATAAAAATTGCACGTAAAATCTTTCACAAAACACTCAATAGTCCACTTTCGGGTTGTGCTTCGTTTTACCTTGAAGCGCCGATTTTTCTTAATATGAAACAACTTCATTTTATACTGCTCTGTCTTCTTTGAAAAGCGAATACCTTTGGCAATTTCATCATGTTCTACATTACATTCAGCAAAGTTATATTGGTTATCGTCATAAATCTCTGATCCTTCTCCAATATCACAATAAAATTGATACCCGGCTCTCTCATGCACATGAAGTTATGGTTTTTCGTAAGCAACCAAATGTAACCCCAAATCTTCCCTCACCCCAACATCACCCTCATTCTCGCTATCATAATTAGGACTACTGCAATCATCATATCCATCGTCACGATCTTCATTTAGAAGCGACCCAATATTTTCTTCATAAATTGAATCATTATCATCATCATTATACAATTCCTCACCCTCACCCTCACCCCCTCCCTCTTCCTATTTCTCTTCCTCCTCATCTTCCTCTTCCTCTTCCTCTCCCTCTTCCTCTTTCACATATGTTTGTGTACTTGTTTCAGCATCCCTCTCACTATAGCAGCTTAAAGAACTCATCTGGAAGGTATCCATGTCATTAACATACTCATTTTGTAATGGCTCCTCATGGGTTTCAAACTCCTCAACATTCACATTATCAACTGAATTCATCTTAACATACAATTGTAAGCTACTCAACCCACCAAACTGAGCAGAAACATCAAATATGACTTCCATACCCATATCATTGTCGATTACAAATGGAATATAATTTGCAACCCCGGGAGCGACAAGATGAGGATATCTATAAGTAACTTGCAACTGAACAATAGCTCGATCTACCCCAATTTTCTTAGCTAACTTTTTAATCAACTTCTTGTAACTCCACCGAGTTTTAGCCCTAAGTGCACATTTTGGTCCCCTTTCAAAATGTTCACCTTCAAACGGGTGTTCATCATCTCCTCCCCAACAACACATGAAAACAAGTGAAACTCCAGCCATATTTATTCCTAAAAAATTGAAAAAAAAAATAATTATTAAAAACCTAATTTAACAATATCACTACATTTACAAAAAAAAAATCAAATAAACACTAATTATAAATTTCAAACAAAAATTAAGAGGGATTAAAATGTACCTTCTTTTTTTGGTTCTTCTAATGCTCACTTCTTTGAATTTTTCAGCTTTGTTTTGATAAAAATTCACCTCCCTTCTCTTATTCTTGAACTTCTTAATCAACTTCTTTAATTTTCATACTTTTTTGAAAAAAATCCATCTCCTCCTCTTCTTCCTTATTTTTTTCTTCTTCTTGACTGTTTTTTTCTACGTGTGTTGTTTACAAAGTTGTTGTGCTAGGGAGAAGAAGTAAAGATTCTTTGCAAAGCAAATTCGGAATTAGCATTTCCGGAATTGATTTTTCCATAAAAAAATATTTTCTTAATTCAGTTAAAAAAAATGAAATTCGAAATTATCAATACCGGATTACATTAGGCGCGATCGCCCCCACCTATATTGTGCGATCGCTCTCTATTTACAGAAAATATTATTTTGTTAAAATCAGTTTTGTAAAAAAAAAAAAAGGGATTTCGGAATTGGTAATGCCGAATTATATTCGGCGCGATCGCCCTAACTTATATCACGCGATCGCTCGTTTTTTACAGAAAATATTATTTTGTTAAATTCAGTTTTGAAAAAATAAAAAAAGGAATTTCGAAATTGGTAATGCCGGATTACCTTATTCCGAAAATATCAATTCTGGAATCAATGTTGAAAGTGCTAGTTTGATACTTAAGTTTTTAACAATGTTATTTTGATAAATAAAATTTTAAAAAGCAATAATTTGGAAAAAAAAAATCCCAAAAGAGGGAGGGCAATGTACATTACGAATTTGCTGTCATATGCCTTGTTTGTTTGATGAAGAAAAGAGTACTCCAACAATAACTGCTGGGTTCATAATGCAAAAGAAGGTGAGTTCCAAATATTTTAATTAGATCCTTGTATTTTCGAGAATTTTGATATGGTCTTTGTGTTTTGTTAAATTCCATATTAATCTTTGTTAATGTGAAATTTTCACTTATAAGAGTTGTAATGTGTAAATTATGAGATTAATTCGTTGTTATTATTGATTTTTTTAATTTTTTTGGTTGAAAATTTTGTCTTATATGTCAATTATAAGAGACGAAGTAGTCTTATAATTCACTTATAAAAGTTGTAATGTGTAAATTATGATATTAATTTGTTATTATTATTGAAATTTTTAATTTTTTTGGTTGAAATTTTTGGTTGAAAAATTATCTTATAAGTCAATAATAAGAGGCAAATTAGTCTTATAATTGACTTATAAGAGTTATAATGTGTAAATTATGAGATTAATTCGTTGTTATTATTGAAAAATTTGATTTTTTTTTATTGAAAAAATTATCTTATAAGTCAATTATAAGAGACAAATTAATCTTATAATTCACTAATAAAAGTTACTCCCTCCGTCCCGGACCAAGGGTCCTCGGGGGAAATTTCACGCTTCTTAAGAATTTTTTTAAAAAATGAATAAAAGTTAAATGTGGGATAGAGAATAGTAGTTAATGATTGTTTTTTTTTGTAAATACGTTAACTTTATAAGGGTATAATGAATAATTTTTTTATAATATGGGGTAGGAAATAGTAGTTAATGATTGATTTTTTAATAGGAGAGAGAATGAGTGGCAGGAATAGTAAGTTAATGATTGATTTTTTTGTAAATATGTTAACTTTATAAGGGTATAATGAATGGTTTTTTTTGTAAATATATTAAATTATAAGGGTATAAATATATTCAAAAACTTGCCATTTATGGAAAGAGACTCTTGGTCTGGGACGGACCAAAAGGGAAAGTAGGACTCTTGATCTGGGACAGAGGAAGTATAATGTGTAAATTATGAGATTGCTCGTTATTATTATTGAAATTTTTAATTTTTTTTGGTTGAAAAAATTGTCTTATAACTCAATTATAAGAGACAAATTAGTCTTATAATTCACTTATAAGAGTTATAATATATAAATTATGAGATTAATTCGTTAATATTATTGAAACTTTTGATTTTTTGGTAAGAAAAATTTGTCTTATAAGATACAAATTAGCTTTATAATTCACTTATAAGAGTTATAATGTGTAAATTATGATATTAATTTGGTATTATCATCGAAATTTTTGATTTTATTATTGAAAAAATTGTCTCATATCTGAATTATAAGAGGTGAATTGGTCTTATAATTCAACTATAAGAGATTTAATATATAATTTATCAGACTATTCAAGACTATTTTTGGAATTTTTTATTTTTTGGTTGAAAAAAATTTACTTATAAGTGAATTATAATAAGTGAATTGATCTTATACTTTAGCTTTAAGAGTTGCACCGTGAGTGAGATGACATTTTTGTAAATAAGTGTATTTGTTACATTTTTATAAATAAGTGATTAATTTTTGACATTTTGGTAAATAAGTGACTTAATTAGAGTGTAATAATGTGAAAAATATAAAAAAATGGAAGTATTTTTGGAAAGGCTATAGACTGTTGTGATGATCTGAAAAATTCAGTGATTAATTTGTTATGTTTGAGACTGAAGTGATCAGACTGAAACTATTTTGATTCCAATGACTGATCTGAAATGTCAGAAAGTCTAGTGACCAATATATAATTTAAAAAATTCTAGTGACTAAAGTATAGTTTTCAGTTTTGAAATTGGGATCGACGCGTCACGCATGCAAAAAATAAGAATATTTATGTCTTTGTATTATTGAGGGGTGTTTGAGAAATTATTCAAATATAGTATTTTTTTTAAATTTGATTTAAATCTCGCGGTAGGGCGCCTAGAGGAAATTGCCCAACATATTATTTGCCGGAAGAAAGTTGAAATGCAGATACCAAAGTGGCCTTGGCCCAGTGGTATGTTGGTAACTTCCCGAAGGGGAGATCACCGGTTCGATTCCCCTCAAGGAGAATTTCTGTGGTTTAATTCCTACCTTGAGTTTCAGGGTCCTTTGGAGCCCTCCGGGGCACATCCGTGCAGTTAAGGAAGCAGCATTGCTGGGCTTGTATCCTCAGTGTGGGGAGTTCGAATCTTGACAGGAGCATGAGGTGGAGCGACGGTGGTGTTGTAAGAGTGATGCAATTGCCTCGGCAGGAGTAGTTGGAGCAGCCAATTGGTGATGTAAGAGTGATGTAAATGCCTTGTAGGAGGGCTCCCTTGGGGCTCTGGAGTATAAGGGGTACCTGGTGGTCCAGGATTAGTCCGGCAAAGCTGGGAACCTGGGTATCAAAAAAAAAAAAAAGTTGAAATGCAGATGAATTGGTGGTCTAAAATTAATCCTATATTTTTGGGGACAATTTGACGAGTAAATAGTCACCCCAAAATTTAAGGATTAAGGTTTAAAATTCTGGACAACTTCATAAACTCTGTTTAAATTTCTTTTTTATTTCACTTAGGAGTTCCTATTTTATTTTAATCCTTTTTTATTTTTTTAGAATTAAAAATTGTTACTACTTTTTCATGAATAATAATGAAAAATCAAATTTACTTTTGGTTCTACTAATTTCGTTCCAAAGAGAATGTTACTTGATGCTGCAGGAATTGTGCTTATCAATCTTCCTCCACGTGGCAGGACGAATCACCTGGCTCCTTGACCTGAAATCAGAACCCACGACTAGCCGGATGTGTCTCCGGCGAAGACGCTCGGGCGTGAGAGTAAGATCACAGTTGAATATTGCTCAAAATGTATTGAATGAATGAATTCCAATAGCAAAATGGCAGTTACCTTTCACCGTTTGGTAGTGATGAAGTATTTATAGGTGCTGGTGGTTGTATTTTTGGTGGTGCTACATGAGCTCCGGGATTATAGCAGCAGTTACTTGGTCGCGGAAACGTGTCTATAACGGCCCCTGATTTGTAGGGGTGTGGTTATGGGAACTATTCAACCAAATACGCCGGCAAGTGTCAGGTCGTCACTTGTTGTCTAGGTCGAGGTCGCCATTCGAGGAATGGTCGACCTGACTGTCGGGTAGAGCATGGTTCGTACCCGAGTTGTAATATGGATTCTGAATTCGGACTAAGTTAAGTCGGGGCTTGGTGGGCCGGACCGTGGGCTTAATCGACTGATCCTTGAGATGGGCTTCGGGCCTTGTTTTAGTTGGGTCAGCCTCATTGAGAATGTGAGAGTCAAGGCTGCCTGTGATTGGGCTTTACTCGTTTGGACCAACTCGACACTTTTGGTATGTTCAGTGGCCCCCAACTTTCGAGTTGACTTCGTCGACTTGAAAGTTAAGAAAAGATTTGATGAGAATTGCTTTACTTGCAGGTCGCTGCTAATTTTTGAAGAAGATCGACAATGATGACGTGGCACAATCCTGGACGTTGGCAACGAACGGTCGGAGATGAAGGAGCGCCGTAATTTGTAATGATTACAATTAGACGTTTGATAATCCGTCTTGGGAACCGTTTCCGCCATTAATATGGAAATTATTTTTTGAATTTTCTTTTTTCCTTTCCAATCTTGGAAAATATAAATTGCACATTCCTTCTCCGTTTAGAACTTTTACCGTTTTCAAGCTCTGAGAATCTCCGGCGAAAATAGCGAAGAAGCAGTTGAGTTAAATTGGGCTTCCGTCTTCGGCAACAGCTTCCTATTCCGACCTTTGCAAAGGTATTTCTCTCCCCTTCTTTCTTTAGGGCTTTAATTTCTGCTCTGTCTTTGATTTCCGCCATGGCTAGGACCTTTAGTAGCGAGCCAGGGGCATGGTATGGTTACTGCACTGTTAACCGTAGGGTTTACAAGAATGTGAACGGTGAGTGGAGAGAACTGTCCTTGGATGAATGTGCCTCCATTTTAACCAAGTGGGAATTGAATTTTAGTGAGATAGGTTTGCCCATTGTAGGGGACGTTGAAAACCTGGTAGTTGATGATTCAAATATCGTCACTTTCCATCTATTCCATGAACTGCTCGACCATATTACTTTGTTCTATGTTAGGGATGTCCACAAACCCTCTTTCCTTAGGAATAGGATAGGCTTTCCAGGGGAGTCTAGGTCGCCCTTAAATAGGTCGACTGAAATTATTCATAGGCCTGACTCCCCTGTTTCTCCTTCTTCTTGTACAGATATGGCAACTCAAGGCGGAGCTACAAAGATCTACTTCCTCTCGGTCCTTAATCGTGGACGCGTTTGATGATACAGCCGTGCCAGGAAAGAATGAGAGGGGTTATGTTCCTCAAGGGCCATTACGTGGAAAGAAAAACCTGCCCTCTAGGTATAGCATGATTTGGGAATTCTGTGAGGTAAGTAAGGAAGATTATAGGGTGACCATTTACACTCAGAAGGAGTTTATGAAATTGTTTAGGTCGTCATTCACTAAGGATGCCGCTAGGGTAGCCTTCTTCTATGGTCAATTCGTAGCTGGCCTCAGGTTGCCTCTTGATCCCTTTGTAAATGAGTTTTTAGAATGTGCCAATGCCCTTCCCCTTCAGCTCGGAGCCAATACTTGTAGGGTCCTTGTGTGCTTTGCTATGGTGTGCAGATTCCTAGGGTATGAACCTTGTATGAGAGTGTTCAAAGAATTTTTCAGTATTAAGTATAGTGGGGAGGATCTGAGCATCAGTACTCCTTCTAAACCTAAATCTCCCAAGCTCTTCACCAACCTCCCAAGTAAGCATAAATGGGCCGGAACTCGCATGTTGTTGGGTAGAGAGTAGATTAGGATGGGAATTTCCATTGCCCAACGATGAAACAGAAGCCATAGATGAGGGGGACTATTGGGAGCCAACCTGGCATCTTAACTTGTATAGGGCTTTATGTCGATTAGTTGAGAGAAGACCCATCACTGGGAGAGTCTCAGCTCACCACCAAGTATAATTTCATCCAGCCGGGATGATGTCCGGAGATGAAGTGGTAGAGCCCCTTATTCCCGTGTCGAGAGGACAAGTATATCCCGACCGGGTTACTCATTCTCTCGGGAGGTTTGGAAATTTGTGTCAACTTTGCAAGAAGACGTAAAACTACCGCAAGGATAATGGGGAGCACGCCGGTGGTAAGATCTCGTTCGCAACCCTTTACTCGCCTATTGCCTCGCTTGTCGATCCGACAACATAATAGATCATTTGTATTGTGTCCTTCTCTTAGCTCGTCATTTGTTAGCTCGCGTATAAGATAACCGAGTCGTACATAGTTTGCTCGTACATAGAACTTGTGCTCGTATGTAGAACTTTCGTATGTCGATCTAACACTTTGTTGTTTTGATTTTGTTGCAGCTTCTAACACCCGACCAAGAAGCAAATATGGGTCGCATCGTGGGCGTCTCTCGATAAGAAGAAAGCTAGAAAAGCTCATGGAGCCGCTAATGCTCGAGCTCATAGACAAAGGGAAGCCGCGCTGAGGACCAGCTTGTTGCCTAAGGATAACATTGGGATGGTGCCAATGGAGGGGATTGAAGAAGATGACCCTTCGCAGAGCGGTACCCTGGGCCGCGGACGCCACCGATGGGGGTGACGAGTCCACCAAGTCGGCTAGAGCAAGTCTAAACTCCGACCCGATCCAGGAGGTTGATGCCGCGACCTCGTGGGCCGAGATGGCAGGGCTAGTCCCTTAAACGTCATGTGATTGTTGAGGATGACAACATGGAGGTCGACGCAGATGACCACTTTGAATTCGAGAAAGAGGCCGCGCTCGAGAAAGGGAAGTCACCCCTTCGAGCCAACTACCTCTACCTCCTCCAGCCTTCTTCTCGCCCCAACCAAGAATCTATCAAGACATGATGCAGAGGTTAAGTGATGTCCCTCCTCTCGAAGGAGTCAATTGCTCGAGTCGCCGCTACCCAGATATGAACTGGGTCGTGTGATCGTGAGAAGAGCCGCGGATGTGGGTCTCGCTAGCTCACTTTGGCCGATAAGGGCATAACACCCGAAGAATTCTCACTCGATCCGGGCCGGCCTATCATGAGGTAACTTCTCACTTTCTTTTATTTTAGTCGCTACTCTTTTACTCGATCAACTTGAATTTCGAGCTAACACTTCTTTGTTTTCTTTGGAATGCGTAATCTTACCATGATTGAGCAAGTCAAGAGCTCTTGGAGGGCCTCCATCGAGAGGGAGAGACAAGCCCTTCGTGACTATTCCAAAAAGGCTCAGAGCTTGCGGAATTGAAGGAGAAATACAATGATTTGGACAACTCTTGTGAAGCCAATGAAATGGTGAAGACAAAAGCCCCGTCTCGATCTCGCAAACTCGCAGTAAACCAAACTCAAGGAGGTGGAGGCGAGAAGGATGCCGAGAAGAAGGAACTGGAGAAGGCCAAGACCGAGCCGACACGCTAACAAGCTTCAAGGAGAAGGATGCCTTCTTACTCGAGCCGCACAAGAGCATCGACTTGAGCGAGAGAAAGGTCGAAAGATCTCCGCATCGCCGCTGAGAAAGCCGCAGGATGCCGCCGAAGCCGCAGCTTGAAAAGTTTAAAGAGGGGGATGAATACTACAATGCCATTGTGGCCAAAGCACAAGATCTTTCTTGAGGTCGGCAAGAGGCACATGGCTCGCCGAGCACCGGTGGATCCCACAAACATAGCTACCATCGAGCAATTAGCTCGTTGGTTTTCTCGAGTCCCGCTCGATATGACAGCCGCCAGTGGTCACTCGCCGTCCCCTATCTTGAGAACGACTTGACCTTTATTGCCCAGAAGATGAAGAAGATAACCGTGAGAAGGGAAGCTCCCCTATTGCCGATAGAAATTTTGATGTGGTTCGCAAGAGCTGGATGATGCCGAAGCTATGGAGACCGAAGTAGCAGTATATTCGTAGTCCGGCAAACCCATAGCCCTCAAAGAACGAGAAGACGGTGAGGGTCGAGCCGCAATCGACGACCAAACTCGACGTCGACTACGACTCTTGAGTTTGTTTAATTGAACCGTAATGAACAAGTCCCAAACAACATTTTCGTTTTTTGTTTTAACATTATCTCGAATGCCTGGGCCCAGCTTTTTGGGAGGCATGATACTTTTGTAGGTTTAGTTTTGCCCAAGTCTTAGCCCGCTGGGAGACTTTGTTATATCTAATCTTAGCCGACTTTCGATCTCTCGAATGTTGTATGTTTTCCATTTCATAGTGTATGTCGAGCTAGATGTAGGTAAGATAAATGAGTCAACTTGAGCCTATAGGCGACTTGATCTTTACTGCATTTAGTCGACCTCAAACTTGGTTAACTTTTTGCGAATGAGATTGACTATGAGTCGAACCTATTCACAATATTAAAGCCGACTCCACGGTCGAGCTAATTAGAACAGATCGACTAAGAGTCGAGTTCGTTAGAAAGAAGTCGACTAAGAGTCAGACTTGTTAAATAGACAAAGCTGATTAAGAATCGAGCTTGTTAGGTCGAAGCTGACTAAGAGTCGAGCTAATTAGGACGGATCGACTAAGAGTCGAGTCTGTTAGGAACGAAGTCGACTAAGAGTCTGACTTGTTAAATAGACAAAGCTGATTAAGAATCGAGCTCGTTAGAACGAAGCTGACTAAGAGTCGAGCTTGTTAGAACGAAGCTGACTAAGAGTCGAGCTTGTTGGGGTGAATGTAACACTATGTTTGAACGAATAAACTGTGCTTTTTATTGAAGTAGGGAACAAGCTTACATCAATTTGAAACTAGAACTAGAACAAACTTCAAGTGTTGCGAACTGAACTAACTTTTTGAGCTCCAATATTGGAAACCGAACTAGAAGTAGTACTTAATCAAGTGAGTAGCATGCCAAGGATGTTTCAACTCGCCTCCTCCCGGATGAGCTATCATGTAGGTTCCTTCCTTGATGACTCGAGTAACCACATAGGGGCCTTCCTGGCTAGGGAGATAGCTTATTCCTCGTTGGGTTCTCCTTCCCGTTGCCTCGATCTTTCTCAACACATAATCCCCAACTTGGAATGACCTTGCCTCAATCCTCTTGTCGTGGTAACTTTTAGTTCGCCGCTTGTAGCCGACCATCTCGGAGGTAGGTCAAGCTTCGCTTCGTCGATCGATCCAGTCGATCAATCTGCTGGTATCATTTTCGCTCCCCGATGAAGAAAGTCACTCTAGCAAACTGGGAATTCGAGCTCAAGAAAGGCCAGCTCTCGACCCATATGCGAGCAAAAGGGGCTTCCCCCGTAAAGCCTCGAGCGGCTCGTACGAACCGCCCAAAGAGCAAGAGGGAGTTCGTCCAACCAATTGTTACGTCGGCCTACGAGTCCTCGTCTTGAGCGAAGATAGAACAAGTTTATTTGCCGCCGCCTTGCCCATTTCCCCTGGGGTAGGCGACGTAAGATTTCCAATGTTTGATTCCTACCCGATTCATCTCTCGTTTCGAATGTTTGGGAGAACCGTAAACCATTGTCTGACACTATAGCCCGAGGAAAACCAAACCGACACCAAATGAAGTCATGAATGAAGTTGATGGCATTTTCCTCTCGTGATTCGAGCTAATGGCTTGGCTTCAACCCACTTTGTGAAATAATCGATAGCGACGATCACGTACTTGCAATTTCCTCGGCGGGAGGGAAGGGTCCAATCAAGTCGACACCCCACATATCAAATGGCCAAGCCGCAATTACCGGAGTCCGCTTCGCTTGTCGGCATATGAGGTAAGTTGGCAAACCTTTGGCATTGATCACATTGCCGAACAAAGTCATGAGTGCCGCCTCATATGTGGCCGTAGTATCCCAAGGTAATTAACTTGTCGCCAAGGGTCCCGGCCCCCGGTGTCCGCCACAAATCCCGCCGTGCACTTCATGTATCAATAGGGCGACCTCTTGTGGGTGGATACACTTTAGCAAAGTGGTCGAGTGTAGGATCTTCCGAATAGGTCGCCTCCTTGAATGACGTATCTTGGAGCTTTCTTTTGATAGCTCGAGCTTTCTTCTCGTCGTCAGCAAATTTCACCGCTTTCTAGGTAAGCCTTCATTTCCTCAATCCAACACTTCTCATGAGTCCAATTTCTCGAGGGATCATCTATGCATTGAATTTTTACCCTTTCATAAGCCGGATTTTCGAGGAAGGAGATGGGCTCATCATGTGGCTCATCCGAAGTAGCTAATTTCGAGAGGAGGTCGGCTAGCTCGTTGTCTTCCCGTCCAATCCTCCGAATCCCCTGCAATTCCTAAGTCTTTTATCAACTCCTTTACCAGTGTCGCAAAGATTTGATTAGAGTGGAACTAAGCACTTCGTACTCGCCTTGACCTCGGTTGACTATCGCCAGAATCACAATAAGCCATGATCTTAGTCGCTCCAAAACACTTGGCGTACTCTATAGCCGCTATCAAGGCTTCGTATTCGCCTTGGTTGTTGGAAGCGTCGAACTTGAACCTCGGTGATTCCTCATACACCTGCCTGCACTCGCTCGATCAAGACAATACCACTCTCCACTAACATTTTTGGTCGCCGATCCATCCGAATAAACCTTCCAACAATCGTCTGGTAGCGCAATGGCGGGTTGGCACTCGTGTTCTTTCCCCTTAACCTTTTCCTTTGGAGCTCGCCGCTCGTCGTCTTCCTTGGTGAACGTAAGCTCGACTCAAGAAGTCGCCTAGAGCTTGAGCCTTCAAGGCCTTTCGAGGTCGATACTCAATGTCAAATTCATAAGGGCAATTGACCTAATCGAGCGGGCCGACCCGAACTCTCCGGCTTGTGCAATATCTTTCTCAAAGGCGCATTGTAAGAACCACAATTGGGTGAGCTAAGAAATAAGCTCGCAGCCTTCCTTGAAGCCACGACTAGAGCATAAGCGACCTTCTCAAAGAATTATAATATCTCGCTCTCCACATCTCGATAGGGCCTCACATGTAGTATACCGGCTTTGAAGCCCTTCATCTTCTAATCAAAACCGCCGCCACCGATTTATCTCCCACGGATAAATACACAAACAAAGTTTCACCAAGGTCGGGCTACTCAGAGAGGTGGAGTAGCGAGGTAATCCTTCAACCGTTGGAACGACGAATGACATTCGGCCGTCCATTCAAAACTTTTCGTCCCCTTCAATGCTTTCAAGAAGGGGAGAGACCTCTCGCCGACTTTGATATGAAACGACCAAGAGCCGCTACCCTTCCGTTAAGTCGCCGCATCTCTTCGACACCGCGGAGCCTTCATGTCGACTAAAGCCTTGATTTTTTCTCGGGATTAGCTTCTATACCCCGTCGAGATACCATGAACCCAAGGAACTTTCCAAAGAAAGCCTACACCAAATACACACTTGCTAGGGTTGAGCTTCATGTCGTTTGCTCTTAAATTGGCGAACGTTTCCTTTAGGTCGACCACGTGACGTCCAGTCTTTGTTTTGATGACCATATCGTCGACGTAGGCCTCCATGTTTCGACCAATTTGAGAAGCAAAGACTTTGTTCACCATCCTCTCATAAGTCGCCCGCATTCTTCAATCCAAACGCATCATGTTGTAGCAATAGATGCCTCCAGCCGCCTGAAATGCCGTCTTGACTATGTCATCTTTATGCATCTTAATCTGGTGGTAACCTGAGTAAGCGTCGAGGAAACTGAGGGTGGAGTGACCAGCAATGGAGTCAACTAGCTTGTCGATCCTGGGAAGGGGGTAGCTGTCTTTTGGGCAAGCAAGATTGAGAGTGGTGAAGTCGACGCACATCCTCCATTTGCCATTTGATTTCTTCACCATGACCACGTTGGCCAACCACGTTGTATGAGTGGCCTCCTTGATTATCCCTGCACTTAAAAGTTTTTGTACCTCAGTTTTAATAGCCTCCTCCTTGTCACGAGCAAAGCTTCTCAATTTTTGGGGCCTAGGCTTTATGGTCGGGTTGACTTCGAGTCTATGAACAGCGACCTCCTCCTTGATTCCCCTCATGTCTTCTACCCTCCATGCGAAGACATCATTACTCTCCTTGAGTAGCTCGATGATTTCTGCTCGTTCCTCAACTGATAGCTGCTTTTCCATCTGAAATTTTTTGGTCGGGGTAGGAAAGGTTGGTAATTATTGACTCTAGTTCGTCCACGCCTTCTAGCTCGGGTCCATCCCCGAATTGTAGAGTCTCATTATTATCTCTCTCGACCCTTTGCCTTTCCTCGCCTCCCAAATGTGGAGCTTCCTCGCCTATCATGTCATCCAACTTGTCCGCAACCTCGCCGGTGGTGCGGCCCCGAGTTATTGTTTCGAGCCGGGAGGCATAGGTTATGAGAACTCGTCGACCATAACTACATCCGGATCGACCTCTCGTGGTGTTAGAGTGACGTGTCGACTCAAGCATGACCTCGTCATTTGAGCGATAGGTCGACTCTTCCACATTGGTGATTGTAGACACCGAGTAGTTTTGGTGACCGATTGTGACAGCCTTTAAATAACCATCTCAGCCTCGATCTCAAGCTCTCTTCTTTCTTTCCCGAAGAACATGGTCTAAGTAGGCTCGAGCCGTGCCTCGTACGCAGCCTACTCCAAAGAAAAGGGAACTTGACTCGTTGATGAGGGATCGATGCCACCATTCCAAGAGCGACCCGTCCAGAATACCAAGTATGGCAACAGTAGTCACTATTCACATCAATCACGATAAATTGTACCTTTCGACACAATCCTTGGGGTGATGGCCTAGGTCGACGCCGAGCTCTATTTGGCCTTTAGCATCAACTCGATGGTTGGTGAAGCCCTCCAACCTACCATCATATCTTTCCAACCGCTCGTCATTAAGACTCCATCTCTTCAAAGTCTTGAGAACAAGATATCCTCAGCAGCCCCCGTGCCGACCAAGAGTCCGGCTTCGTCGTACATCCGTCTATGAGACCCGGGATGACGAGAACTTGCTCCCTAGCCGCCATATTAGTTGCTAATTCATGAGGGTAGAAACCGATCACTTCATCTCTTACATCTCTCCTCGAGGTACATGCGGGCTTTGCTGAGCCGAAAGATCTTGTGTTTGATGGCCGTATTGCTTGCCCTCGCTTCCGTAATGACTCCTGTGTTCCGCCTAGGTTGCCTAGGTCCCCGTTGTCCACCCTGGGCCGTCGCTCGCTCTCCACCAAACTTGAGGCCTCTTCACATATGCGTCGAGTCTACCCCCGCTCGACCATTCTTTCGATGATCCGCTTCAAACCCAAACAATCCTCTCGTGAGATGTCCCGTATCTTTGTGATAATCACGCATTTACCGTTGTCCCTTCCGAACTTGTTGCCCGGGTTCATTGGGGCAGGGGTGCCAACTCGACGGCATTCATAATTTCGTTCGACTCACCGTAAGGAGCGAAAGCCTCGTGCACCTTTTCTCGTAGCCCCGGTCCCGTTTTTTCCATTTTTATTATTTCCTCCGTTCTTGTTGGAGTCCTTCTTGTCATCGCCGACCTCCACCTTGGGGCTTTTACCATTCTTCTTCTCTTTCCTTTCCTCAAAGAAGAGCGACATTGTACACCTTCTCAAACAACTCCCGTCGAAGTTGTTACCGTACGAACCGTGAGTTCATAATCCATGTCTCGCCGAGGAAATACCGTTTCTAAGCAATTGATGACTTCCCTATCGGTGAGGTCCTCCTCTATTTTATCAACCATTTCCTTGAACTTGGTGAAGTAGCTCATCGAGCTTTCATTTTTGGCCCGTACCAAGTTGTTGAGATCAATGATCGCCACTTTCCGAGCTCCAAGCCGAAAAGCGATCTAGGAACTTCGTCCGAAGCATGTCCAAGTGGTGATGCTACGGCTGGCTAAACCATTGAACCAAGTTAAGGTCGCCTCCAGCTGAGTGTGCTTAGGAGAGCTTTGCACATATTGTCGTCCCTATTGGCGACAAAACACATTGTGGCCTCTAGATGTGCTATATGACTCCTTGCGTTGGTCGACCCCCGAATACTTCTCCGTAAGAGGTAACCCGAAAGTAGGAGGAGGTCGACTATCTCTCGATTTCCTCGACAAAGGTCGAAGAGCAAAGTCAATTCGTTCGACCTTTCCAATCTCTTTTTCTTCTCCTCCTCCCATTGTTCAAACTTCTTTTCATCAACAACCACTCTCCGGCGTCGGGCCTTTCATCTCTGCAGGGGGAACAACATTCGACCTTTCGACCTTCGCTTCTAGGGGGAGTTACACGCCTACTCCTCCCCGTCTCTCGTGAGAATGAGTTCTCTCTCGATCGAACCGGGAGACCTATGCCTCGTCATTCCCATGGGCGACCCGCGCCTCATTCTCGGATGGCGACCGCGCCTATTATCCCCAAATGGCGACCTGCGCCTTTCCTCAGCCTATAGGCGACTGCGCCCATTCCCGTCTCTCGCGAGACCCCGATCTCTCGCGTCCGTGCCGGGAAACGTGCCTGCTCTCGCTGGGCCGTTAGCGCGTCCTCAAATCGACCGAGCCTCCCGCTCCCTATTTCGTGAGGCTAGCCTCAGGTCGTTACTTGGCACACGAACGATCGTAGGGGCTCGTTGAACTATCCCGTTTCACCATTCCGCCCCCACACCCTCATTTGGCCCGACACTCCCCTGCCACTGTTGCTATCGTGGCACCGGGTGGGAGCCACCCTTTCGAGCGTACGTCGGCACGCTTCCGCTCCTCCACGGCTATCAAATCGCCCAAAATTTGGGCTCGCTCCAACATCATTTCCTTCTTGCTCATGGGATTGGTTGAGGGCCCCGCCCCGTTTCCCATGTTCACCGCCCGCCGGACGCTTTGGAGGAGGTGGAACTCCTTGTACTTCCATATGCCTTTTCCTCTCCTCGTGTCGTGCAATCTCTGCGCCATCAACGGCCGGTAGAGCGCGTGGCTCTACCGTAGGACGATTGGGTGGGGGAGGAGGTAAATCCATGTTTTCGGCATTGACGTTGAGATTTCCAAGCTTGTGTTGGTGTTGTTGTTCACCTCAATGAATTCTTCGAAGCATCTTCCACATGCCCGTCCTGGGTTACCATGGTTGTAGGTTGAGAGGAGTTTCGAGGTCAAGCTTTAAGCACGATTCCCGCAATGGAACCAAACCGATGCCGCAGAATTGTGCTTATCAATCTTCCTCCACGTGGCAGACGAATCACTCCGGCCTCGACACAGTAATCGAACCCACGACTAGCCGGATGTGTCTCCTGCGAAGACGCCGGGCGTGAGTAAGATCACAGCTTGAATATTGCTCAAAATGTATTGAATGAATGAATTCCAATAGCAAAATGGCAAAGCTTACCTTTCACCGTTTGGTAGTGATGAAGTATTTATAGGTCTTTGGTGGTTGTATTTTTGGGTGGTGCTACATGAGCTCCGGATTATAGCGGCGCATTTCGGTCGCGGGAACGTGTCTATAACGGCCCCCGATTTGTAGGGATGTGGTTATGGGAATCGGTTCAACCAAATACGCCGAAGTGTCGTCGTCACTTGTTGTTAGGTCGAGGTCGCCATTCGAGGAATGGTCGACCCGACCGTCTGCAGAGCATGGTTCGTACCCGAGTTGTAATATGGATTCTGAAGTCGGACTAAGTTAAGTCGGGGCTTGGTGGGCCGGACCGTGGGCTTAATCGACTGATCCTTGAGATGGGCTTCGGGCCTTGTTTTAGTTGGGTCAGCCTCATTGAGAATGTGAGAGTCAAGGCTGTCTGTGATTGGGCTTTACTCGTTTGGACCAACTCGACACTTTTGGTATGTTCATTACTAATTTCAAATTTTATTATTTTGGACAAATAATAATGTATTATCCACTAAAATGGAAAAAGAAAAAGAAAAAGAAAAAAGAAAAAAAGGGTTAGAGAGTGAGTGAGTAGGTGATGGAGATTCAGAATACCAAATCTACTCTTCATACAAACCGCCACCTACTTACTACCTTCCCGATGGTTCATAGCAAATAACTACATCTCCAGGGGTATAGGGGTAATCTGCATCTCAATCTCAAAGTCATAAATCATGTAATTACTACTCCCTTCGTTTCAAAATAATTGTTCCATTTGATTTTTTTATTTAACTTTGACCATAAATATATGACAATTTAATTATGTTCATGAAATTCTAAAAATTCCTATTAATTCACCATTAATAATATTATCAACAACAACTTTTAGAATTTCATGAACATAATTAATCTCTCAGAAATTTGTGGTCAAAGTTCAACAAAAAATCAAATGGGACAAACATTTTGAAAAGGAGGGAGTACTCCCTCCGTGCACTTCGAAATTTCAAACTTTTTAAAATTTGTTCGATCAAAAGTTTAAAATTCCAAAATAAAAAGTTTTTGCTACTTCTTTATTTGTGGTCCCATATATTTCTATTTTCTTCACTTTCTTTTTTCTGTCTATATATTTCTATTAGTACATGTCCGTGTTCAAGAATACAGTTTTTTTTTAAAATTTTTTAATCTATTTTTTTTAAGGACAAAATGGAAAAGAGACAAATATATGAGGGCAAAATGAAAAATTCGCCGCTTGACACTATTCATAATACTGTAGCAACCATTCCCTCATTTAGATTTTCTTCACTTTCTTTTTTTTTTCTGTTTAACTATCTAAACTCGTAGCATATTTTTTTTTTATAATCTTTAAACTATTTTATTTTTTAAACTTTTTAGCTTAACGAAGAAAATATTTCATACTCCCTCCGTTTCGGTAGAAATCAGACAGTTACTGTTTACGCGTAAATTAAGGAAAAAAATAATAGAGAAAATATTGTGAGTATGAAAAGTGAGGTTGGAGAGAGAAATTGAAGTAGAAAATAGTGATTTGATTGGTGTTGTGAGTATAAAAGTAAAGTAGGAGAGAATTAGTGGGTGAAATAGTAAATATTTTTTGTCATTTTGCTCAAGCTGCGGGTTTGTAGAATAAACATCCAATTAAAGAAAAGTTTTCTACGCGCTGATTTGTAGCGGTACGGAGGGAGTATAAATAAAGATAGGGTAAACGGAAATAATAATAAAAATACCAAAAAAAAAAAGAGAGGCCCTATTAATACGGCGCCCGGAGAATATTTAAACGGTGACCGGAACAGAATCCGATCGATTACTTGGCCTCGATATTTCCTATATAAACCCGTCTCCACACCCCTCTTTTCCTCTCATATTTGGCTTCGTACGCCCCCCCTTCCCTCTAAAACTCTCTCTCCCTCTCACAACAACACTCTGTCGACGCACACACACACATATATAATTATTTTTTATTCCTCTCTCTGGATTTTGGTTGCTCCTGAGAGGTAATTCTCTCTCTCCAACTCGGCTACTATTTAATTTAATTTAATTTAATTTAATTCAATTCAATTCAATTCAATTCTTTCCCTTTTCTCGAGCTATTAGGGGGAGACAGAAATTTATTGCGTTCTTTGTGGTTTTCATCGAACAACTAGTAAACTCAATAAACAGATCGATTTATCCTTACCGACTGGCGGTGCTAATGAATCTATGCTGGATCTGAATTGAATTTGATGATTGAATCTTGACCTGCCCATTTGTTTCAATACTGATTTGGGAGTTTGATTGAGGGTTTGTGCTGGTTAACGTTAGAAGAATGGAGGTTGTTTGAGTGAATGATTCTTGGAATCCCATGGTTTGGAATTAGGTTTAGGTTAAGTTTAAGGTTAATATGTTGCTTATAATTAAAATTAAAATTAAAATACATTATTTGGGGGAATTAATATTTGGGTTTGTGGCCAGCTGTATCAATTCATCAGGAGTTGGTGTTCTATGTGTTTATCTTACTGTCCTTTTTATGCATTAGGGTTTCTAGTATCAGGCTGCTTGTAAATGTCACTAGGCAATATGCATGAATTATAACGCATTTGAATTTTAATTGAAAAGTAAATTGTGATGTAATTAGATCTTGGAGTCTGAGAGATTTAAATTGTGAAATAATTGTTTTATTTTTAGGGGCTGAAATTGACCTAGGTTGTGTAGATTGAAGCTGGTGTCTTTGTCTTCTACAGACACAACTCCTATTTGATGTAAAGTTGCCTTGCTCTGGCTAAAGTTTCCATTTTGATATGATGGTCTTGCTTTGAATTAGGGAATTTATTATAACTATAATGAATACAGTGTTTTGAAAGCAATGCAGAGTTATAGGTGAGGGTGTTCAACTCAGTTTGAGATCTATTTTGTTCTCAATCTATCTTCTCTTTGATTCGTTTCATTTTTTGAAGTCTTTGAGGTTTGCATGCTATTTTGTAGCTCATTTGATTGTTGCTTCTCTATCTGAAGGCAATGATTGTATATTCCAATATATTTGTTCACATGTTTTTTGTTGAGTTTCTGAACTGTAATTGTGTGCTAACTTGGAACATCTATTGTAAGGTAATTATGTGAAAAACCAAATTTGATTTCATTTTATCAAGATAAGTAGTGAGTTCTTACTGATTATTCCTGTGTGCTATCCTAATAGACTGTTTTTTTCTGAAATTGACCTGCAGAAGCCATCTTGCTTAAATTCGTCTGAACACATCACTTCAAGCTCTGAGTTTTTTTTTGTCCATTTCCCCTGGTGTTGGCATGCTATGTACATTTTTTGATAGAAAGAAACTACAAATAGTCAGAAGCATACCTTTTTGGATAAGTAATATAGTTTTTATGCATATGTATACAAGATGGACTCTAAAGGAAAGCTATTGTTTGATCTTAATGAACCCCCTACGGAGGAGGATGAGGAGAGTCATGGTGTCTTCGGCTTTCAGCCCCAAAGGGCGGTTCCATCTTCAAGTGCCCACACGTCTGACTTATTTACGACATCCTCTAGCTCCCAAATAATTGTAAATAACCATGCTTTCTCTCATGCATCTTCTGTTTCGGGCTTTCAGCCTTTCATTCGGCCCAAAGATGTCCAGGGATCTGAAGTTTGCATTGAACAGAAGAAAGTAGAGGATATGAACTCTGTGGCTGTCTCTTCTCAACCATGTAATGTTGACGGAAGGAGTGCAGTGCCACATCTTAATATGGGCTCATCAGATCTACAAGTCGTTGAAAAAGAAGAAGGTGAATGGTCTGATGCAGAGGGCTCGGCTGATGCCTATACTAGCAATAATTTGCATGAACAGTTCAATTCTAGAGATTCACAAGACAACGGTGTAACCAACTCAATGTCTCAAAATAACTCTGATATGACAAAAAGTTATTCGGGGAATGCGGAGGCTGGCAAGGGGGAAAACAACAACAATAGTTCTTCTTTAGGACTAGATGCAGATGATAGGAAGAGCAATAATAGCCGAAATTCAGAAGGCAGCTTAAAAGGTGATGTTTCCGTGGATGGCCAGGAAGAATCTGGGTCAGTTCCTAAACAGAAAGCTGTTAAAGGAGTTGAAGCAGCTCATGCTCTAAAGTGCGCAAATAATCCTGGGAAGCGGCCAAGGTTTGACCAGCAGAAAGAAGCAATGCTAGGAAAGAAGCGGAGTAGGCAAACAATGTTTCTTAAGTTGGAAGATGTTAAGCAAGCTGGACCAATTAAAACTTCAACTCCCAGAAGGCAGAACTTTCCAGCACCTGTTACTACTCGAATTGTGAGAGAGACGCCGCGGCCTCCGCATGCATCGACCGAATGCCCTGGAGAAAAGCCGCCTCAGCCAGCCATGAACGATGCAAAACAGGTTGATTTATCATCTAATGAAGGAAACATGTCTCTGGAGTCTAATGATCTTAAATCTGAATGTAATGGTGACATGAATTCAGGACTTCTAGATCGTCCTAGGAGGCTGAATAGTTCAACAGATCTTACGTCAGAAGCTCAACCTTCTCCAGTCCCTAGGCATAGTTCATGGAAGCAGCCAACGGATTTGCGGCAGCTGAAGAGTCCTCAAGCCCCTGGTAGAAAGCCTGGTTTAGCTGGTCAAAGTTCTACTGATTTCAAACAGGGGGTTAAAAAGCTTCCTTCGAAGAAGCCACCCGCTGTCACCAACCAATACCAAGACACATCGGTGGAACGCCTACTGCGAGAGGTGACGAATGATAAGTTTTGGCATCATCCAGGTATAAAATAAAGTGTTTTTATACAAATGTATTCTTATTATCATTATTTTATTTATGTTTATCAGAGTGCTTGCATTGTGAAATTTTCTATTACCACATCTGTGGTCAACTTTACCATCCCCATTTGCTATCATTACCAGGGGGCGGGAGCTACCCATTCGCAAAGGGGGGAAGCTTCTCCCATATTTTTTTTTTTGAAAAATAAATACTAGTGCCTTTTAAACCAAATATTTTGAATATAGGGATTTTTGTGCAATAAATAAAAACTTGACCCCGTTTCAGTGAAGAAAAAAATACATTACGATTTATTTTTGCCTGCACTCAACTGTCAGTTCACTATATGAACTTCCATTCTGGTGCCTTCTACATGTGGGTTCTGTTGGAGTGAGTTAGTCTTGATAGTGTTGGTTGGTGGTAGTAGTCATGGTCATTAACCTGGTGTGCCACCACTTAATCCGGACCATGATGTGGCAAAAAGTTACAGATCATGATGAACATTTGCGATATGCTGTTAGATACTTATGTTTGAAAGACACATAAGAGCTTATGATCTGACGCTTATCTTATCGAAAGTGTCTACTCATGGTTTGCATTAAATTGGTCTGTTTGAAATTGAACTCTCCTAATAGTTTCTAATTGCTTTAAAAGTTATGTATATTAGTGCTGGTGCTTTTTTTATTTAGAGCTCTTAGTTTTAAAGAACATGACAAACAACATTGTCTGCATCTTTATTGTGTTCAACGAGATTATAGTAGGTCACATACGGCTATTGTTTACATGCTTATGAAATTAAATTTGTAGCCTTGCTTTTCCCTAATCCTGTGTGTTTGTCCACTATGTGGGTTGTGGGTGTATTAAAGGTGTCTGTATTTGCTATTAAATAAGTGGTAATGTTTGTATTGCTCAGGCCCATGCATAGCAGAGGGGATCCCTGCAGCTTCATGTGGTGGGCGTCCAACTCTTTGGAGAGCCTGTTGGATGGAAGAAAAATTCTCCCCATAAATTAGTTTTTGAATTTCTAGAGATAAGCTGTAGCCACTCAGGGATCTTACACCTATTTGGTTAAATAACTCGGTGTTCTAACCATAGTAATGAGATTATGTGTATACCAAGTTGCAGAATCACGATATATGTCTTAATTAGAGAAGTTTCTGTTTAGATCTTTGTTTTATAAAATGTAAGCTTTACATCATGAGTTATATCTAAAAAGATTTCAATTTGCTATTAAATTGTACTACGTCCGTCCCTAAATGAATGTCCATTTTTTTTTTCAAAATTGCTTTTATCAAGAGCAAATTTGAAAAAGTTTTGAACATTCATTTTGTGACGGAGGTAGCATCTCTTATTTGGCATTCAAGTTGTTACAATTATCTTTATTTGAGGGGTTTTGCATTGTTTCTTTGACTGGTTCAGATCTTCTGAGTTCATTTTCAGTTTCAGTTTCTGACTCATTTTTCTTTGGGTCTTTCCTTTATTTGCACATTCAGAGGAAGCGGAGCTTCAGTGTGTTCCTGGACGCTTTGAATCTGTGGAGGAGTATGTCAGGGTTTTTGAGCCCTTACTCTTTGAGGAATGCCGGGCACAGCTATACAGTACCTGGGAGGAGTTAACTGAAACGGTTTCTAGAGACTTGCATATTATGGTCTGCATAAAAAGTGTTGAGAGACGTGAAAGAGGTATAACTCGATCCATATGTCCTAAACTTGTTCAGTAATTGATGCTAAGTCGACAAGCGTAACATGTCTTTGTACAAATTAGATTTGGAAAATCATTTAGAAGATTACCAAAATTGTAAGACTGAATTCCCAAACTTGGATATGGTGTTAAGTAGTGTAACCATCTCTAGAAGAACTCATTGGCAGGACAATTAATTGGTCTTGGAGGTCCATTACATGCTTTAAACTTTGAAGGTAAGGGCTTGCTTGAGCTCAAAAAAGAGAGAAGGTTCAAATCTTGCATGTGCCTCATTCTGTAGATCATGTCAGATTAACTTTTGAGTCCTCACTTGGTCGGCACCATTTATTATAGCCTATTCCTTTATTGGATGTTATATTTTTCTGTTTCATATTACTGGGTACTGATGTTTGGTTTCT
Source organism: Adenophora triphylla var. japonica (assembly GCA_022495995.1). Classification (NCBI taxonomy): domain Eukaryota; kingdom Viridiplantae; phylum Streptophyta; class Magnoliopsida; order Asterales; family Campanulaceae; genus Adenophora; species Adenophora triphylla. The sequence continues at coordinate 85,935 of JAFEMH010002350.1, forward strand.
TGTCTAATGCTTGTTAGTGGTAGCTAATCTAGTTTCTCTCCCTGTTCTTCTCATAGGATCTTGTGTTTTAGAGTTAGTATTTTAGGAGATAAACCTCTGCCCTTTGGAGTTTACGTAATAGTTACATTCTTGGTCTGGCAGGGAGAGTACCTTTTCATTTTAAGAGAACTTTTGGCCTATTACCCATGGTACCCATCTTTACTTTGAGATAGAAAATGTGATGTGTCTCATTGATTTGACATCACTTAAACATCTTCTTAAAGCCCTTTTAAAATCAATAGGGGACTTCTTTTAGGACGGGCGAAGAAAATTATGTCTATAACTTGTATCTCTAACATATGAGGGTGAACTTGTATCATTGCAGCAGTTTTAGGCTTGATTTCTAGTTAAGATCCATGAATGAAACATGGTGAAGAATGAAATATGATTGTTTACTTCAACTCTTCTGGTTCTGGTTTTATGACTGTTCTAGAGATGCATTCCTTCATGTTTCTTAGCTTCTACTGGAGGACTCATTGTAATATGTCAACAGGTTGGTATGACGTGATAGTATCACCTGCAAATGAGTGTAAATGGATGTTCAAGGAGGGCGATGTTGCTGTCCTCTCAACCCCAAGGCCTGGAACAGGCTCGTTATGTGAGTCCTAAATGTTTGGCATGTCTCTGTATTGGTATGAGATCATTATCTTAGATTAATTGTTTGTTGAAATATGTGATGAAGCAGTCAGATCCAAGAGAAACAACAGTTCATTGACTGAGGATGAGACTGAAGTGAATGGACGTGTGGCTGGTACCGTGAGGCGGCATATACCAATCGATACCCGTGACCCCCCTGGGGCAATCCTGCATTTTTATGTTGGAGACTCGTATGATCCTAATGGGTTAGTATTTTACTGTGCCTTTCTATTTCCCAGTATTGATTGGTATCTTTTTCAAAAACTTTGCTCATTATGATACTGTTTTCTGTTCTAATAATTCCAGTAAGGTGGATGATGATCATATTCTGAAGAAACTACACCCCAAGGGAATCTGGTTTCTGACTGTGCTCGGATCTCTGGCTACCACCCAAAGGGAATATGTTGCACTGCATGCATTTCGTAGACTCAATTCACAGGTGAGATCTGGAACTTGGGTAGTAAATTGGAAAGCATCTTATTGACATTCTTGTAATGTTTTGTTTGACTGCTAATTGCTGAGTATTCCTTTTGGCAGATGCAAACTGCAATCCTTCAGCCAAGTGCTGAGCAGTTCCCGAAATATGAGGAGCAGGGACCTGCCATGCCTGATTGTTTCACTCCAAACTTTGTTGATTATTTGCACAGAACCTTCAATGGACCCCAGCTAGGTGCAATTCAGTGGGCTGCAATGCATACTGCTGCTGGCACAACTGGGGCAACGAAGAGGCAAGATCCATGGCCCTTCACACTAGTTCAAGGGCCTCCTGGAACTGGCAAGACACATACCGTCTGGGGTATGTTGAATGTAATCCATCTAGTCCAATACCAGCACTACTACACTGCATTGCTGAAGAAACTTGCCCCGGAAAGCTATAAGCAAGCAAATGAAAGCAGTTCTGATAATGTTGTAACTGGTTCAATAGATGAAGTGCTGCAGAGCATGGATCAGAATTTGTTCCGAACTCTTCCTAAGCTTTGTCCAAAACCTAGAATGCTTGTCTGTGCCCCTTCAAATGCTGCAACTGATGAGTTGCTCACTCGTGTTCTTGATCGTGGTTTCATTGATGGTGAGATGAAAGTTTATCGTCCTGCTGTGGCTCGAGTGGGGGTTGATTCGCAGACACGTGCTGCTCAGGCGGTGTCTGTCGAGCGTAGAACTGAACAGCTTTTGGTAAAGAGCCGTGATGAAGTTTATGGGTGGATGCATCAGTTAAGGGGTCGTGAAGTTCAGTTGTCTCAGCAGATAGCTTCTCTTCAAAGAGAACTTAATGTTGCAGCATTTACTGGTCGCTCTCAAGGATCAGTTGGGGTTGATCCTGATGTTCTCATGGCTCGCGACCAGAATCGAGACGCATTGTTGCAAAATCTTGCTGCAGTTGTAGAAAACAGAGATAAAGTTCTAGTAGAGATGTCCCGCCTTCTCATTCTAGAAGGCAGGTTCCGTGCAGGTGGTAACTTCAATTTGGAGGAAGCTCGGGCTAGTCTTGAGGCAAGTTTCGCCAATGAGGCGGAGGTTGTTTTCACTACCGTCTCAAGTAGCGGTCGCAAGTTGTTCTCTCGGCTCACTCATGGTTTTGATATGGTTGTGATTGATGAAGCAGCCCAAGCGAGTGAAGTAGGGGTTCTTCCTCCCCTTGCCCTTGGTGCAGCACGCTGTGTTCTTGTTGGGGACCCACAACAACTTCCTGCAACAGTTATTAGCAAGGCAGCTGGGACTTTGCTTTACAGCAGAAGCCTCTTTGAAAGGTTTCAGCAAGCAGGGTGTCCAACAATGCTGTTGTCTGTTCAATATAGGATGCATCCTCAAATAAGAGATTTTCCTTCTAGATACTTCTACCAAGGACGCCTTACTGACAGTGAAAGTGTTGTAAATTTGCCCGATGAGGCATACTACAAAGACCCTTTGATGAGGCCGTACATTTTCTATGATATTACGCATGGGAGGGAGTCCCATAGAGGTGGCTCTGTTTCTTATCAAAATATACACGAAGCACAGTTTTGCCTTCGTTTATACGAGCATCTTCAGAAGACTGTTAAATCTCTGGGTATTGGAAAAGTCTCTGTTGGCATTATCACACCATACAAGCTACAACTGAAATGCCTTCAACGGGAGTTTGAGGAGGTTTTGAGTTCAGAAGAAGGAAAGGATATATATATTAATACCGTAGATGCTTTTCAAGGTCAAGAACGTGATGTCATTATAATGTCCTGTGTCCGTGCATCAAGTCATGGTGTGGGGTTTGTCGCAGATATCCGTCGAATGAACGTTGCTCTGACTCGTGCTAGAAGAGCTCTATGGGTATGTCTTTCATTTTTATTTTATGCATTCATTGTGATAATGAACAAAGGTAACAAACTGGAGATTTTTTTTTTCACCTGGGTATATTTCCATCTGAAGCTTACTATATAGGCTCAAACTCCAACAGGTTTGTCATTATACATTTTTTAGGCTAATAATTTTCATCTGTATCTGAACGATTTACATGTTGGCCTCTTTATGAAGAATTTATGGAAGATGTTTGTTCTCTTTGGTGTTTGACTTTAATGTTTCAACAGGTGATGGGAAATGCCAGTACTCTGATCCAGTCTGATGATTGGGCTGCATTAATTACTGATTCAAAGGCCAGGAATTGTTACATGAACATGGATTCCATTCCCAAAGACTTTTTTCCAACTAAGGCTCCACCGCCCTATGCTCCATTGCCAAGCAGGTTTCCGAATTCAAGGGGATCAAGACCTGGAATGAGATATAGATCACATGATATGCAACACATGGAGTCTAGGTCAGGAACACCATCAGAAGATGATGAGAAAACGAATCATTCATTCAACAGTAGGAATGGACATTATCGCCCCTTTAGGCCTCCTATGGAGAACTCACTGGATGATTTTGATCAGTCAGGTGACAAATCACGAGATGCTTGGCAATATGGCATTCAAAGAAAGCAAAGTTCAGCTGCAATCGCAGCAAAGAGAGACTTCTAGCAGTTGATGGATTGCCAAAAAATTACTCTTTTGACACAGTTGGAGCTTGAAAGCATCATCCAGAACTTCTAAGCTTACTCGAAGCTGGCTGGCATTGTAACCCACCCTCCAGGTTGATTCCTTTCCTTGGTCAGACATCAAACAAACTTGGAGCACGTGCATGAACTGGAGTTATGCATTGAGGTGAGAATTTGAGGAGACGAAAACATTGGTCTTATCTAAAGTTGCATGGGACTCCAAAAATGGAGTCGGAGACATTTTTGACAACTGCATTTCAACTATTGGTCAAGATATGCCTGTTACCATGCTCAATCCAGAAAATGATGCGACTTATTTTCTTGATTGGGTATGTGGAAAATTGATTTGGCTCGACAGATATACTATTATATGTCACTGGCACAGAATACTATCTGGTTGAATATGTGTGGAAGTTGTCTTTGGCTTTAATGCTCTGGATTGTCAGGAGGTGCAGCACCACCGTTTATAGTTGGGCGGACAAAAATTTACCCTCTTATTTCTTGACTAAGCAGCAAGGTAAGATGTTCTTTCTAGACTTGCATGTTTTTGCATGTAGCCCTTGATTTGACTGCACATTCCCATAAATCCTGTCCTCGAGTTTCGAGGAGGGGGGGGGGGTCAATGAACAACTTCCGAGTTTTACCCTCCGATTGAATTTATGCAGCTACTGACCTTTATACCCTGAAGGGAAGATAGAACGAGCTTTCAGTTGTAGAAAGTAAATGGAAATGACGTGATATACAATCTTGACTAATGCAAGTAAGTAGCTTGATTGTTATTTGATTAGATATTATAGGTAAAAAAAAAAAAAGAAATGAGAATGGAAATCCTAAAGATGCAGTGTTAGTGGTTATACTTGGGAAGAGCATTCTGTATAGAAAGAGGGTGGTAGTGAGTATGGCAAAGGGTCTTACTGGTGATGTTGCTGAACCTTTGTGGTTGAACAATGTATATATCTTTTGCTGGATTAGTTTTTTACATTTTTAATCACAGAAATTCTTATTATTCTTTTTTATCTGTTGTACTTTCTTTAGCGATTTGAGTTTTTTTTTTTTTCCATCTGTTACATGCGTCGGTTTCTTCAAGTATGTAGTATTCAGATGCCTGTATCCATTTGTCAGGGAGGAGTGCTACTTGATCTTGTCTATAATATATTGAAGTATTTTTACAGTGGTTATCAACTCTGAGAATCAGGTATCAATCCCAAGCTCTGACAGGAAGGGAGATTTACTCATGTGAAGGTATTTAAATATTTATTAGAAGTGGCTCAGCTCAGCATATGTGGTAAGCTTCTTCCCCTCGTTGAGGAGTGGAAAATCATGATTAATTTTGTATATGTGTCAAATTCAATTAATATAAGCTCTATTGATTTAATAAGAGGAAAAATGTGGCGAGCAACCGGTCAGGTCCATTGAATGTTGTATGTCATGGATGACTTGTTTTAAATTAATTCGTCTGTCGCCTTGGAACTCGGGAGTTTCTTTTCCTCTTTCCTATGTGCACGCATGGAGTAAAATATTCATATTCATATTCGATTTTGATTAATAAAATTACATGTGCAGCTTTTAGATTCCAATTTGTTTCCTTAAATTGATTGTATTTTTTGAGCAATTAATGCATGAGTGTTGGAGTAATAATCAAGTCAAACTACATGCGTTTGGTTTGGACATTGACTTCAGATTTAATTCTAAACCTGTTTTTTTTTTTTTTTTTATGAAGCCCACGGTTTGTATTTCCCAATATTTTTTTCTCAGATTTACTCCAAGATCTATTGCCATCTTGAGATTCCGAGCTTGTGGTCGGCTGTCTGGATTTGGCAGAGGAGGGGCAAGAGCAGAGGGTTTTGGCTAGAGATGGTTGGATGATAATGGTCGGAGGTTGAAGAAGGAGATGGCTGGGGAACTACAAAAGAGAGAAGGGGGGTTGGACATCACTGATTTGGGGTTATTATGGACGATCTCTTTGATGACATTTTTGTAAGGAAGAGGAGGAGGAGGAGGTGACGGCAAAGAGAATGGGGGATGGGGTAGGAGGGTGGCGCCTGCGATGGGTTGGGATGGGGAGTTGAAAATAAGTTTCGACCATTTGTTTAAAGCGAGGGAACAAGGTATTGACATCAGATTTATGCTTAATCGGAAACAACTATATATATTTTGTGTAATGATCGACCAAAGAGAACGTAAAATCAAAAACCATCTATGGATTGAGTTGATGGCCCTCAGACATCACTGTATAGAAGTTGAAAAGGTTTATTGCTAACCAAAGAATTAACTCCAAATGGAGTCTTATGACTTTTATTACATAAGCAAGAATCGCAGTAAAAACTAGCATATGAAGAGAAATGACTAACAAGATTATTCTTTTTCAAGATTGAAGCTAAGACCCTAAAGGAAGGATGGCCTAACTTAGAAACAGAAATCAAATTGCGATTAATGTTAGGAACATGTAATGTATTTGCTAAGGTGAATGTGTTATTGTGAGAATGGAGAGTGCTTATGCCAGTGTGTGCAATGTGTAAACCTGCACTATTGCCGATATTCACTTCATCTGGTCCACCATACTCAGAGAAATGAGAGAAGTTTTCAATGTCCGGTGTGACGTGATGAGATGCTCCAGTGTCGAATAACCAGGATTCGGCACTTTGGGGACGAACTTGAGTCAAATTGGTTGTTGGCTGATTGGTTGTTGGTTGAACATTTTTTTCACGGAGAAAACGTTGTAGCTCTGCGACAATCAGAGGTGTTGTGGCCTTGTCTCTTACAGAAACGACAATATGAAGAAGATCGATTGCCACGTCCACCGAAGGACTGGCATGAGTTTGTTGGACAAAATAGTGGGTGTGAAGGAAATTTGAGATTATTTTCTATAAATGGGTTATTTGTTAAATGACCAAATTGATTATGGATTTGTATTCTACTCCATGAGAACATTAAAATTGAATATTTATTTGTCCAAGATGGTTGATGGATGAATGAAATATTAAGGCTCAAAGATGATGGGTTGAAAGTGGGAAAAAGAAGATATCCCACATTGAATGGGAATGTGAAAGTTAGATAGTTTAAATACTACTACACTTTATATAAGGAGTAATTGTGTGTGGCATAGAGGCTCTCTCTCGCGCAGGGGTGCGCAAGGGGGGTGCAAATCATGGTCCAAAATAGGCTTGGTTCTACCGAACTCATGTGCATACGCGTCTTGCGGATACGAATGTAGCTCCGAAATGGCCTACCCGAACAAGCCCACCTTTTGCTAAAATTTTGAATTTTTGATTTCGAAAATTTATTTTTGATTTCGGAAATTTACTCCCATTTACTCATTGTAACTGTAACTGAAATGAGTTAATTCGATTTTAATTTCTCCTCCTTGTAACAGCCAAATCAGAATTAAATACGAAATTATTACTGTAATAATTTCGTGATTATGGTTGATTTTATGGTTGATTATCAGTTTTGATTTCAAGGCAGCTATAAAATGGAGTCTTCACAAACCATTTGATACACCAATTTTTCCTGCAATTCCTCTCACTCTCTCTTTGCTGCATATTGTTCAATCTTCGTTTGGCCTCCTTGCATACTGCATTGTGGTGATACTGTCTAGGCACACTGCCAATTCGCCGGGAACTTTAGGTGCAAAGTGCCCCCGGTCCGCACGTTCTATCCTGGGAGACTCACGTCGGGCGGCCTCGAAGCACTATTGGTGAGGGACGAATAAGTCTTAAGGAGGCGATTCATCGGGGCTCGTGCACAAGCGATTTGTTGCTGCCATCTTATTTCTTCATTTCCAGTTTATATTTCTGTTACAGTTTATATATTTCTGTTCTGTAATCTTTATTTGTAATTTATTTTCTTCTGTAATTGCAAATTTTGCTTACAATCTTAAGACTTATTCCTTACAGAAGGGAACGAGTTACAGAAAACTTTCAGACTAATAATCTGCTTCTGTTTCAGAAATGGCAACTGAGACTAACAAAGCCGAACTGAAACCTGTGGATCTGACCCAAACCGGAACCGGAAATGGCTCACGGTTCTCAAGGCACTTCTATTGTGACTAATCCTCAAACAGTGCACATCTCAACCCCCATCTTTGAAAAGCCTGAAAATTTTGTTGGCCACGACCTTAAGAGGTGGCAACAGAAAATGTTTTTCTACTTGACCACTCTGAATTTGGCAAAGTATCTGAAAGAAGATATGCCAGTTGTGGCTGAGAATGAGACGGATGTGACAACCGTGGCTGCGGTTGATGCTTGGAAACATGGGGAATTCCTTTGCAAGAACTATGTTCTTAATGGCTTGTCTGATTCTCTCTATAATGTGTATAGGGGGAAGAAGAATGCTAAGGAACTATGGGAGTCCTTGGAACACAAGTATAAAATTGAGGATGCGGGAACAAAGAAGTTTATTGTTGCCCGACTCTAAGACCGTGAAAACTCAAGTTAACGAGTTGCAAACAATTTATCATGAGATTGATGCCGAGGGCATGGTTCTTAGTGAGAGTTTTCAAGTGGCTGCAATGATTGAAAAGTTGCCTCCGGCTTGGAATGATTTTAAGAACTACTTGAAGCATAAGCGAAAGGAGATGAATCTTGAAGGGCTCATTCTTCGGCTTAGCATTGAGGAAGGCAATAGAGTTGCCGAGAAAAAGTTTAACCCAAGTGTGGCCAACGCTAATGTGGTGGAGCATGGCCAAAGCTCCAAAGGCAAAGGCAAGGGTAAAGCTAAGGTTGAAACAACTAGAAGGTCGTTCAACTTGAAGCCTCAAGGTGGGGTTTCCAAGAAGAGGTTCACAGGAACTTGTTACAATTGTGGTGGTGAAGGCCACAAGGCGTCAACATGTAAGGCTCCTAAGAAGGCTCGTGAAGTGAACATGGTGGATGAAATTGCTAGAGATGTGTCCAATATGCACCTTGCGGCGGTAGTTTCCGAGGTGAATATGGTGGGTTCGAATCCAAATCAGTGGTGGATTGACACCGGTGCTACTAAACATGTGTGCTCCAACAAAGACATGTTTAGTACGTTTGAAGCTATGGAAATGGCGAAAAGTTGTTTATGGGGAATTCGGACACTTCCGACATCAAAGGTCAAGGGAAGGTGGTTTTGAAGATGACATCCGGCAAGGAATTGACTCTCAACAATGTACTTTATGTGCCCGATATCCGGAAGAACTTGGTGTCCGGCTCGCTTTTAATTAAGCATGGGTTTGTGTTCGAGTCCGATGTTGTCACTTTGTCCAAGAATGGAATGTTTGTAGGAAAAGGTTATGTGAATGATGGGATGTTTAAGCTTAGTGTTATGGTAGTGAAACCGAATGTAATGGCTACTAAGCCCAAAGTTAATGAAATGAATAATTCTTCCGTTTACTTGCTTGAGTCTTCCCATTTGTGGCATGGTAATTAGGACATGTTAATTATGATGTTATTCGTAGATTAATTAACTTGAACTACATACCAAAATTTAAAGTTGATTGCAAACACAAATGTGAACCTTGTGTTGAAGCAAAATTTACAAAACCTTCATTCCATTCAATAACAAGAAATAGTGAACCACTCGAGTTAGTTCACACGGACTTATGTGACTTTAAATCAACACAATCACGTGGTGGCAATAAGTACTTCTTAACTTTTGTTGATGATAGCACAAAATATTGCTATGTGTATCTTATCAAAAGTAAAGATGAAGCTATAGAGAAGTTTATTCTCTATAAAAATGAAGTTGAGAATCAATTAAACCGGAAAATTAAGGTGCTAAGAAGTGATCGTGGTGGAGAATATGAGTCTCCATTTGAGGCAATTTGTGCTCAAAACGGAAGTAAACATGTAACCACGGTAGGGATGGCCAAACCGGACCGGAACCGGAAAATCGGACCGGAACCGAATCGAAAAAGCCCGGAACCGGAGCGAACCGGGGAGAAAACCGGAACCGGACGGACCGGAACCGGGGTTAGTGCGGGCCGGTTAAGGGTTACAAAAATGCCAAACCGGACCGGAACCGGAACCGTGAACCGGACGAAATTTCCACATTTTCCAAAGAACCGGATCGAAACCGGACCGAAAAAGCCCAGAACCGGAGCGAACCGGGGAGAAAACCGGAACCGGACGGACCGGAACCGGGGTTAGTACGGGCCGGTTAAGGGTTACCATTTGGCTGAACCCAAACCGGCGGTTCAAGGCCCGGAACCGGACCAGATTTGGTCATCCCTAAACCACGGCACCTTATACACCCCAACAAAACGGTGTTGCCGAACGAAAAAAATCGAACATTGGAAGAAGCAATGAATGCCATGTTGATAAGTTCGGGATTACCTTCTAACATGTGGGGACGTGTTGTCGGCAAATTATGTGTTAAATAAGGTACCTCGAAAGAAACTAAACAAAAGCCCATATGAATTATGGCATGAAAGAGCACCATGTTATAAATACTTGCGAGTGTGGGGGTGTCTTGCGAAGGTAGCTGTACCTCCACCTAAAAGGGTGAAAGTTGGTCCTAAGACTGTTGATTGCATATTTATTGGATATGCACAAAACAGTTGTGCTTATAGATTTCTTGTTCATGAATCGAAAATTCAAGATATACACAAGAATACTATAATGGAATCAAGAAATGCTTCTTTCTTTGAGAATGTGTTTCCGTGTAAAAGAGATGAGGCAAGCTCATCTAAACGGACGTATGATTCAATAAGAGAAGAAGTAGGAGAGAAAATCATCATGAAATGGCAAATTATGTGTTAAATAAGGTACCTCGAAAGAATCTAAACAAAAGCCCATATGAATTATGGCATGTAAGAGCACCATGTTATAAATACTTGCGAGTGTGGGGGTGTCTTGCGAAGGTAGCTGTAACTCCACCTAAAAGGGTGAAAGTTGGTCCTAAGACTGTTGATTGCATATTTATTGGATATACGCTAATAGCTTGTGCTTATAGATTTCTTGTTCATGAATCGAAAATTCAAGATATACACAAGAATACTATAATGGAATCAAGAAATGCTTCTTTCTTTGAGAATGTGTTTCCGTGTAAAAGAGATGAGGCAAGCTCATCTAAACGGACGTATGATTCAATAAGAGAAGAAGTAGGAGAAGAAAATCATCATGAAAATGATGAAGCAGAGGTAGAACCTCGACGTAGCAAACGAGGTAGGATAGAAAAATCCTATGGATCGGATTTTCTAACCTACATGCTTGAAAGTGAACCACAAAGTTATAAAGAGGCCGTGAGTTCTTCGGAAGGACCTTTGTGGAAAGAGGCCATCAAAAGTGAGATTAATTCCATTTTAAAAAATCACACTTGGGAACTAGTGGATCTTCCTCCGGGAAGTAAAACACTAGGATATAGGTGGATTTTTAAAAGGAAAATGAAGGCTGATGGAACCATTTATAAGTATAAGGCTAGACTTGTAATAAAAGGTTACAGACAAAAGGAAGGTCTTGATTACTTTGACACGTATTCTCCAGTTACGAGAATTACGTCTATTAGGATTGTACTCGCAATTGCCGCTTTGCGAAATCTTGAAGTACATCAAATGAATGTAAAAACTGCCTTTCTAAATGGAGATTTAGAAGAGGAGATTTACATGGAACAACCAGAGGGATTCTCTGCTCCAGGGCAAGAAAATAAAGTGTGCAAGTTAGTGAAGTCATTGTATGGCCTCAAACAAGCACCAAAACAGTGGCATCAAAAGTTTGATCAAGCCATGATTGAAAGTGGATTCAAAATCAATGAATGTGACAAATGTGTCTATGTTAAAAGCACTGAAAATGGCTATGTTATTTTGTGTCTTTACGTAGATGACATGCTTATCATAGGAAGCTGTGATAAAATGATTAAATCCACAAAGAATATGTTGAACTCAAAGTTTGACATGAAGGATATGGGTGTAGCGGATGTGATCCTTGGTGTGAAAATTTCTAGAATATCCGATGGACTTGTACTAAGTCAATCACATTATGTGGATAAAATTCTTGAGAAATTTAACAAGGATGACGATAGAACGGCAAATACTCTAATTGAAACAAGCCTACATTTAACGAAAAATCGAGGCGAACCTGTGTCTCAATTAGAGTATTCGAGGGTCATTGGAAGTCTAATGTACTTAATGAGTTGTACAAGACCAGATATTGCATATGTTGTAAGCAAACTGAGTCGGTATACAAGTAGTCATGGGAAGGACCATTGGAAGGGTATAGTGAGAGTGCTAAGGTACTTAAGATATACTCGTAATTATGGATTACACTATACTAGACATCCAGCTGTAATTGAAGGATATAGCGATGCTAATTGGATATCAGATATCAAAGACTCTAAGTCTACGAGCGGATATATATTCACATTAGCCGGTACTGCTATATCATGGAAGTCTTCTAAGCAGACTGTTATAGCCAGATCCACTATGGAATCTGAGTTTATAGCATTAGACAAGTGTGGTGAAGAAGCCAAATGGCTACGCCAATTTTTAGAAGATATTCCAAAGTGGACAAAGCCTGTGCCAGTAATTTGTATACATTGCGATAGCCAATCTGCAATTGGTAGGGCACAAAGTCATATGTATAATGGTAAGTCTAGACATATACGTCGTAGACATAATACCATAAGACAAATACTCTCAACTGGTACCATATCTATTGACTATGTGAAGTCAAAGGATAATTTAGCGGATCCGTTAATGAAAGGGTTAACAAAAGAGGTAGTTGAACGTTTGACATTAGGAATGGGACTAAAGCCTCTTTAGAAGTTAAACACAGCGGAAAACCCCACCTAGTTGACTGGAGATCCCAAGATTTGGGTTTTCAAAGGGACAACCTAACTGTTAAAAGACTTGTAGTGTCACTGTGGGGGAATCATCCCCAAAACCATTCCTTAAGTGACATCCCGAAAGGAAAAGGTTAAGCATCTTGCTTTTAATGATTCTTACGCTTCAAAAATGTCGAGCGGGAATCACCTATGTGAGAGAGAAGTGTGGCCGCTTCGAGGAGAATTGCGTGAGGCTCAATTCTTAGACCCTCTCACAGAACTAGGCATTATGTTCAGGGCCGTGAATGAATATAGTCATGAGAATTGAAGTGTGTTAGGGAGATACCTGTGTAAAGTATATGATCGGCTACACAATAAGCTGAACAGTTCAAGGACATCGTGTCTACTGATTAGCGAGTAGAGTAAATATATTTTACAAGGGAAGTTTCAAGGGCAAACCCCTACCTATCCTATGCAGGTGTCAACTGTCGGACTTTATCACCATTTTCTCATTATTTCCTTCATGTGGGGGATTGTTGAAAAAAATAGTGGGTGTGAAGGAAATTTGAGATTATTTCCTAAATGGGTTATTTGTTAAATGACCAAATTGATTATGGATTTGTATTCTACTCCATGAGAACATTAAAATCGAATATTTATTTGTCCAAGATGGTTGATGGATGAATGAAATATTAAGGCTCAAAGATGATGGGTTGGAAGTGGGAAAAATAAGATATCCCACATTGAATGGGAATGTGAAAGTTAGATAGTTTAAATACTACTACACTTTATGTAAGGAGTAATTGTGTGTGGCATAGAGGCTCTCTCTCGCGCACGGATGCGCAAGGGGGTGCAAATCATGATCCAAAATAGGCTTGGGGCTACCGAACTCATGTGCGTACGCGTCCTGCAGACACGAATGTAGCTCCGAAATGGCCTACCCGCGCAAGCCCACCTTTTGCTAAAATTTTGAATTTTTGATTTCGAAAATTTATTTTTGATTTCGGAAATTTACTCCCATTTACTCATTGTAACTGTAACTGAAATGAGTTAATTCGATTTTAATTTCTCCTCCTTGTAACAGCCAAATCAGAATTAAATACGAAATTATTACTGTAATAATTTCGTGATTATGGTTGATTTTATGTTGATTATCAGTTTTGATTTCAAGGCAGCTATAAAATGGAGTCTTCACAAACCATTTGATACACCAATTTTTCCTGCAACTGCTCTCACTCTCTCTTTGCTGCATATTGTTCAATCTTCGTTTGGCCTCCTTGCATACTGCATTGTGGTGATACTGCCTAGGCACACTGCCAATTCACCGGGAACTTTAGGTGCAAAGTGCCCCCGATCCGCACGTTCTATCCTGGGAGACTCGTGTCCAAGGCAGCCTCAAGCACTATTGGTGAGGGGACGAATAAGTCTTAAGGAGACTGATTCATCAGGGCTCGTGCACAACCGATTTGTTGCTGCCATCTTATTTCTTCATTTCTAGTTTATATTTCTGTTACAGTTTATATATTTCTGTTCTGTAATCTTTATTTGTAATTTATTTTCTTCTGTAATTGCAAATTTTGCTAACAGAGTTTTGATTTCCGTGGTTGCTGGAATTCTCACGATGTGAATTGGACTGTTGCAAAGGAGAGGAATTTCGGGAGTGACTCTAGTTGTTTGGATTCCCACAATTATTATCATTCCTGGATGTGAAGTTTGCAGTTATAGGAACTGGAGTGATGGGAGGCGATGAGGTTCCATCCTTCTATAGCTGAGTTATGAAATCAAGGAGCTTGTCATGTAGTTCTGAGAGCGGAATAGCAGATTCACGTGCACGAAGAGCAGTGCCTAACTCTTTGTACTCTGGACCGAGATTGTTTAGAATATTAATGATCAAATCATCATTGGAGACTGGGAAATCAATCATGGCTAGCGTATCTGCCGTGATTTTCATATCTTGCAAAAACTAAGTTATGGAACGAGAACCACAGGGGTTTCAGATCAGCTTGTCGTTGAGAGTCATCACCCTTGAGCGAGATTTGTCACCGAAGGATTGTACTAAGATACCCCATGCCTCTTTGGAGGAGCGAGCATTGGAGATAAATGGGTGAATTGATGGCTCACAACTGCCAATCATTGCATTATATATGAGTTGATCTTGGCGGCGCCATAGAGTGTAGGCTGGATTCCGTTTGTCTAAGAGTTTTTCGACTTGTGCAGAGACAAAGCCATCGACAAAACTCATCAAATCGTAGCCCTCGAGGGCCGAATAAAACTGGGATCGCCACACAATGAAATTGTCATTGTTGAGCTTGGTTGGAAGATGGGTGATCATGATAGCATTGAATTGAACAATTGTGGAAGAGGAATCGGAGTTGGCCATGGATCAGAGTAATTAGCAGTTAAGTCATGAAGGCTCGGATACCATATAACTTCTACAGTGACTTGAAGGGAATAATAAGTTTTTGTATTGCTGTTTGTGCTTTTATATACACAAGTTTTACACGAGATTTACGTACATGATAAACACTATATATGATAATGAGTATAATTGAATATAATCTGACCTAACATTTTGATGTAATCTGGTTCAAGAAATATTTGACAAAGTCAAATATATTAATTATTTTTGTATTTTAATTAGTATTTTAGGATTTAATTTGTTTTAGTTTATATTTTATTTATTATTTTCGTCATTTATTTTAATAGGATGATTAGAGGTGATTTTAGAGTAGATTTTGAGGAGATTTACTAGTTTTTGAGTCCTATTTAGTTACCATATAGGTTAGGAGTAATTCTAGAAGGTTTAGGATTGTTTTTCAAGTTCTATGGGCACTATAAAATAGGCCTAAGGTTGTATTCCAAAAATTAGACAATTTTTGAAGAATAAACAATTTATTTTCTTCAAGGATTCTTTCTTCTTTTTCTAAGAAGACTAAGTCATTCCTTGGCTTGAAACATAATCTTATTCGTTTGATTACGAGGATTACGTCCTTTTGCGAGGAGTAATTCATATCTTTGTTCGTTGTGTGAATTTTCAAGGTTTTGCGTTGATTATTTCTGCTGCGTTTTCTCTGTCTGTGGATTTGTTCTACATCAGTTGGTATCAGAGCCATGGTTCGGATGTTCCGGCCTGGGTGGACCGTGTGTGTGCGATTATAGTGGTGGTGGGATTCCCTCTTGTGTGACTTTGCGGATGGTCTTGGTTTGAGGGGAGGATTGTTGGGGTGCAACCAGTATACATTTGGGACTATTGTAAAGGCGAAGTTCATGTGGCCGCTGCTCTCATTCAAATGTACACGGCTGTGGGCCGACTATCTTACGCGTGCAAGGTGTTCGAGGAAATTACTGTTAGAGATTTGGGCTCCTGGAATGCGATGGTAGCTGCCCACGTCAAGCTTGGTGATGTTGACAGTGCTCGGGTCTTGTTTGAGAAAATGCCTGACAGAAACGTTATCTTCTGGACTACTTTGATCGCTGGTTATGCTCAGGTTAACCGTCCTGCTGAAGCTCTCTCCATCTTCACAAGAATGCAGCTCCACCATATTTGGCCCGATGAGGTCACTGTGTTGGCTTCCCTTTCTGCTGTGCTCAACTTGGTGCCCTTGAACTGGGTGAATGGTTTCATAACTACATTGTTGAAAAAAGATTATCCCAAACCATACCTCTAATAAACGCACTTATTGACATGTACGCCAAATCAGGCAACATAAGAAAAGCTATAGATGTTTTCGAGGAAATGAAGCATAGGAGTGTGGTGACTTGGACAATGACAATTGCTGGACTGGCCTTGAATGGGCTCGGGATAGAAGCTCTTGAGATGTTCTATCGCATGGAAATGTCTAGTATTAGGCCGAGTGATGTTACATTGGTGGCCGTTCTTTCTGCTTGTAGCCATGGTGGGTTGATAGAAACAGGTCGTTGATTCTTCAAAAATATGGTTTCAAGGTATGGGATTGAACTGACGATTGAGCATTATGGATGTATGATTGATCTACTAGGACGTTTTGGTTGCACAACACGTAAGATAGTCCAAGACCAATTTCAAAGTTGAAATTTCTCATCTTCTTTGATTTCTAGAGAGAGAAACACTAATGATTACACATATCTCCTATTTTCAATTTTGAATCATCATTCGAGGTTTTCATAAAAAGCAAAAATAGAGTCATAAAAGACTAAAAACAACTGTGAACTTAAGTAAAACACTGTGAACATAACAAATATGTCAAATAATCTCATAAAATTGCAAAATTTGAGGCCATAAATGACAAAAACAACTGTGAACTTAACAAAAAACAATAGTGAACTTAAGTAAAAACAATTGTGAACATAACAAATATGTCAAATAATCTCATAAAATTGCAAAAATAGAGGCCATAAAGGACTAAAACAACTGTGAACTTAAGTAAAAACAACTGTGAACATAACAAATATGTCAAATAATCTCATAAAATTGCAAAAATAGAGGCCATAAAGAATTAAAACAACTCTGAACTTAACAAAAAACAACAGTGAACTTAAGTAAAAACAACTGTGAACATAACAAATATGTCAAATAATCTCATAAAATTGCAAAAATAGAGGCCTTAAAGTACTAAAACAACCGTGAACTTAACAAAAAACAACAGTGAACTTAACAAATAGGTCAAATAATCTCATAAAATTGCAAAAATAAAGGCTATAAAAGACTAAAATCAACTATGAACTTAACTAAAACAACTGTGAACTTAACTAAAAAAATCTGTGAATTAAGTAAATAATAGTCATTTTCATGCATAAATTATGAATTTAGCTAAAACAGCTGTAAACTTATCTTAATTGTTATTAGAACAAATGTAAAAAATAGCTGTGAACTTAACAAAAACAACTGTGACCTTGTAAAAACTGTGAACTTCTGAAATTTGCTCCAGATTATATGTTGATGCTACTAGTTTGATTCGTATTGACGATACGAACACACCGGTGGTTTCAGATTTTTTTTTTTTTTTATTTCTAGATCTTAAGATATTTCATTTTAAAGTTTTGAGGGAAAAAAAAAGGAAGAGAGAAAAAGAAAGTGCAGAGAGGGAGATGGGGAATGGACCATATGCGTCCACGTCACTTAAGCGGTGGCATTTGTGTAATTTTGTCAAATCTATCAAGGACATGTGTGTCCATTTACAATGGAAGGACTTGATGGTAGATTTTCATATTTTATGGATTAGTTGGTTGAATTCATTAGAATTAAGGACCAATTGATAATTGCCCCTAATTGAAAAATATTATAATTTTTTTAAATGAAAAAGTATAATTTTAAATGAAACAATTCTTTTCAAGTAAAAATGTAATTTCAAACAAGTGGGAACAGGTTACCACCCTTGATCGTTACTTCCCAACCAAAAAATAAAAAAAATTACGTTTCAACCCCACCACTTCCTCACTTCTTCCCTTCCTTGCCTTTTAATTTAAGAGTTTAAATTTAAAAGAAAGGAGGGCAACGTGCCATTGAGTTTATATACAGTTGTAATGTGGTACATAATAATATAAAAAAAGTTGCAATTTGGGCTTTTAATTAAATTCACACAAAGGTGCAATTCTTAGCAAAATTGAATGTTTTTTAAAATTAATGAACGGCGGTTAAATAATATTAACGATATTAACGAGAACGTTAACTAGCAAAATTGAATGTTTTTTTAAATTAATGAACGGCGGTTAAATAATATTAACGATATTAACGAGAACGTTAACCAGCTTCTTTAAATTTTGCATTGGACACCCACAAATTTTTTTAAAAAAATCAATTTTTATAATTTCGTTAATTATATTTACAAAACACCTAAAAAAGTTGCAATCCAAAACTTAAAGGCTAACATGTCATTTAACCATCAAAAACTCTCTACGTTTTCACCACCACCATCAAACTGTCGATCAATGCTGCTGCCACCAACATCAAACTACCGCCATAGCCACCACCGTCCACCAACAAACTACCGCCACAGCTACCACCGTCAAAGCACTCCCATAACCAAACACCGTAAACAAAATCAAACACCAATTTCAGTTTTTTCCTCCTCAATCGTTGTGAATCCAAACAACGAAACAATGAATTAATCTTGATGTAACCCCAAGCAACAACCATATCCGGAAATCAAAGATCAAAATTTGAAAAAAAAAAAAATCTGGATTTTTGAATTAGGTTATGCTATGGTGTGTTCTTCAACCACAACTCCAAGAATTTAACTTAAAAAACCCACAAAGTTCGTAAAATTGCCAACCCGTAGCCCTAATTCATGACTTCCAACTCCGAAAAATCGAGTTTATCCAAAATTAAGAAGGAAACTTCAAAAATCGCAGAAAAAAATTCGGGTTAGGGCTTGAGTTTGAGAGATGAATTAATTTTGGGTTGATCAAAGTGGAGGTAGACGAAGTGAGGATAAGGAGCATAAAGGGTTTGTGGTGTTAAGCCAGGATAGACAATTTGTGAATGTGGGATGAAGGGAGGATGAAGGAGGAAGGCTTTTAGGGAGGTGAGAAGGGAAAGAGCTACTGGTGGGCATTTTTCCTTTCCTTTTACTATTTGTTTTTTTTTTTTCCTCTTGTTCTTGTTCTTGTTCTTTCTTTTTCTTTTTTTGTTGTTAATTGAGATATTTTGATGTTTAGTTTTTTGTGTAATATTTTATAATTATTTTATAAATTTTAATGTGATAAATAATGGATAAAATAATTTTTTAATTTTCCTAATTTATTGTCCATTGAAAGAGTAAGAAAATGAATTAAAGATAAATTAAATTATATTTAACTTAATTATAAATAAATAATAATTGCTCTCATCTACT
This sequence comes from Adenophora triphylla var. japonica, assembly GCA_022495995.1. NCBI lineage: Eukaryota > Viridiplantae > Streptophyta > Magnoliopsida > Asterales > Campanulaceae > Adenophora > Adenophora triphylla. The sequence continues at coordinate 105,150 of JAFEMH010002350.1, forward strand.
CTCTTTCAAAAAAATTAACCTTTTTAAGGTGTTTAGTAAATAAAATTAACTAAAGTATAACAATTGAAAATTTCTTAAATTCATGGGTGTCCAATGCAAGTTTTTAAGAAACTTGTTAATGTTTCCGTCAACATGGTTACCTTTTTTTAACTTTCGTCCAATAAATTTAATAGACTTTCAATTTTACACCATATTGCACCTTTATGTGATTATAAATGCCTAAATTGCAACTTTCCATTCTCTATATCTATAGTATAAATTAGAGCTCCACTAGCTACCGTTTTTTGAACAGTTTCAATCGCCAAAATTTTCATTTTGCCCTCACTATTTTATTTCTTTTCCATTTTGCTCTTAAATTTTTATTTTTTTTTAAATTTAAAAAAAATAAAAAATAAATAAAAAAAAATAAAAAAAAAATCACGTGGCCTTGAACACGAGCATGTACTAGTATATGTATATAAAAAAAAATAGAGAAAGTAAAATAAAAAATAATATAAATGTTGGTGATTTTAGTGTCATCAACTTGTTTTATTGTAATGATGATTTACTAGAGATCAATGTGATTCGTATTAGACTCGGATACGAGTAAGGGAAAGTGTGGAGTACACACTCGTTTGAGCTAAAACGAAGTCAACCTCGATAAAGAAGTAAAAGTTAAAGGGTAGCACATTTTGATGTGCTCACGAGCAGAGTCCTCGACTCGGCCGAGCAGAAGTCCCGACTTCAGCTGAGCGAGCTTGCGCATTGTCCAAGTTTCGGGACACTTGCTCGGCGAGGCATGTACCTTGCTTCTACGAGCAAGATGAACAACACGACCGTGCAGTTCAAAAGACACGGCCGTGCATCTGGGCAAAATGATTTTGGACCTCTTTGCTCGGCCAAGCGAGTCCCTTGACTCGGCCGAGCAGTTCCTGAACAGGTGCCAGTTCAAACTGAAAAGACACATCGCTTGGCTAAAGTCGTGTCTTTTGGTTATACCCTTTTACTGATACCTCTCCATCTGTATATATACAGAGATTGATCTCATTTGTACATACATGAAAAACACAAGAGTGAATTACAACAATAACAAAAGTAACACAATTCTCAAGTTTTGATTTGTTCTCTTTGCCTAGAAAACAAATTGCGTGATTGTCTTATCCCAATAAAGATTTTGTGTAACCAAGGCATTAAGGGTCGAAATACTTTATTCGAAAAGTGGATTATACACGATTCAATCACATATCCGGCCTCTGTATCAAGATCAAGACCCCATTTTCCCCTACAAACGAATAAAGTATTTGGTGATACTCATGGCTGGTGGAAGTACTTTGAAGGAGATGACGACAAAGTTTGGAAAGCTAGACAAGTTTGAAGGGCAAGACTTCAGACGTTGGCAGAAGAAGATGCACTTCCTTCTAACTACATTAAAGGTGGTGTATGTTCTTTCTACCCCTATTCCGGAATTGCTTGAAAATGACAACTTGGAGGCAATCAGACGTAGATCGAAGTGGGAGAACGACGACTACATCTGCACAGGACACATATTAAACGGTATGTCTGATTCTCTCTTTGACATCTATCAAAATGAGGAATCTGCAAAAGAGTTATGAGATTCTCTTGAATCCAAGTACATGGCAGAGGATGCTTCTAGTAAGAAGTTCCTTGTGAGTAATTTTAATAATTACAAGATGGTCGATTCAAGATCTGTCATGGAACAGTTCAATGAACTCCTTAGAATCCTTGGACAATATACACAACATGGGCTGAAGATGGATGAGTCAATATCTGTTTCAAGTGTGATTGACAAATTGCCTCCTTCCTGGAAGGATTTCAAACACACCTTGAAACATGGTATAGACGATCTATCTTTGGTTCAACTTGGAAGTCACTTGTGCATAGAGGAATCTCTTAGGCGCAAGAGGATGACAAAGGCAAAGGAAAAGAAGTTCTTTGGACCCTCGGTCAATATGATTGATGATGAGGTGGAAACAATAAAAACAAAGGAAAGAAACGTAGTTTCAATGACAATGGTTCTGGTCCCAACAAGAAGCCTAAATTGGCATGTTGGAAGTGTGGCAAAACTGGTCACTTTAAGAAGGATTGTCGTGTTGGAAACAACAAGAAAGGCGCAAGCACAAGTGGTTCGGGAAAGGGGTCTAAGGACCATTCTCAAAACCAAGGTCAGAATTTAATACATAGTTGGAACAGTTTTATTAAAAATTCTGTTTCAATAATTTCTGAGGCATTTTATGTGCAGGATGATGCTATTGCGTGGTGGATTAATTCCGGTGCCACAACTCATGTTTGTAAGGATCGTTGTTGGTTTAAGTCATACGAACCAATGGAAGACGGATCTGTCCTTTACATGGGTGATGACCATTCCACTCCTATTCAAGGAAGAGGAAGCGTGGTGTTGGAATTCAGTTCGGGAAAAACTGTTTCTTTGTTTAATGTATTGTATGTACCAAAACTTCGTAAGAATTTGATTTCTGGTCCTGTCTTGAACAAGTGTGGATACAAACAAGTATATGAATCTGATAAGTATACCTTATCGAAGTCTGGTGTATTTGTAGGATTTGGTTATAATGGGATGTTTATGTTGAATTTAAATAAAATTCCTAGTTCTGTTTATATGACTTCTTCTGTTGTTATCAATTCTTCGTAATGGCATGCTCGGTGGAAAATGTAATATTTCGAAAGGCTTTCAATTCTTAATGTAAGATTATCCCATTTTGAACATAGCCACAATCATTAGATGCGTTGTGAGTTTGTTCAAATGCATAGCCACGCATTTAATAATGTGTTGTGAGTATGCGGATCTACTTGCTTTGGTTGAATATTTATTCACCATTAAGTTAAGAATTGATAAGTATTTCGGCTGAATCTCAAATGAATGATCATTTGATTGAGGTACCAAGTGAGACACCCGAACCTCGTAAAAGTAAAAGAACAAGGAAAGCTAAATCATATGGTTCTGATTTTCAACTATATTTAGTTATGGGATCAAGAGATCAAATTGAATCTCAATACTCTTACTTGTTATAGTATAGAGGAGGATCCAAGAACCTATGATGAAGCAATAAAATCTCGAGACGCCGGTTTTTGGAAAGAAGCCATCGATGATGAGATTGGTTCTATTGTGGAAAATAATACATGGGTCTTGTACGATTTACCACCAGCCGTAAACCTTTGGGGTGCAAATGGATCTTCAAAAAGAAGATGAAAGTCGATGGAACTATTGACAAGTTTAAAGCTCGATTGGTAATCCAAGGCTTTAGACAAAAGGAAGGGATCGATTACTTCGATACCTATGCACCGGTTGCTCGTATCACTACTATTAGATTTCGATAGCTTTGGCGGCTATTCGTAATACTAATCCATCAAATGGATGTCAAAACAGATTCTTAAATGGTGATTTGGAAGAAGAAGTGTATATGAAGCAACCTGAAGGATTTGTTATGCCAGATAATGAGCATAAGGTATGTAAGTTAATTAAGTCATTGTATGGGCTGAAGCAAGCACCTAAGCAGTGGCATCAAAAATTTGATGAGGTTGTTTTGTCGAATGGTTTTGTATTAAATCGGTCAAACAAATGTGTATATAGCAGATTTGATGAATTCGGTAAAGGTGTAATCATCTGTCTATATGTAGATGACATGTTGATTTTTGGCACTGACCAAAATGTAGTTGATAAAACTAAGAAGTTTTTGTCATCAAAGTTTTCGATGAAGGACATGGGAGAAGCCGATGTAATTCTTGGTATAAAGATTATACGGATGAACAAGGGAATTGCATTATCACAATCTCATTATATTGAGAATATTCTCAAGAGGTTTAATTGTGATAATTGTTCTAAAGTTAGTACTCCCACGGATCCTATGAGAAACTTGTATCAAATCTTGGTAAACCTGTGTCACAACTGAATACTCAAAAGCCATTGGCGGTTTGATGTATGCTATGACGGGCACTCGACCCGATATTGCTTATGCGGTTGGAAGATTGAGCGGGTTCACTAGTAATCCTAGTAGACGGCATTGGCATGCTATAACAAGGGTGTTTAAGTACTTAAAAGGTACTATGGACTATGGTTTGTGTTATAGTGGACATCCTTCTATAGTAGAAGGTTATACCGATGCTAGTTGGATCAACCAAGAAGATTCATCTTCTACTAGTGGTTGGGTGTTCTTGCTTGGAGGAGGTGCCATTTCTTGGGCTTCCAAAAAGCGGACATGTATTACACATTCTACAATGGAATCGAGTTTGTAGCATTGGCTGCTGCTTTGGAAAAGAAGCGGAGTGGCTTCTAACTTGATATATGAGATTCCATTATGGCCAAAACTGATATCACCAATGTCTATCCATTGTGATAGTCTTTGCCACCTTGGCTAGGGCCTATAGTCGGATTTATAATGGCAAGTCTAGACACTTGGGTGTCGGACATAGTATGATTCGGGAGTTAATCATGAATGGTGTGATATCGCTGAGTTTGTTCGGTCGCAACAAAATTTGGGCGACCACTTGACGAAGGGGTTAGCCGGAGACTTGGTAAATAAGTCTCGCAATGGAATGGGATTAAAGTCCATTTAATCCTCTAATTGTGAGATACCCAATTCCCTTCTAATACAACGTTAGAAGCTTGAATTCAATGTGGAAAGCTCGCGGTTGGAGATTGGAACACATGTTATTATCTTTCCCAAGGTATGTGTTCGGACACTGCAAGTAAAGGTTAGGTTGAAGAATATCTTCTTAATAGTTCCTTTGAAAAATTGCAAATGCGGGTGCAAGATTAAAAGGAACTACCTATGTGGACATGAAGTTTTGCCGCTTCAAGAAGCTAGGACTTGGCTTCCTATATGTTCACTAATGGATATGGACACGTGGCTTGTAATAGTGTCAAGATTAAACAAAGAGAATTGTACTGAACTTATGTGTATAGTATCTTCAGGTATTCATATGAGTTGACGGGTTCAATCGTTACGACACCCCGATTCTCGAGTATTTGAAATGTGTATTATACTAAGATGAAAATTCAATCGCAAGACATTTTCATTTATGCATTCGTTTGTTTCGTTATTTATAAAGTTTAGTAAATCAAAGGATTACACTAAAATGGAGGGGATTTGTTGGTGATTTTAGTGTCATCAACTTGTTTTATTGTAATGATGATTTACTAGAGATCAATGTGATTCGTATTAGACTCGGATACGAGTAAGGGAAAGTGTGGAGTACACACTCGTTTGAGCTAAACGAAGTCAACCTCGATAAAGAAGTAAAAGTTAAAGGGTAGCACATTTTGATGTGCTCGGCCGAGAGTCCTTGACTCGGCCGAGCGTAGCTTGCGTATTGTCCAAGTTTCTGGACAGCCTTGCTCGGCCGAGGCATGTACCTTGCTCGGCCGAGCAGTATGAACAACACGGCCGTACAGTTCAAAAGACACGGCCGGGCATCTGGGCAAAATGATTTTGGACCTCTTTGCTCGGCCGAGCGAGTCCCTTGACTCGGCCGAGCAGTTCCTGAACAGGTGCCAGTTCAAACTGAAAAGACACATCGCTTGGCTAAAGTCGTGTCTTTTGGTTATACCCTTTTACTGATACCTCTCCATCTGTATATATACAGAGATTGATCTCATTTGTACATACATGAAAAACACAAGAGTGAATTACAACAATAACAAAAGTAACACAATTCTCAAGTTTTGATTTGTTCTCTTTGCCTAGAAAACAAATTGCGTGATTGTCTTATCCCAATAAAGATTTTGTGTAACCCAGGCATTAAGGGTCGAAATACTTTATTCGGAAAGTGGATTATACACGATTCAATTACATATCCGGCCCTCTGTATCAAGATCAAGACCCCATTTTCCCGGCAAATTCTAAATACAGGGATTTTAAAATACAGGGATCCCGGGAAATTACTAATTTGCCCCTTTATATACCTAATTTCTCCTCCCTCCTTTCATTCAAACGCACACTCTCTCTCTCTCTCTGGCACCGGCGGCGGCGCCATTTTACCTAGGGCGTTCATTTCCCCTCACTCTCTCTCTCTCTCTGGCACCGCGACGGCGACGGCGCCATTTTACCGGTGACCTAGGCGTATGCCCATTTCAGCGACAGTAAAGAGAAGAAGATAAAATCATAAGGCAAGAGAACAAAAAATACCCAGAAAAAAAATTGAACAAAATAGGGTTTCAAAAGCAGAAAAAAACGCATCATATTGAACAAAATTGAACGATTGAAGTGAATTAACAAATCAAAGTAATTACCTGAGTTGGAGACGATGGTCGGAGTGAGGGGGATTTGGAATACTGATGATATTGATATGTCTCGTGTAAACTCACACGAGACACATCTCGTGTGAATTCATACGAAATTAGTCTCGTGTGAACTCACACGACACACATCTCGTGTAAATATACACGAGACACATCTCGTGTAAACTCACACGAGATATATCTCGTGTGAATTCACACGAGATGTGTCTCGTGTGAGTTTACACGAGATGTGTCTCGTGTAGACTTACACGAGACGGGCAGGGGCAGCGATGGAACAAATTAGATCCCTGTATTTAAGATCCCTGTATATAAATATATCCCCTACAATAAACAGTATTATACTGTATATGGAGTGCCAATTAAAGTCTCAAAAATCTTAAAAGTTAACCCCCTTTTATGAAGCTCTCTCATTCATAATTTCCTCGTGAGTTATGTACGAAAATTATCCAAAATTTTGAAAAAGACAGAGTAGACAAACTAAATTTGAAAAATTTGAAAAAGACAGAGTAGTTAATACTCCTTTCGTCCCATTTCATCCCACATAAAATAAAACCCTTATCCACTTTGCTATTTTAATTGCTATTTTAAGTGTTTATGACATTTTCTAAAAATGAAATTTTGTAACACTTCTCTATTAATTAGACCCAATTGTCAAATTCATAACAATTATTCATTTACTATTTCATACTCCCTCCGTCCCGTCCGACTTAGGACGTTTTGCCATTTTGGGCGTCCCACCCGACTTAGAACGGCCCAAAATGGAAAGTTTATATTACTTTTATATTAAATGGAACCCACTTGTCATACTCACAACAATAATCCCATCACTATTTATCCCACTCATTCTCTCCTATTTAATTTTTTACACTCACAACACATCTTTCACTTATTCTCTCTCCTAATATTATAATAGTATTCCTTATTCTCCGTATCGGGAGTGAATGTCCTAAGTTGGACGGGACGGAGGGAGTATTTCATTTTTTCTCTTCTATCCGTTCACAATACGACTTTTATAACATTATTATATAATTCTCATTTTTAATAGTAAGTGGGTAAGTTTCTGTAAAAAAACGGAGGGAGGAGTAATTGTTTAACCAAATGTCCAAACATTACAAAATAAATACAAATAATATACAGAAAAGATTCAATTTCTCTATTTTTTTTAAAGAACATAACAATACATTAAAAATATCACGAGTATTCTGTAAAGATTTGACCTTGTCTGTCCAAGAAACAAGCTTTGAAATCATCTTGTGACTTGCAGCAACATTTTTTTTTTCCCAATCACATGGCCTTTGCCATCCCATTTCTCTGCTCCCAAATCCATCACATGGCCTTTGCCTTTTTTTGATCCCTTCATCACCCTCTCGACGATTTGACCCCCCAAAATTTCCTCCATATTTCTATTTTCTTTGCTGAGATCTCCATTCTTCTGTGCAGGTATACAGCTCCTCCGCACACACACAGTCGCACACAATCGCATGCAGTGTAGCCCAGATAGTTGTAGAATTGTTGGTGGCTTTTTTTTTTTTTTTTTTTTTTTTGTGTTGCATGAATTGTATTTTGTGGAATTGTTTTATGTGGTCCATTTTGGATTCGGTTGTTCATTTGATGATAACCCTTTTATGATCTTGGCCTGTTTTGGTTGGTTTAATTTGTGATTTTGGTTTGGTTGATTCTATGTGGGATGTCTTATAATTTCTTAAATATTGGTTATTTGAATTTAGCTGTTTTTCTTACTGTTGTTTGATTTTGCATGTTTAGAATTTGATGAAAGATATGAGGTAGGTAGTAAACCCAATTGTTTGGGAAAAAAGATTTATTAGCTGTACTTGTGCAGGACTTGAAGGGTTTATATTGCTACATTTTAGAGTAGTGTTGTTATCTACTAAAAGTTAGTATGATTGTGACCTAGGGATAGATGGAGATCCCTCAGATGTTAACCCTGATGCTATGTTTGATTGATGAGAAATAGAAAGAAAAAAAAGAAGGATGATTAGTCAAAGATATTTAGTTTTTCCGCAATTTCAGATAGTTATTTCTTGGGAGAAAGAATGGTGATCGAACCTAGGTTTGATGTGGACTGAGTTTTGATAGAAATGACTTTTAGCAGTTCAAGTAAACGCATAAAACACCAATATGTCTTCTGCCCTCTTTCTTCTCTCAAGGAGAAACAACTATTACGAAAAGAAGTTCTTAGATTTATGATCTGTTGTAAGATATTTTATTTTGACGTTCTACAGGAAGTGTTAGTAAGCTTAAGCTATGAGTACAGAGTCAAAGAAATCAAGTTCAAATGGCTTTGAGGACTCTTTGGCACCAGATGAGCAGCAGAAAAAGGTCTCTAACTACAGCTACTGTTCAAAAGCCATTAACTTCTTCAACAATATCAGATCAAAATTGTTCGCATTTGTTGTATGTAATACTAGATATGCAACTAAAGCTTGTATTTCTCCAGATCAAAGAAGTGCGCAATTTAATCGGACCACTTTCAGACAAGATGATTCTTTATTGCTCTGATGCATCAATCTCGAGATATTTGAGGGCACGGAGCTGGAACGTTAAGAAGGCAACTAAAATGCTCAAAGCTACCTTGAAATGGAGAATGGAATACAAGCCTGATGAGATTCGCTGGGTAATTTCTTGACCATATTCATCTCTCTGTGTGTGTAATAGGAGGGAGTAATGCTAGGGGCACAAAGTTACAAATTTTGGTACAAAAATCCCTTTTAGGAGTTTGTGACTTTTTTGTGCCTCAAGCATTACTGTAGAAGGCATCTTAGCATTTTAGTTTGTGTTTTGATGACTAATTACTATCCTGTGAAGCTTGAACTCGGATTAACATGCAAATAATACGAGTTCTGTCTTTCCTAATTAAATTATCTGTTTTGACATGCTTTTTATTTGTTTCTATTTGCAAAATGTAATCCAAATGTACGAACACTGGGCTTACTTTTACCCAACCAACCAATCCAACCTAACCTTCTTACTTATAATGAAACCTGATGTTTGTCTACTGCCGTTTAAAAATATTTTCGCAATATAAATAAATGTTAATTGTTCTTATCAAAAAAAACAAAAAAATTACATGTTAATTGATGTTAGTAAAAGTTCATTATAATAATGGATATCAAATATAATTGAATCACCACTACAAGTGATGATGCAATTTTGGATCAAATATTTACAAAGGAATTGGTTTGGTAAGTGAAATTTCTCTCACTACTATGGATGCTCTTACTAATCCAAATTTATCCCATGTTAAATTCTTGTTCCAGAGTAGGTTCATACGCAGAACCACATAAAACTGAGTTGGGTTCTTTTCTATACATGCATAGATTGCCAGCTCTCTAGGTTAAGGTTGAAGGTGATTATTTCAATTAAGGTTGAAAGAATAAAGTATATAGATTCTGTTTGGATTGGTGGTTCCTGGTTTCTTTCGGGATCCTCAAATGAGAACGTAATAGAGAGAGAGAGAGGTAACGCCAATGACATCTTTCAGAAAACTTGCATTATCTTTATGTACTGTTGTTGAAAATACGTAAGCAGAAATATTGTATATTAAAGGCTGAGGGGGAAGCCAAATAATGAACTTGGGCTTAACTTCTTATATGACCTAGTTTTACATGGACCCCAAGACGATAGTTGAGTATGAAGATGTGTACAAGTATATCTGTACATGAAAAATCTGAAGGAAACACGCAATTAGTTAAAAACCATTGTGGAAATGGAAAGCTCATTCACCGACCAATGTGAAAGTCATAAAAGCACTATTTGCTGCCAAATTGAGCTTCTCATTGATCATGAGCAAAAGAAAGAAAGACCCATGTGCTCAATATATTTCATGTTCAAAACAAAAAGGAAAACATTTCTCATACTTACCTGCATTATTTAATAGGACAAAGGTATATGGAAATCATGTCGAAGAGATTTAGCTATCTATATGTCAGGGCCTTGCTTTTGTGTCTATCCTGAGTTCTGGTTATACTTGAACAAAACTTTTAGTAGGATTTAAGATAAATATCCACTTCTTCAAGTATGAAGTCAAATAACTTCTGCTTGATTGATTTTTATCAAAAGAAAGGAAAAACTAAAAATCAGACAGACGCCCAAGAATTACCAAAGCAAGGCAGCCTACTGGATGGAGCTTTTGGTGGCACCAAGGACGTGAGGTTGACCCTCAAGAAAAGTAGAAAACTGTTTCATGCCCATTAATTTCAGCCCACCAGCTTCATCAGTTAGTCCACTATTCTCCCTGAACCACTGAGTTTTAGGTTATGGGTCAAGCTTGCCTTGTGAGAGTGCTTCAGTTTGCAGGTGTTTCCAAGCTCAAGTAGGCACTTTATATCAGCTGCCTGGCTGCCAGGCACTAGTAAGGTCATCCCAGGTGGAAAAGTATGCAGAAAATGTCAGTTTGGTGTCCTCTTATTACCAGAAAACATTACTTCGTACAGTATTAACTACCTGACTTGAAACCGTAGGTGACAATAGGGAAAGAATGCCATTTAAGGCCGCTTGAGTCCCTGTTCAAACATAACTGTTATGTGTATGATGTAACTGTGAAAACCAGTTATCAGGACACTATTGTGGGATAGGCTAGGTGTCTCTTAAGGCTTTAACACTCACTGGAAGGCCTCAAGTGGTATTTTTTTCATGTCTTGAAAAGTTGCCATGCCTCAAAACTTCTGTGATACGTCTCAGAAAATCTTTTGATCTGCTTAACAAAACATCTGGGAACATTGGTGGGCGTTGGGATATCTTGGGAGATGCAGTCAATGTAACTTCTAATATCTCAGAGGCCAAATTGAAAAATCTCTGTTTAGATATACTCATTCATCATCTTTCTAACTGCTAGACCTTTCAACTTGGTCTTTATCCAAATTATAAAGGGTCAGCAATCAAGGTTCTTTATTACTCCCTCTGTTTCAAAATAAGTGTCTAGTATTCCTTTTTGGCCCATTCTAAATTATTAAGTGTTCACATTTACCATGTCACCTTGATTGATTACTCCTCTTATTAATGGATCCAACCCCACACGGGCAAGATTGGAAATTTCAACACTTACTAATAATATATGGAGTCAAATTCAGTTCTCTATACCTGTGTGAGGTAAACATTGACACTTATTTTGAAAAGGGGGAGTATATTTGCGTAATTTTAAAACATATGTATAGTGCGTATCAGGAAGGGGAGATTTGGTGCACTGGTTGAGGTGTTGCCGTGTGACCTTGAGGTCACGGGTTCGAGTCCTAGAAGCAACCTCTTGCATTTATGTTGGGTAAGGCTTGCCAACATTTCACCCTTGTGGTGGGACCCTACCCCAGAACCTCGTTTTGCGGGATGCTTTGTGCACCGGACTGCCCTTTCTATGTATAGTGCATATCAAGCAGCCATATTGTCTAATTTTTGTATAAAATTCTGTTGTGTCATGTTCTAATCTTAGGCACATTATTTTTACTATTTAAACAATCTTTCCTTACAGTTTCATCCAATCTGTTTTGTGATGCAGGAGGAGGTTTCTCAAGAGGCAGAAACAGGAAAAATTTACAGGTCAAAATATATAGATAAGGCTGGAAGGACCGTTCTTGTCATGAGACCTAGATGCCAGGTTTTCCCCACAATTATCTCTTGTTCATATTCTGTTAATGCATTTCTGAGTGAAACTTTATAGCCATTCTTTATGGAGATGTTAAGTAGCCCTAACAAAAGATCCATAAGTTCATAAATGATTTATTTGTTCCGTTGAAGTTTAAATTAAAAGACACCTTTCATCTTGTTTTTGACTGCAGAACTCGAAGTCAACAAAAATGCAGATTAGATATTTGGTGTATTGCATGGAGAATGCCGTTATGAATCTGCCACGGGGTCAAGAACAGATGGTCTGGCTTATTGATTTTCATGGATTTACTATGTCAAATATCTCGATCAAGTCGACTAAGGAAACTGCTCATGTTTTGCAAGAGCATTATCCTGAGAGGCTGGGTATAGCAATTCTATATGATGCTCCAAAGTTCTTTGAACCCTTCTGGAAGGTACACACCGTACACCTACTATGAGCCCCTCTTTTCTGCATCTTCACTAGGCACGGGCGAACCTGCAACCATTCTATGGGGTGTAAGTGCACCCATTTAATCTCCCCATTCATTAGAAAAAAATATTTTAAAAATATATATTCCCTCCGTCCCAATTTAAATTTCCAAAAAATTGGGCTCAAATATTAAGAAGAGGAATGTTTTCATTATAAAAAACTCCCTCCGTCCCACGTGAGTGGATACTTTTATCAAATTGATGTAACTTTGACCAATAATTTAAATAAAAATAATGATGCTAATAAAATTTAAAAATTGTTATTGTATCACGATTACTAATACTTTCAAATAACAATTTTTAGATTTTTATTAGGGTCATTATTTTTCATTTAAATTATTGGTCAAATTTACATCAATTTGACCAAAAGTATCCACTCACGTGGAATGGAAGTTAGTATAGAAAGTGAGGTAGAAAATAGTTAGTCGATAGTTCTTAGTATGACATGTGAGGCCCATTGAATAAAGAAGGATTATAAATTTCCTTTTTGGGTTTTTGAAGTTTAAATTGGGACACCCTTTTGGGAAATTTTTCGAAGTTTAAATTGGGACAGAGGGAGTATACACATTTTTAAATATATTTACACTTGAGTGCACCCATTAATCAGGTAGCTTGCCTAGCTCGGTGGGTAAAATGCAAAGTTTTTAACTTTGTGCTTCTGGGTTTGAGTCCCACTGTTGATTTTTTTTTTTTTTTTTTTGTTTTTTGTAGTATAATTTGTGCACCCACTCTGAATTCGTGGGTCCGTCCACTGTCACTAGGTAACTTAATAAAGCCTTGGCTCTTTTTATTCATTTCAGGTAGTAAAGCCATTCCTAGAGCCCAAAACTGCAAAGAAAGTCAAATTTGTGTACTCAGACGATCCAGTCACCAAGAAAACAGTGGAGGACTTATTTGACATTGACCACCTCGAGTCTGCATTTGGTGGGAAAGATAATGAACATTTTGACTTCAATAAATACGCTGCCAGAATGAAGGAAGATGATAAAATGACATCTATTTTTTGGACAAGAGGAATTGGTGCTGGAACAGCTTCCTCGACAACTACTTCTGCTTGCAGCCCTGTTATTTCAGATTCCGATTCCTCAGAAGACAAGGCAGATAAATCCTCTCCTCGTGACATTGACGAGGAAGAATTTTTGGCCAAAGCTAGCTTGCTGATAGATGAAACTAATGGCAAGGGTAAACTTATTGAAAATTAATATGTGCTATTGCTTGCCTTCAGTTTCTATTTTCTTGCTAACTTGTTTATTTTGCTAGCTTGAAATGTTGTGTGGGGTATAATGTCCAGAATGATGTGGTAATGCTAATCTACTTTTCTAATGTTGGGTGTAATGCCCTAGGCTATAGTTATGTTTAACTTGAACCGTTATGTATCAACTTTATCATTTATTATAGAATACAAGTTTATTTGGTTCACTATATGTTTGCATGTTTATTATATTGAACTGCGTCCCTAGTTGTTGTGAACAACTAGTATAAGTCGGTAATGGATAATCATGGAGATGATTATATGCATGGAGATGCACATTACACTTATGGATACTTGCTAGAGAACAATTATTGGACATGACCTACTTATGAGATTTATGACATGGTCTATTGTCATGATTAATCTCATGATAGTCGTGTCATTGGAATCCTTCGTACCTGAGATTATCATCGTCTTCCACATGATGAACGTTGTGTTTAATATGGTCTAACACTATCTTTAATCGGATAGCAATAAGGGCTATGTTAGCACGATTGGATTCATGTAGGGAAAATGATAAGTCAAGACGGGATTTGTCCCTCTTATGAAGAGAGATGTTTGCTTGGGCCCCTCGATGAATAGTGTTGATGAAATGTATGGCCACACTCAAGTGATTTGATAGAGATCAAATGCATTTGGATTATCAACATATTCGGAATCGAGAAAGCATTGAACGGAATGACTTGACATAGACCATGACTCATGTTCAATTGGACATCGTGGACAAAGGAATTGTGACATTTGATCTATCGAGAAATCAAGCTTTGATGTTATATTAATTGGGTGGATATAATGGTTTGCTAGAAACCACTTATGTCTTGTGAGGTCATGTTTTGACTCACTACCAACATAATATAATTCCTATTGGGTCACACACAAATAACGAATTTGATTCTGACTGAAAATTGGGAAAATTGAAAATCTGGCATGTCATGTGGCGCGACAGAGTTGGCCCATGACAGAGGCACGACTCGTGCCAGGAGTCACGACTCGTACCATAAACCAGCACGACTGCAATTTTGGTCATGACTCGTGGAACGAGTGCTTTTGGCTTGGCCACGACTCGTGCCCTTAATCAGCACACGTAAGATTCTTGGCTTGGCTCGTGGTGCGACAGAGTCAGCCAATGGCTGGACATGTAGTGCGACTAACTTAGCCAATCCGTACATGTTTTCCTTGGTTGGTAAGGTTTAAGTTTAAAAGGACTCCTACCCTAATATGATAAGGGATTTATATATGATATAAATATAAGCCTTTTTGCAGCCATTAAATCTCTCTCTCACACACACATCATTGTTCTAGGTTTATGAAACTCGAGGCTTTGATTATTGATTAAGAATCAAAAGTTCCAAAATCAATCCCATTGTTTTTGCCATTGATTATTGAAAACGTTTCAATAATCGGAAGGATCATCTAGTAATCCTACAAGAAGCGTTGTTGGTTCGTTGACGTGTGGATCACCATTAGAGAGAGGTTGCTTTATCTCCTAAAGTTTGAAGATCTCCATTGTTGATTTCATCACCAAGGTTGAACAAGGAAGATAGAAGATTCGACATCAAAATTCTAGGCTTGAATTTTGAGATCTATTTCGACAAACTAAATCGCATTCAAGGTATGTAAAATCTATCTCATATGTTTTTCTAATCTCTTCATGCTAGACGGATCTAAGGATTAGGGTTTTGTTGTTTTTTAAAGTTCTTCCGCTGCGTTTGTAACCCAAAAACCCAACATCTAAGAAATTCATTTATGTAATTTCTTGAAGAATATATTTGCATGTAAAATGTGATAATTTGAATGGCAAAAAATAAAATTAAAAAAATCACACCAAATCTATGATATCCATCTTATAAATGGGAAGCAGACTTGAGTACACATAAAAGCACAACAAACAGAGAAAAAGCAATATATTGCTACAACTGCTACATCCATATGTTGTTTCCAAAACTCGTTAAATCTAAGCTCTCTTCTACATTCTTTGCGCGCGTCCTAATTTCTCAGTTAACCATCTCGTCTAACTTTTGCCTGTATTGTGCCAATCTCTGCATCAAGAAGAAGTAGGTTACAACTCAGAAAAGCATGGGCGCTTAGAAAAACCAAAAGAATTCAACTTGGACTGATAGGAATTAGGAAGGGCATAGCTTTTCTTTTCCCCCCCATCTTTATTAAGTACTGTACTTCCTCCGTCCCCAATGAGAATAATTCAAACAGTTTATTGCGAACTACTTTTGTTTTGCCTGAATTAAACTAATACTGTCCTTTCTATATGCAAGACACATACGGTCATTATCATGATGGTAGAGAGAAAGGAAATCTTTGGAGAACAATGAGAAAATGTAGCTTAAATCTGGAGGTCTCCTTTTCTGGAATATTATAGAAATATCTGGATGAGTTCCTTACGTTATACTCCCTCTGTTCCATAATGATAGTCCCATTTGCCTATTCAAATATTTTAACAACACATTTTCATTGTTACTCCCCTCCCAATAAGCTCTCTTTTGCAACAACCATTACTCCTCAAACGATTTATCACAAACGATAAATGTGGAAGTTCAATAATTTTAGCATCTCAATTTTTAAAATAGGACAATCTTTTTTAGACAAACATAAATAGAAAATGAGACTATCATTTTGGGACGGAGGGAGTAGCACATACAAGCAAATTATAAGGAACAGTATTACTGGTCCAAATAAGATGGGAACTATAGGATGAGTTCCTTACCTTAGTATAAGCATAAACCCCTGCCTCAGTAGGTGCGGGTGGACTACCCCTCCTGATAAAGTCACCCTCTTTGAAGATGTAAAGCATAGGTATCCCAGTTGCTAATTCCAAGCTTATAACCTGAAGAAAATCATGCAGAAATCATCTATAGTACCCAAATTAAAACAATACACATCAGAATTGCACACAAGACGTTTCCAAAGTCTCACCTCTTGGGAAGTCAGCTCATCAAGATACATAATGATAGACCTCAAAGAATTTCCATGTGCAGCAATCATAACATTCTTTCCAGATATAAGTTGGGGTTCGATCTAAGATTTTAGGCTTCCATGGTCAGTTTACAAACCAAAAAAAAAAAAAAAAGATGAAAAGGGAATGAGAATGAGAAAAATGTCATTCTTACATGTTCTTTGAAGTAGGCAACTGCTCTCTCTGCACACATTTCCAAACTCTCTCCATTTGGTGGGGGTATGTCATAACTACGACGCCACTCATGAACTTTCTCTTTTCCATACCTATCTCTGTTTCCTGCTTATTAAGCCCCTGCAGTTCCCCATACCTACAGAAAAAAACTTATTTCATATACAAGAACTGTATTTGGGTAATAAGATGGTAAAGGACAAAAATTATAAAATATTTAGACACAATATTACATTCTTTCATTGAGCTGCCAAGCTGTAACCACTCGGAATGCACTGCGTTTTGGTCTCTTCACTGAAAATCTGACTCCATGCCTTTGCCTGCTCACTCTCATTATGCTTGACAATTGGCACCTACAAACAGGTTGATGAATTCGGGCAGACATTTTAGGCTGCAGATAATACATTCTTTATATAAGCAAATTCTAATTTCAAATAATTTAAAGGAATGCACACATAACTTTTTGGTGGGAATAATTAACCATGTCTTAAATGAAAAATACAATATAAAAAGAAGACGACAAAAGAACCAACATCCTGCTATTCCTACATATGAATTTGGACAGCTTAGGATCAAGTGGTATTAGAGCTTTTTCAGCTTCCAAAATTAGAATTCATAAATCTCCTTCCCTACCTTCTTACGACGGTGCTGGGTCATGGCAAGCATAGCAGTCATCTGTGCACGAATCAATGAAGAGGTATATATCATGTCGACAGGTATATTGCTGATCCTCTTGCCAGCTTCAAGAGCCTCTTCTATACCCTTCTGGGTCAATGGCACATCAACACAGCCTGTGAACAAGTTCTTTTCGTTCCATAGAGACTCACCATGTCTAATTAATATCAATGCAGCTTCACCTGAAAAATAACCAGTTTACTTTGCAACGCTCAACAAATTGACCACTATCAAAAGTTAAGCTACCGCATTCAGCAATCTCTCAAAATTTCCCTTCTGAATGGAACAAGGTACTGAGACACCGGCGAAGCCAAGTGCATGGCATAGGGGTCACTTGACCCCCTTTTGGAAAGTGTCAATTTTAGCACCTTTAATTTTTAAGAAAATTACTTTTTAGTACTACAAATAATGGATTTATACATTTTGACCCCCTTAATTTGGGTAAAGTCTGCATTCAACGGTGGACCAAAGTTTTCTTTGGAAGGGGGGCAACCTTATTTATACAAAAATTGCACTAGCTAAAGGGAGCAACAAGTATTTATGATGTATTTTTTCTTGATATAAATGGGGGCAATTTGCATTAAAACCTCAAAATCTATTAATATTTTGCAAAAATTGCACTAGTAAATGTTTGATTTTTAAAATTCAATGGGGGCCCGCCAGTGTCTGCATTAAATTATTATTTTGACCCCCTTATAAGCAAAATCCAAATATCCTAATTATAATATGA
This sequence comes from Adenophora triphylla var. japonica, assembly GCA_022495995.1. Taxonomy (NCBI): domain Eukaryota; kingdom Viridiplantae; phylum Streptophyta; class Magnoliopsida; order Asterales; family Campanulaceae; genus Adenophora; species Adenophora triphylla. The sequence goes on from JAFEMH010002350.1 coordinate 123,286, forward strand.
ATCCCTAAAGTAATCTCGACCCCCATTTCTAAAATTTCTAGCTTCGCCTCTGTACACTGAGACATGATAATTAGCATATCTTGGTTAAGTTTGTGGTGATTATGGAAAGCATATCATAAGCTTAAAGCTGAAAATTACACTCTCTAAAAGAACTAAAAAATTGAGATTACTATTTGACAGCCAACAGGACGATGTCTATACATATTTGTAATACGGAGTAACTTTTACCAGTCAACTTATAGAAAGATGTCATACTTGTTTTCTTAGAGGAGTTGGTGGTGGTATTCTTTGAAGGGGTTGAAACAGTGTCAAACACTGTAGTCTGAGAAGATGATGCCTGAATTACGCTAAAGCTCCTCTTCTTAGAGCAATAACTTTCCCTTCTCAAGAGTCCAACATCGACTTTGAAACCCTTGGAGATGAATTTCACCGAGGAACTGCCACACTCATGGTGAAGGGTAGAGTTACTAATAAATCCACGAGACTGAAGAGTCCCAATGGCTTGTTGAAATGCTGTTGCAGCCATTCTGAAAACGGATAGAAACCCATGTCAAAATATATCTACATAAGTGATCACAAACAACAAGCTCAATCAAAAGCAAGAAAGTTTTATAATCTAATCAACCCCGATAGATGCAAATTCTTTTCACAAGAATATGCATGGATTGACAAAAGAGGAATTGGGTGAAAGGAAATAAAGGAGAAAGAAATAAACCAAATGCAATCAGGAAAAAGCAACTCAAGAAACCATATAATTAAAATTTTCAACTCTCACAAAATTAATTAGGAAATAATCAGAATTTTGCAATCTTTAAGTCTATCACAGACAAGGGCGCCAGGAATTTAAAGTAAGAACCTCAGGCTTCTAACCAAATATGAGAAGAGAACAAGTACATACATCAAAATCACCCTCACCAAGATAGTAACAAACATCATTCAATCACATACTAATGTGCATAACCCAAGAAATAATGTGCATAACCCAAGAAAAAACATATCGAACTAAGTCAGAGCTAACACGAAAGTTTATAGAGTAAATCCAACAGCTAAACATATATGCAGATATATAACAACGTACATAATTGACCAGAAACTCAAACATGCATTTCTTGGTCAATGCAAAAAAAATTGATCGAAAACAAGATTTTGAACAAATGGGTATCAAATAATCAAAATAGCAACATCACCAATCAACATAAACAACCGCAAAAGCAAGAAAACCCCAATTAGCGAAAATCAATTTAAACCATTACCCAAGAACAAACTTCAGAGACAATAAAAGGGCAAAAAAGGAGAAGAGAGAGAGAGAATCAAACGTTGGCTGCGGACGAAGAACAAAGAGAAAGAGATCTTACATTATATAATACTCAAGAAATGAACCTCGTTGTGGGGACTGGCGAAGAATCCAAGGTTGAGAGAGTTAATTGATGAGGTAAAAAAGAAAGATTGACGGAGAAGATGATGAAAGAAACAAGAAGAGTACTGAGGAGGTGAACACGCAACTTTTTCACCTTCCCCCCTCCTTGATTTGCTCACTCAGGGTCAGGGAGAAATGGTGTTATTTGTGTGTGTGTTTCTTGCTTCGAAGAAATCGTTGGCGGGGGTTGAGAAATGCCAGGTTTCTTCTTCTCTATGAGTTGCCACACGCACACAGAGAGTTGGCGAATTTGGAACTCGGATACAGACAAAGGGAGATATTTTGGCGTTATTTTCTGATAGTGTTTGTTTCAATTCCAATTTTTTTTTTTTTTTTTTTTTTTTTTTTTTATATGGGAGAGGGAAATTTGGGGGCATGTGAAGATATAATAAGATGTAAGCTATTATAAATGTTTTATGATAAATCATTTTGGAATTATACACATATTTTAAGTTAAGTAATGCAATTATTTCTACAACTTTTTAAGTAACTACTGAAAATACCTGATTGTTTCTCCTTTTAAGCATTATTTCACTCCAATTTTATTTTTCATACTCACAATACATCTTTCTTACTTTATTTTTTCTTAATCACCTTGTCCAAAAAGTTGATCCGATTTGAGGTGAAGCGAAGGATATATAAATTAGTTCTATAATAATACATGAGCTATTATTGATGCAAGTTTACATATGTCAATGTAGTACAACCACATACAAATAAGGGGTGACTTGACTATTGGAACATAATAAAAGGATGTAATCAAACTACTGGTAATAAACAATTGAACAAGTTGGGAAGGAAACAGGCCTTTCAAAGCAGTAAAAGAACAGTAGAACACCGACAAATATAGCCTTTCATTGTCTCCAATTATGGCCTCCTTCTAACCTGATGAGCAATTGCCAATACAGAGCACAATATGCAATTTAACAACCAAAGTTAAAGACGATAATAAACATTTTTAGATTTCTTTCTTGTCCGGAAACAAACATAAGAATATAAATAACAAATACAAGTAACAATTACATCTTATAATATAAAGTTAACTCAACCAATAACACCATTTAGAGTCAATAAAATATTTGGATGATATAATATATCTAATCATCAAATTCCTGGAACTGCTGCAACAATTGGGTGCACTCTGACATGACCTCATTCTGCATGAAACCCAACGCATTGGCAAAGCGCTTGTTTGAAACGAGTCCATTATTGCTGGTCAGAGTCACACGGGACCTATCACGTCCTGGGTCAGCTGTGTTGCATCCCTCCAGCGGGCTGCTAACCAGCTTCACCTCGCACACATTATCTTTTTGATCTCCTTTAATACGGATAACGTAGGTTCCAGTTTTGTCGGTTTTTCCATTAGCTTCATACATGACTTTGTTGATATCTTTTCTAGAACTGCATTGGACTTTTACCTCAGCACCTATTACCAACAGGCAGAAACAACTGTTAGTTGTTCTTTATATGAGCAGTAAAAGCTAGGAACTGTGTCAACCTAAAGTCATAAGCATGAAAATCAGTAAAATTTATAGAAGTGAAAAGAGCATATAGAAGAAGGTAGTCATAAGCTGGGAAGATATGTTGCTCTTACTAGTTACTATGAACAAATTTGGTAACACTTACAATAAACAACCTCAACAATTCTGCATTGCTCTCACTAAAATCCAAACACAAACTTCTTCAAACTTGCACTCTGCTTCATTTTATGCAACTTGGGAAATAACACTAAGTATTAGATATGCTCTATCTTTTTTACTTATTACTTTCTTGGTTCGCAATTAAGGAAGTTCAATTATTTTAACCTAACAAGTATTGAAATGAGACTATCTTTTTGGGACGAACAAAAATGGTAAATGGGAAGATCTTTATCGCATGGAGGGAGTATTAGATATTCTCTTCTATTCTTCTTACAAACAATTTGTGTAGAAAAATCTCCAACAAAATGTATAACCTGAGCTGAATCTCAAATGTGAGTGGTAGAAATTTTAAAAAGCAGAGGACAGAAAACTGAACATTAGGGATGTAGAGCTTAAAAACACTTTTAATTTGTTAGTTTATCTACACAAGGGAAGGCTCAATGAGTAACCAGGCATAGAGACAAACATAAGACGCAAAAGCAGGATCTGAACCAAACATATTCTCCTTGAAATCGCAGACAAAAAGACTTGAACTACCAGATTTGCAAGATAAACATGTACTCCCTCCGTCCCAAAGTGAATATCCAAAAAATATTCAAATTTACTCTTTTGATCAAGAGCAAATTTGAATTTTTTTGGACATTCATTTTGGGACGGATGGAGTACCACTTTTGTACCAAAATGAATGCCCAACAAATTATCAAATTTGCACTTGATCAAGAATAAATTTGAATATTTTTTGACATTTATTTTAGGATGGAGGGAGTAACTAATATTAAGATCGGGATACAACACCAACGAGGCCATTTATGATTTATCCCTATAATCAGGGTAGGCTACATGAACTGAAAGCAGATCACGTCGGGTCAAGTGAAACTTAACATATTAACGTGAGCTTAATCAAAACATAAACAACAATAAACAATCTTTGTCACTCGATCTCGTCAAACACAAAATTATTTCATAATCAATTGTGTACTGTGCTCTTAACAAAGTAAAACAGAACATAACTTGAGTAAAAGGCAAACAAAAAACAAGTAAACTCAAGCTTGTCAAACATAGCATTATTATATAAAACATAATCTAAAGTAGCAGATCTGCTAATATCTAAAATAATACGCACATAAATCAAGCAGATCTATTAAACCATTAAACCACACTATCTATTAACCACGATATTTAAAATGCGAGACAAGAACATATAAACAGCATCGGCAAGGGAGGTAAGTTACCGTGAATGTATTTAGTGGCGGAGTTCTCAAAACCGCAACGACAAGTGTCGCAGTAGACACGACCTTCCAAGTCGTATTCGGCAACCTCCGATAACTGCCGGGAAGCGACGACGATCGCCGGAAGCATACACAGTGCGAACATCAAAACTAGTCTCGCCATTTCTTTTAGGATTGCGTGCTAGGGTTTGGAATTTGGAATTGATTTGTTGGATTCTGCAAATGCGAGAGGTTAGATATAGAGAGACGATAAGAAAGAGTAAAGTGGAAGTATGGGAGAGGAATATGGAAAGGGAGAAAAGAGTTAACTGCGGTGGGGCACATGATATTGGGGTGGTCTTTAGCTTTATGGTCCATGATCGTGTTTTTGTGGGGTCCGATTCGAATCACTGCTGGAATGTTGCCGCGTTTAGTGGTGAATTAAGGGTGTGGATAGGGACAGCTGTAGTATTCGAGTACAATCATGTACTCCCTCCGTCCCACAACAAGCAAGGTTCTAAAAAGCGCTAGGCGGATGCTAGGCGGCGGAGCCGCCAGCAGGGCGATGACAATGTCGAGATTAATCGAGACTGTGGCGCTGTAACTGTGCGTTGGAGAGGGCCAGCGCTGGCGGGGCCTGGCGCCTTAGGCGGGGTCTTTTAGAACACTGACAACAAGTGACACACTTTGCTATTTTGGGCGTCCCACTGATAAGTCACACTTCCTAAAATGGCAAAGAATTTTTACTATTTCCTCCACTCATTCTCTCTCCTACATTATTTTAATACTCACAACACCATTATAATTTACTATTCTCTCCACTCATTCTCTCTCCTACTCAACTATCTACACTCACAACACATCAACCTTTTCACTTTTTTTTTTAATTTTCGTGCGAAACAGTAACAGTGTCACTTATTACGGGACGGAGGGAGTATGTGGGTGCCGTGTCGGTGATCGCTTGGGACTGGGAGGGGTCAAGGCCAACCGTGATTTTCGGCAGAGACGTTGGTCTTGCGTATGATTTACTTTGTTGACACTTTACTCAATTTTGTTTGACTTTTTTTTTTTTAAGTAGATTAGTATTGCACACACGCGTTGTTGCGTTGTTGTATGATATAAGAAAAATTTTGTTATATTATCATACTCCCTAGTCTCCGTCTCATGTATGTGATTTCTTTTCTTTTTGAAACGATTCACGTCAGTGTGAGCTGTCAAAAATGAAAAAGAGTATTCACTATTTTATCCACGCATTCCCTCTCCTACTTCACTTTTATACTCACAACATTCTCTCCTAACTATGCCTCCCACTCATTCTCTCTCTTGTTTAATTTTTCATACTCCCTCTGTCCCGTCCGACTTAGGACGTTTTGCCATTTTAGGCGTTCCACCCGACTTAAGACGGCAAAAAATGGAAAGTTTATATTACTTTTATATTAAATGAGACACACTTGTCATACTCACAACAATAATTTCATCACTATTTATCTCACTCATTCTCTCTCCTATTTAATTTTTCACACTCACAACACATCCTCCACTCATTCTCTCTCCTAATATTATAATAGTATTTCTTAATCTCCGTGTCGGGAGTGAATGTCCTAAGTCGGACGGGACGGAGGGAGTACTCACAAACACCTCCTCTACCTATTTCTCTCTCCTACTTTTCCTTAATTCCCACACCCAAAAAGTAGGTTCACACTTACGTGGAACGGATGGAGTATTTTGTTTAAATGATGTTATATAATTATAATATACTCCCTCCGTCCCATTAGTAATGGGAAATTTACTGTAGACACGGGAATTAAGGAAAAGTGAATTATAGTGGAGAGAATAGTGGATTATAATGGTGTTGTGAGTATTAAAATAATGTAGGAGAGAGAATGAGTGGAGGGAATAGTAAAGATTCCTTTCCATTTTAGGAAGTTTGTGGTTTGTAATGGGACGACCAAAAAGGAAAGTTTGTGGTTTGTAATGGGACGGAGGGAGTATTAATTATGAGTCCAAAATAATTTACACTGAAAATAATTTATAATAAAAAATTAAAACTAATGAAAGTATACACAAGTTATAATTATTTAACCAACACAATGAATAATACTCCCTCCGTCCCGCCAAGAGTGTCACCCTTTTAGGGGTGGCACGCAAATTAAGGAAAAGTGTGGGAAGAAAAAATGTTGTGAGTGTAATTTGAAAATAGGAGAGAGAAATAGTGGAGGAAATAGTGAATTTAAAAAGTGTTGTGAGTGTAAAGGAGAGAGAATTAGTGGAGGGAATAGTGGATGGGGTAATAGAATATTAATAAAATATTTCCTTTTTAGGAAAGGGTGACGCTTTAAACGGGACACCCTTTTGGGTAAAAAGTGACGCTTCGAGTGGGACGGAGGGAGTATAAATTTTGAAAGCTTTTTGTATACACATATTTCGTGATGTGATGAGGAACTTCAGTGATTATTCCAATAGGAATTGTTATTTTAAAATATTTTTCCTTAAATGATTTATTTTACTACTTTGTTATTTTACTATTCATTATATAATTGTAAAATTGAAAATTTTGAATAACAAGCGTATTTATACATCTTTGCTAAAATAAATATTTTAAAAATATCTCTAAATCAAAAGTTTGATATTCATTTATTTTTTATTCTAAAAGGACAATTCATTTGAATTTGAAATAGTATTCACTTTGGAAAAGAAGATAAACATTCTTATTATTCACTTTTAAATATTTAATTTTTGATAATAAAAAAATAGTGAAAGAAATTTAGTAAAATCGTTTAGAACAAAGCTTTTTATAAAAAAAGCAATTTTAAAACAAAAATTTCTTATATTGGAGTTTATTAAGAGACAAAGCAGTAATGATTAAAACAAAATCAGCTACTTAGTCAACATATTTAGTAGCCTTATTATGACAACAATTGTATCGACTTTAGGTTCTTTTTATAATTTGTATAATTTTGATATAATTAAATAAACAAAACTCAAAATTAACAACTATAGTTAAAACTAATGTAACAATTTATCCAATTTTTTAGTGAAATAAACTCCCCAAAAAAATAAATCTTAAATAAACACGAAATAATGGCTTATTCGTCAAAAAGCGCATGACATCGGAAAGTTAGCAAAGTCTTTTATGTATTAATATCTTCATCCATATATTGTGGGGATCAATAAAACATGTAAAATAGTAAATAAAATAATAAGAAATAAAATAAATATGAAATAATAAAATTTCATCTATATAAAGTGGGGGATCAACAAAAAAGTTCAGTTAGATTATACTTCCTCCATCATATTATAAAATTCACACTTACTATTTGCTCAGAAATTAAGAAAAAATGTTAGTGGATTGAGGGTTGTTAGTATGGAAAATGAGGTTGGAGAGAGAAAATGAGTTGTTGTTCTAAGTATGATATGCGAGTCCCATCAATATAAAAATAATAAAATATTTCCATTTTATAAAGTATATAGTCCCTCCGTCCCACCCGACTTAGGACCAATTTCCATTTTCGACGTCCTACTCGACTTATAACATCTCAAAATGGCAAGTTTATATTATTTTTATATTTAATGAGACTCACTTGTCATACTTATAACAAAAATCTCCTTAATATGCCCCTCACTCATTCTCTCTTATATTTTACTTTTTATACTCACAATACATCTTCCACTCATTCTCTCCTCTTATTATATTAATATTTTTTAATTCCTGTATCGAAAGAGAAAATCCTAAATCAGATTAGACGTAGGGAGTAGTTTGTAGTGGGATGCCATGTGAGAAAAGTGTGTAGTTTGTAGTGAGACAGAAGGAGTATATTTTTTAAAATTAAATAAATAATGCCAAAAGTATCCATGTTTATTTTTTTATTTTTTATTTTTTTTGTGAAAAACTCCATATTAATGTTAAAAATTAAAAAAAAAAAAGTTGACGATAAGTATAAAGAATTGATAAGAAGGATCTTATTAAATTGAATATAATCTCAATTCTTTTGCAAGATATTTTAGTTCTTTTATTTTCAAACATTTATTAAGACAACATTAAAAATACTCTCAACAATTGCTTCTAGAATTATCACTATTTTGAAGGAAAACTCTTATTTTTGAATGTTAAGCATACCAAAAGACAATATTCTCTTTTTATATATATATATATAAATTTTATTTTACTTGGGACATCTACAATGTATACAGTTAAATTATACTCCCTCCGCTCCGCTACAACCTGCACACTTTTTTCATTGGACGTTCAATTACAAACTTCATACTTTCTAAAATGGCAAAAAAAAATTACTATTTCACTCACTAATTTTCTCTCATACTTTACTTTTATACTCACAACACCAATCAAATCACTATTTTCTATCCCACTTTCTCTCTCCAACCTCACTTTTTATACTTACAATATTTTCTCCACTAATTTTTTCCTTAATTTACGCACAAACAGTAACTGTGAACTTACTATCGGAACAGAGGGATTACGTAACAAAATCAAATTTTGATATTAAGGACATTATTCATGTGATAATAAATTACCATCTCCAATAAAAGATATTAAATTAATATATTAGTTTTTTTATTTTTGTTTTATTAATTTCACATTTAATCTATATAATATATTAAAACAGAAGAAAATGGAGTTCACACAGCCTGCCACATGAAATTATGACGTGGAATTTCATGTGGCTCCTTCTCATTCGTCATCCATGTTTAAAATTAATTAGTAATAATAATTAGTAATTAGTAATTATACTTAAATTCGAAGTTACCATAGATAATAGTCAAATGGAGTATGTCTCATTATCTGTATTATGGACAATGTTTGAAAGTGTTATTAATTTGAAATTTAAATCCAATCAACTTTTCTCTTTGATTTTCATACAAAAGTCAAATCATAAGCCATTCCTAAAATATTAAATTTTGAATTTCATATTAAACTTTGAAATTGTCACGGCTTGAATCACAAGTGATATCCAAGGTGATAACAGCACCAACGATAGCACTTGGGATGGCACACACACACACTTCGAAAATAAAACAATTTTGTAAAAGAGTTTACAGCGGAATAAAAACACCAAAATTGTTTTTCTCAAGTTATATAAATATAACTTGAGAGTGCCTCTTAGGCAAGACTTTATAATCACTATGAATGAAGTTACAAAGCCGAAAGTTCCCTATAGCTATATCTATTTTAAGCTCTATGGAACAAGAGATAAAGAACGGAATCCTATCTTAGCCTTCACACACCTTGATACCAAAGTAATCAAGTGCGAAATTACAAGGGAGAAAAGATTAAAAAGAACCAAACAAAGAACTCTATCTCTAAGCTTTTCGAAGGTGTGAATGTGATGAAATAATTGGCATATCTTCAAATAAACCTTCCAAGCTTATTTATAGTCTTCAATTACTTGAAGACTACTCCAATAACAGCCTTGGGGCTGGTCTTGCACGTGGAGGAAGTATAAGGAGAGTGGGTGAAGTTGTTCCACAATTCTAGCTCTCACTTCCTATTTTGTAGCAACCGAGTTGTTTAATCCTCAAGCCATGCTTCCACGCCTTGTACTCCTTTGCTTTATCATCCTTGTACTTCTTCTATAACTCAGCAACAACCTTTGACAAAGTCTCCATACGTGTTGTTGTTGTTTGCCAAAGTTACAAATTAATACATAAAATGTATTAATTCTTTTCTTCCAATTTCCACACGTGTCTAGCTCCTTCTTTGATGCTATTGCACCCTGAAATATAACCATAAACCATAGACTATACAGACCATATTAGCACGTTAGTCCATTAAATAACAAACAAGAAATATACAACTATATAATTTTCAGTCCAGAAAATCATCTGCGATATCACCTGGACTTTTGGGAAATCATCTGCGATATCACCTGCAGATTACACTAACAATCTCCCCCTTAGTTGGATATTTCTTTCTAAACTCAATGTGCTGCTGTCCTGTAGGATTAGTCTATATACAAATGTACAGAGCATAGAACATAGAATAATATTTCCACAAAAAATTAACTCCCCCTTAATCAAGGAGCTAATCCTAAACAATGATTTACCATAATAAACTAATTTATTTCAAACTTTAAAAAGTTTTCGAAATAAACTAAGTAACCATTAAAAACCATAACCATTGTAGCAAATATCATCCAAAAACTAGCAAAAAAAACAACCTAGCAGATTAAGTTATTAACAAACCAACTAAAGTGTTTTAGCAAATATAAACAAAATAAAAGTAAATTGTTTAGAGAACCACCACCATAACCAAAATAACAAAATTTATTTTTAAGGACCACCACAAAAACAGTCACCCATAAGATAGCGGCAACATCAACCTTCAGGTTTGTCAACCTTCAGGTTCAGCTTTCTTCTTCTTCAAACTCCTCTTCTTCCTCCTGATCTCCTTCCCTATCACTTCCACCATCACTTGGGCCAGCACTGGTGGTAGCACCTGCAGTAGCACCCGGCTCCAAGTTCCAAAGAAGAAGCAGATCCTCCCCGTTTGGGAAGAAATTTCATCAATAAAAGCATCTCGTTACTGCTTAAGCTTAGCTCATCCCTCAGCAAGTTCTCCTATTGCACTTGATTGTTTGTGCAGGAAGTTGAGAACTGTAGCCTTTGGGATTGATGGTCCAGAGTTGCCCAAAAGATTTATCATGTTGTTCAGAATACTTGCAGCATCAGTTCCTGCAAAAGTACGAGGGGCAACACCTGGAGAAGCACTTGGGGTATCACGTGAGATAGCACTGGGAGGAGCAGGGGTTGATTCATCAGATTTGTTCCAAGGAAGATCTTTAGTATACCTTTTGCCTTTTTTCAGTTGTTGATCAATGGTATAGTACTCAGGTTCAGTGGTAAAAACATCAGAGGCTTCAATGGGCAAGGATTGAAATACCAAAACTTTGAAGATTAGAGAAGGATAGGGGAAAAAGCTAATGTTCACTTTCTTTTTTCTACCCCATGAAGCTAAGTGTTTAAACACTAATCTTCCAAAGTTAATCCTTAAATTTTTACCCAATCTATACAACACATTCGCATGCTCCAATGTCACAATAGGTTCATTAGTTGTAGGAAGCCAATTGAAGATGCACGGTTTGTGTAGTACAGAATAGAGAGAAGATAATCTAGAAGCATGAAGTTTCTCTTTCAAAGGCCAAGACTCAGCTTTGTCAGGAGTGAGCAATTTTACCATTTCATCTCTATTGACCCTAATACTCTCATCATCTACTTTAGGGAGGCCTAAAACTTTGTTGATTAGGGCTGGAGTAAAAGAATAGACTCTTCCCCTAACAAACACTTTTCCATATTTAGCAGACCCTTCATCATCCAAGTGAGCATGCAAATTGGCAAAGAAATTGCGAATGACACTCTCAACAAAATCGATGCATGATTATTAGCATTAATAAAATTCCCGTCCTTTAAAACCGAACCACTCCTTCCTTTTCCAACCGACCCTCATCAATGTGCTTCTCTTTAAAATTCTCTTACTCGTACTATTCAACCAAAGTTCCATATTTTCCTTTTTATAATATTCCATAGTAAGAAAAGGTTTTGGAAAAGCTTTATCCTCTTCGGTTTGAGTAACCTCATCACCAATTATCACTAGAGGAATGTTTAGAAACGAGAAGAGGGGGCAAGTGTTACCTCGAGATGATATCCTCTTCTTGCTAGCACTTCGGTAGCACTCACGCTTTGCCCTTGGCCTTCTTTTTCGATAATCGAGAGGGTCTCCTCTTCATCACCATCTACTCAAGCATCAAATGAGTCCACAGAAGGCTCCTTTTCCTTGTTTGCTTCAAAGTTCTCGTCACTCACATGGGGTGAGGACACATCAATAGAGCTTTCTGAGACTTCAACTGGATCAAGAGAGGTATTTGAAGTTGCCTTGGACCTGATTGATCTAATACGGTTGGAAGACTTCCTTTTTGCGATTTGGGGAGACAGCTTGGCAGTTGGGGCTTTCCTCTTCCTTTTTGGCTCGGCAGGGATGAGAGTCACTTTAGGAATGCCTTGATCAAACGAGGTAATGGGGCCAGAGGTAGGAACAATCGCCATTGTTGGTGGAGAAGAGTTTGGAGTGATCATTGGGGAAGTTTCCATGGCCACACGAGATGCCACGGATGGAGCAATGCTAGGTAAGATGTCCATTTGATCCGTGTGGGAAGGTTCGGTACTAGCTTTGGATGGAGATGCCATGGAGATATGAGGGAATTTTGGAACGAATTTTTTTGACCTAGGTTGAGAAGGGAAGAAGACGCTGGAATGGGGGTTTAAAGAGGTAGAGGGAGTAACGGTTAGAGAGAGATAATAGGAGAGTTAGAGATAAATTAGGAATTTAAGAGAGAGAGACGGTGAGGGAACAAAAAAAAATTAATTTGATTAGACAACCCCATCCCATCTAAACTCCTAACAACTATATAATTTTCAGTCTAGGAAATCATCTGCGATATCACCTGGACTTTTGGGAAATCATCTGCGATATCACCTGCAGATTACACTAACAAACTTAAACAAGTAGGAAACGGGTAAATAAATAATTATAAAATTATTTGAAATCCAAAGTTAAAATTCAATCACATTTAAAATAATTTCGAAATGCACAGTTTAAAATTAATTCCCCATGACTCATGCAATTACCTTTAATAAGATTTGATATTAATAAGTCGATTATACAGTCCTTAAAATAAATGTATCTTTTGAAATTGAAATTCAATCTCTTTGGCTAATTCTAAAGAATTGTTTTACTTAATAATAAAATATATTTAAAAGATATATACCAACTAATTGAAGAGATATTGTCTTTTAAGATTCGTTTTAGTGATAGATTCCAATCTCTTGCCCTGCGCCACATTCATATTGCTCTCATATATATCCCTTGCCCTGCGCCACATTCCTATTGCTCTCATATTGCCCTGTGCCAAATTCAAAAGATTTGAGTGTTTTTCAGGCCATCCAAGGTAATTTCAACTCTTTTTTTCCATTCTGTTTTTGTGTTGCATAGATCCAATGTTATGCATACTATTATTAAAGGATGAGGTGCTTTTGGTGTACTATAACAAAAAGAAACAACTGCATATAAAGAAGGTGAATTAAACAACCATCAAAAGTGATTAAAAACGTTTTCGATACATTTTCTTTCACAGTACGATGATATTACGGTCAGGTGAGATAAATATGATGTTATAGGCGTTGGAGTAGAGAACAAAATGCTAAGGTTTCCTTAGTTCATATTTTCATCTTAATTGAAATTTTATTGTCTGCTGCTTTGCTTCTTTTCCACATTAGGTGTAATTCCCTCTTATTCTATTCAATCTTTTTCTCACAGGTCCCGCTGATGCTATGTGCAAACAGTTCATTTGCATAGGGCCCCAAATGTTTGGAAGGGGCCCCCATTTTTATTAGGCCTAATGATATGTATAGTATATAAAAGTCAATTTGATTAATATATTTGAATTTTTAGTGTTTAGTTTTGTAAAAATTTATTGTTATATAAAAGTACTTATATATATTGTGTATTTTTTTTTTAATATAAGGGCCCAAAATTTATATTTAGCACCTGGCCCCTGTAGTTATTGAGACGGGTCTATTTTCTCATTATCTATTTTCGCTTTTTCTTTCTTGCAGATTAATTTGTTTAATCCTTCAAAGGTAAATATTCTTCCTTTTGATTCTTTTGAAGGCCTATAGGACTCAAACCTAAATATTTCCAACACATTATGTCCCTGTTTCCTCCATGATTCATTAATTTGCGATGCCGCATCTTTATACGATCTAGATGAAAGACAAGTTACACAACATAAAGCGCAGCCATTTAAGTTTATTTACGATAAACTAGAACAAGGTATAAATTAAACTGCAACATTTAGAGACAGAAATGCATATATATAACCTTGATTATCGAGGAAGAACATAAAAGATTACCTTTTGTAGGGGCATATAGATGAAGTAGTTGATGTTAATGCAGTAAGCTGAATGACTTATTAACGCTTGATGATCAACTGTCAAAGAAAAAGACACTTATTAGAGAAATCTCATTTAGACATTGAGGTTGAAACTTTAGTTCTCCCTCTATATCAGAAGTTGACAAGTCAAACTTCTTAATAATGTAGTTAATGTTAAGGGGCAAAACATTTATAAGTATGAAAATAAAGTCTCTACCACGGTGTAACTTATCTAATTATTGCAAAAGTCCACCTTGGCAACATTGAGGGCTCAATTTCTTCCATATTTTCATGAACCCCTAACACCTGCAAGTATTGGTACATGTCATTGCAGAGACCCGTTCATGTCAAGTACCTCTTCACATATAAATATCCCACATCCAATCTTTGGAGTGTTATGTGTTACCTTATCAGGATAACATGATTATATCACGCACATAAATATCCAAAAACAGTCACAAAATTAAAAATTTGAGTGTTCTAAATTTCCATGGTCAATGAGAAGGCTCTACAATGCTTCATCTGAATGGGAAAAATAATAATTCAATAACCTTTCTAATACAAGTATTTTTCATTCTTCTCCCCTTTAAGGGAATTATAAGCACTATATGTAGGAGCTAGCAGAGAAAAAGAGGTGTGCTGGCCTTTAAGAACGTCTGAAATGGCTATCTTTCGAAAAAAAAAGGCTCTTCAGTGGATTATTTTGCTTCAGTCATTAACGCAATGAAGATGATACTGTAATTTAACGACAAAGTTGTTAAAATTTAAGTAAGATTTTTTAAGACATTATAACATATCCTAACCCTTTGCAAAAACCTTCATATAGATTTTTTTAAAATTAATTTATTTATTTTGGGGGGGGGGAGCTTCCTGCTACCCAACATTTAAGGACCTCTTCATACAAATGATTAGTTTTCTTCTGATAGGCACCTCATGATTCCTTACCCAGAAAGAATGCAGCCAATCCCTATTGGTTTAGAACTCCTTTTCCCTTTCACTAACAAAGTCGCACATCTTATTTTAATATTTTTTTTATGAAAAGGCCAATAAAGAAAATAAGCAGGCTAATCGTGAAAGTCCCTTTGCACAACATAGAGGAAGTGGAGTAGGAAGGATGGTTTCAACTTCAATGGAAAAATGTTCCCCTAAGAAAAAGGTACTCTTCCCGCTCAAATCTTCCATGGCATGAGGGGAGGGGAAGCGAGGAGGACTGCACAACCTAAGTCCTTCCTCGCCTCCACTATTTGGCATGGTACCATAGTATTCCTTTAGCTAAGATTTTAACATTTTCCCCATTTATATGGTAATCATTCCTAATAACTTTCACAATGGTGCAAACTCTCTCTCTAAATGTGATTTTCTAAGAACTTAAATTCTTGATAACGATGTAGGCTAACATGTTGGCTTAGTTCTTGAAATATAAAATAAGAATAGTATCTTTCTCACTAAATGATCTGTAATAGGTAAAATACATTTCAATTAGCAAATTTATGAATGTGAACCTGATCTTTACAAGAATAAATCATTCATTGTTTGGCTGCATAGCAAAGACAAAACTGCAAAATAATATACAACAACAACACGTACACATATCCCACTTGATGTATTTTGATAAATTGAATGTCGTTGGTTGAATAATTACCTCACGTATGGTTTCATGTATTTAAATTAAATAACAAATAATGGAAACAAGTCGAATGATTGCTATCAAATCAATTGATAAGAGAGCTAGACTTTGTAGCATCAACGTCCGTATTTTACGCAAATGGGAGCAGAAGGAACAATTCGAAAAAAATGTCTATTGAGATGATATTAGTTGATAAGTAGGTAATATTTTTTATCAATTACCTTCAGTATCTTGCCTAATGTTTAATGCGATTAATATTTAATAATATTAATACTAGTATTATTTTATTAATATTATTGTATATTTTGTTTGGGATCTAAAATTCAGGCTACTGTCCCAAGTAGCTTGCCGCCCAAATTGTAGAATATATTTAAAGAAGGGAGAGTTCTAAAGATCTCAAATTTTGGGGTTGAACAAAATATTCAACCTAACCAAAAAGCGAAACTTAATCACCAATGGAAATTGACTTTTAGTCTGGCCACTGACGTATCCAATGTCGATACATCTATCCACATTTCAAATAATAGTTTCGAGTTCACACCTTTTGAATATTTTGGGTATTTAAATGTGGAATGCGTTGTGGGTGAGATCTGTAACTCGCATATCATTTTTTCTTTTACTTTTAAATGAATTATGATATTTACTAACATGGAATTTTTATTTGCTAGATGTGATTGGTGAGGTCATTTTCCTCTCGGAGATTTTGACTATGTGCAGAAAATCGGTGCTAGAAAGTTGGATGTTCAGCTGATTGATAATGAGTATGTGTTCTAAATATATCATATAATTGATTATTTAAATGATAAACAATAAATTTTGTGAGTAATTTTAATTATATTTATTATATAATTACGTTCTCTCATTTTGGAAGTGGAATGGAGTTGTTTTGCGTCTTGTGGGAGTCATATGGAGATGAACTAAACAGTATATTGACAAACGACGCGAAGATGCAAAAGACCCTGTTATATTAATTTTTCAGTTTGTAATGTTGTCAAAATTCTAAGGTAATATAATTACTTAATCTTTGTTTTAAATCTTATAACTTTTATGATTAAGGCTTATTATATATTAGTGACATTTACAATCCTTATACAGGAAACACCCGTGTTGGTACCCTGAAGCACGCATCAAAAATGCATATCAATCCATCATTTCCCGAAGTAACGAAGTTTCTTAGAAAGTAAATGAAGATTAAAATCTAACAAGAACCTATGAATTTGTTTTACTAATTCTGATTGTTTGGTTAAATTGCATATATCATTATTCTTTTACAAGCGTAGTGACATTGAATTTTCATCCAACAGCCGTTCTTTATCTACTATCACTAATGATAGTAGTCATATCAATAGTGATCAGTGGTTGAAAATCTGAAAATTCAAGACAATTGGTGATTTACTCACATTTACAGAGGTATATTATAATTTTTGGCTCTTTTTTTTTTTTTTGCTCATTTAACCTCACATAATTGCTCTTAATATAAACAATTATTTTTATTAGGTTGGCGAATACACCATATTGGCAACCATATATGATGTGAATTCACAAGCTAAATGGTACTACGATTGTTGCAGCAATGTAAAGTGTGCTAAAGGATTTGATAAGAACGCAAAAAATTGCCCAAAATGCAGTACACCCTATGACAACATTATTTCGAGATAATTGCTTTTATAGCTATCTTAGATATTATAAATACTAGAATTATTATAATTATTTCTGTTTTATAATACAAACATTAAGTAGAGGCAAAAAAACAAAAAGTTTATGAGGAGAATAAGAAAGAACCTGTTACATAATGAAACGGAAAACTAAAAGGATCAATTAGTAGCTTACCCAAAGGAATTAACAAAAAATTTCAAAGATAGACCATCTAGAGAAAAATTGAAACAAATAAATTGTTGGGTCATACAACATTTACAAAAATCTGTTATATTCCTTAATTGAAAAAAAAATATATAATCAACGACAAATGCGAGTAATAAACAAAATTAAAAAATGAGGGATCTAAATTTGACCAGAGATTATAGTTTTAAAAATGAAACAAATAAATTATTGGGAAACCACGTATTTCAATAGAAATAGATGAGTAAAGCTGCAGATAAGGGGGCTACCTGGTTTGTCAATCAAATTTGAAACCATAGATCCAGGAGTGGGAATCCCCACCCTCTCCTCAAGACATTGATGGGTCGCTTGCCACATAAAGAATTGAATTGGGGGTTTTGTTCATCTACAAAAGAGATTCAAAAATAAAAGGTCACCAAGTGACCATTTGAAGCACCAAGGATAAAGCAGAAAAAAATCAGAAGAACTAATTAACATTATTTGCGACCTAATTTGATTCGGGCTATTGAAAAAAAAATATCAAAAGAAAATTACCCGGAGATTAATGCAAAAAAAGGAACAGTTCTATGAATCCCTAATTGAAAAAACTCTAATTGGAACTGCAACATAACATAGAAAACTAACTTGAAGATGTTGATTTAGAAAATCCTGATGAATTGAAACGTTAGCAGATTGAAACAGGAGTAGAAATTGTGAGAAATGGGGGAGGTAATAAGTTCATATGTATATCGAAGAATCAGTAAATCCGTTTAAGAATAAGTTAAGGAAGAAGGAGTAGGAGGAGAAGAATCGATCTGGAGAAATTGTTGGCGGTTTACCTTTAGGATTTGGAAGTAGACATCAGCCTACAGGATAAGTATAAGAAGTTGTCTATTTTTTTTATGAACTCAGTAGTGTGATGATGTGTATCCCCGATTTTTCTTGGTCGCCCGACAAGACTTTTGTTTGTTTTTGAAAGTTTTTTTAAAAAAATCTTTATCGGACTTTTAAAATCGTTTCGGAGTCGCCACGTCGTTTTTAGTTTAAGGGCCAAAACTTTAAAAAATACCCAATATTAGAGAAAGTGAGTTCGGAGGTCACGTTACACTCCGGGAAGAACGTTGGTCTTCATCCGGAATGCCTCGTACAACGAGTCTTCCTCACTTGAAACCTTTTGTGTGTGTCTGTGTGTGTGTGTATTTAAAGGGACTTTTTGAAAATAACGGAAATTTTAGGGACTGAACTGAAAAACAGTTTTAAAACAGTGATTAAATTGAAAATAACAGAAAATTGAGGGACTGTTTGCAGATGACAGTGTCATCTGCGTGGACAAGACTGCAGTGCAATCTTATCCTCGTGAATAGGGCTGCAATGTCAATATTTTACAGTTTCCAGTTTAGTCATTGTAATTTTCAGAAAGTTAACTGGATTTATAGGACTTAACTGGAATTGTGACTGAAAGACAGAAAGTAAAAGGGGAATTTGTATTTTGGCATCCATGATTGTCCTCTCTTTCCCTAGACTTTGATTAGTGGTCATAAGTGATGAATCCACTTAATCAAGTCATCCTGGGGGATACGTTAGGACTTTGTGAGAATTTCATTTGCTAGGGAAAAAGGGGAATTTGACATGAAAGTAAATTGACAAGAGAGTTAGGTCAAGATGTGTCAACTTTAGAGGAAGATCTCTAAGGTGATCATAAGATGACCATCCTTGAGATTTATTCTCAAGTGTATCTCCTACATCTTGTGTGACCTATTTTGTAAGTCTAGATAATGTTCATCCAAGAAAAGTAGGTGAGCATCTTAGACTAGGGAGGGGGATTTGCAAGGAATGTAAATAATGTGGACCATTTGAAATGATCATCTATGGAGATTGACTCCAAGATGACCATATTTAGGTCAAAAAAGCAAGAAAAGACTAGTAATGTAAAGAAACATGAAATATGGACCATTTGAAGTGGTCATCCATGGAGATGAACTCCAAGATGACCATCTTCTTGGTCAAGCAAGCAAGTACCAAGTAATGTGAAAAGGGGAGTGGGAAATGACATAAAATAAAAGAGAGTGTGGATCATTTTAGAGGATCATCCATGGAAATGGATTTCATGGAGATCCTCTTGGATCCTTGGGACAAGAGGGGAAGGAAATGAGCAAGAAAGTGAAAGAACTAGGCTACAACATTTATATATGAAAAATATGCATGGATGAAGAAGATTTGAGTAAGGGAGGTGAGGGTTTACCAATTGTTTCTTGGTTTGTTGTTTAGGGCTTGAGAGATTTCAAGGCTTAAGGATAGTTTGAGATGGATTTGAGGTTGGATTTGGTGTTGGATTTTGAATTTTGAAGGTGTGAAGGACTAGTTGGGGTTGAATTTTGGCATTATAACAGTATGTTTTTGGGTTTTTTGGGTGTTTTTCAGCCTTGTTAAACTGAGGGAGAAGGGCTGTATTTATAGGTTGCCAGGATGCTGATCTTATTCGCGTGGACAAGATTGTAGGTGCAATCTTGTCCGCACGGATGACCCTAGCAGCGTGCCTGTATTTTTTGCAGAAAGCTATTTTGGCAGTTTTGGCTGTTTCTAAATGGTCAATATTCATTTTTCTTGGAATGATGGATTTCCAGCGAGGTAATTGCCCATTTTTTTATTCCTAAGAGGTCCTTCCTCATTCAAATTGTCAAAATAATGTCCAAAATGTTGGTGTAATGCCCTAGGCTTTAGTTATGTTTAACTGAGAACCGTTATGTATCATCTTTATCGTTTGAGTTTATTATTTAATTATTATATAGTTTGCATATTTATTGTAATAATCTCCGTCCCTGATTATTAAGAGAATAATTAGTATAATTGTCAATGGATAATCATATGATGATTATATGCATAGAGATGCACATTGAAATTATGGGTACTTGTTAGAGAACAAGTGACTGGACTTGACACGTATGAGATTTATGTCATGGTCAAATGTCATAATTAAATCTCATATGGTCACTTTATTTAGTCCCTAGACCTGAGATTATCATGACCTTACATATGATGAAAGTCATGTTTGATTTTAGTCAAATGATATCTTAACACGATATTTATAAAGGCTATCTTTGGCATGATCGGATTCATGATGGGAAGTATGATAAGTCAAGATGGAATTTGTCCCTCGAAAGAGAGATGTTTTGCTTGAGCCCCTCGTTGAGTGATAATGATGGAAAGTGTGTGGCCACACCCCAATACGATTGGATTATCATTATATTCAAGATCGAGAAAGCATTGAACAAATACAAGTTGACGTGGACCATGACTTGTGTTCAATATAACATCGTGAGACAAAGGGAGAAACGGAAGTGTACCATTGGAAACGTGAACTCTTACGTTATATTATTTGGGTAGACATAATGGCTTGCTAGAGTCCGCTTATGTCTTATGAGAATCGATATGATCGAGCTCATTGCCAACATAATATAATTCTATTGGGTCACACACAACTAGAATGAATTGGTTAAACCAAAGGAAGAATGATTGAGATTCCTGCATATGGCTTCGCTTGATCGTGCGACTAATCTTGCCATATGGGGTTCTGGGTCATGCGACACAACATGCCCATGGGCTGCTTGTGGTCGTGCGACACATTAAGGCCTGAGGCGTATACAGAGCAGTTTCCTAATTCGATTAGGAAACTAATATCAATACTAAGGTAGTATAAATATGCAGTCTGTAAACCCTAGCAGCAAGCCGAATTTTCTCAAGAAAATCATAACAAAAGTTTTTTCAATATTCTTCCAAGGGTTTAAGGATCTAGCAATCCTCAAGAACCGTTCTTGGTTCATTCTTATGTGTGGATACAACAATAGAGGGTCTTCGCTCGTTTGACGATCAAGGCCTAGAGTTCCAATCCGAAGATTGAGAGGTTTTTTGAAGATCGAAGATTGTGATTCAAAATCACACCAATAAATTGTTTGATAGCTCAAGACCGAAAAGCAATTAAGGTTGGTAAATTCTATCTCATAGGAATTCAATTTAATCGCATAGAACGAATCTTAGGGCTTGAGTTTTGTGTTATTTAGATGCTTATTCCGCTGCGCATGGACCCATAAAACCCAACAGAAAATGCCCCTAAATGATTATAAATCATTAATTTGGGCTGACAGAACATTAACGACCCAGATTGGGGTACTTACAGTAGCCCCTCGACGACAGTACTTCCAGGGGAAGTTGGTTCGTCGACAAAGTGAGGATCCCAATCTGGAAAATCTTGCCGAGATGGGTGAGGAGGTGACCGAGGCGGTCGAATGGTTGGACCCTTAACGAAAGGATTCCTACGGTCGTAGTTCAGGTTTTGTAGGGGGAAAGGAACGGTCAAACGAATGGACCTCCCACTGCATTTTCGTTGTTGAAGGTAGACTCGACTAACGAAGGCGTTGCCGAATGAAGACTCGACTTAGCGGAGGCGTTGCTGAAAATAGCCTCGACTTAGCGGAGGCGTTGCCGAAGACTGTCTCGACTTAGCGGGAGCGTTACCGAAGACAGACTTGGCTTAGCGGAGGTGTTGTCGAAGACTGACTCGACTTTAGCAGAGGCGTTGCCGAAGACAGACTCGACCTAGTAAAAGCATTGTGGAAGACAGACTTGGCTTAGCGGAGGCATTATCGAAGACTGACTCGACTTTAGCAGAGGCGTTGCCGAAGACAGACTCGACCTAGCAGAGGTATTGCCAAAGACTGACTCGACTTAGCGGGTGTGTTGCCGAAGACAGACTTGGCTTAGCGGAGGCGTTGTCGAAGATAGACTTGGCTTAGCAGAGGCGTTGCCGAAGACTGAATCGACTTAGCGGGAGTGTTGCCGAAGACAGACTTGGCTTAGCGAAGGCATTGTCGAAGACTGACTCGACTTAGCAGAGGCGTTGCCGAAGACAGACCGATCTAGCAGAAGCGTTGCCGAAGATAATCTCGACTTTACAGAGGCGTTACCGAAGACTGACTCGAATTAGCGGGAGCGTTGCCGAAGACAAACTTGGCTTAGCGGAGGCTTTGTCGAAGATAGACTTGGCTTAGCAGAGGCATTGCCGAAGACTGACACGACTTAGCGGGAGCGTTGCCAAAGACAAACTTGGCTTAGCGGAGGCATTGTCGAAGACTGACTCGACTTAGCAGAGGCGTTGCCGAAGATAAACTCGACCTAGCAGAAGCGTTGCCGAAGATAGTCTCGACTTAGCAGAGGCGTTGTGTAAACACCCCATTCTGAACCAATAATTCATGATTACACTACTCTTCATCTTTTTTTTGTGTTTTGATGAAAGCATATCAGTTTCGTAAAGTTTCGTTAAGTTTCTAACTAACCTCGTTAGTTTTGGACCTAACTGACTAACGGAATAACTGAAGAGGACAAAATGGTCATTTGACTAGTTGTCTCGCACGAGACATACGTGTCTGGCGCGAGATATCCCCTCGACAGAATGTGCAGAATCACAATTCTTCTCCGTTTTAAACTCCTTTCTTGATAAAATCTTATCCCATCCGGTTCTCCAATCACAGTTGAGTTCTGGAACCTTCCTAGGAGTGTTTTACCTCTCCACCTCTACCTCCTAAACCCCTATAAATACCTGATGACTTTCAGTCTTTCAAAAAAAGACAGTTTTAGATTGAAAGGTCCCCGATCTACGATCAAAAACACACAACACACACAATTTGTTGGTTTCTTTCCACGAAAGACTCCTTCAAATCACCCACAAAC
This sequence comes from Adenophora triphylla var. japonica, assembly GCA_022495995.1. NCBI lineage: Eukaryota > Viridiplantae > Streptophyta > Magnoliopsida > Asterales > Campanulaceae > Adenophora > Adenophora triphylla. Next base: position 146,664 of record JAFEMH010002350.1, read on the forward strand.
AACTCCCAAATTCGTCCTTCAACCACGTTGATTGACGAAATCAAGGCTCAAGCCTAAAATCAAGGCGAAGCTCTGTCCGCATCAAGATTCGACTCTCATTGAGTCGAAACTCTGCCCAAATCACTTCTCGACCGAGAAGACATCTTAGAACCACGTTCTAAACCAAACACTCCCTAAACACAAGGTAAATTTCTATACTTTTACTCTCTTCTTCTCAATCTCTCTCTATTGACTTTTTAGAGTGGTGTAATCCCATCAAAAGGATTAGCCTAGAGTCCCTTCAATCGATGAAGGCGATCTCGAAGCATACAATCCGACATTCCTAATCAAGAAATTGATTAGGGTTTGCTTGTTCTTATTTAAATTAAAAAGATTGATAATACTCAATTGACAAGACCGATCTTCGGATCAGGTGGAATGGATGCTCCTCGACCTACCCATTTCATAACTTAACCCCCGAACCCTCAAATCTCTTTTTTAAGGTTTTTCTTATTGTTTTCCTAAATAAATAATAAGTGGCGACTCTGTTATTCAAAAAATTCACGCATCGCTACAGTGGCGACTCTGCTAGGGACAATTAATTAAGAAGGTTAGACTTGCGTTACAATCGAGTATTATTAATCTTTTTATTTTCTATAAAAAATTGATTTTTTTGGATTTTTTGAAATTTTTCTGAATTATTTTCGTCAAAAAAAATTACTAACTTATTCAGCGCAGGATAACTTGTCTCACGCGAGATTTATATCCGCAAATCCGCAAAGAAGATCCTGTTCTCTTTTCTCTGGCGGCGGCAATTGGAAAAGAAAAGTAATAGTAGGTCACTTTCTCAAAAGTTGACCTTATTTAAAAAAAAAAGGGTTTTTTTTGGGTCAAAGCTGAACCAAACACAAAAAAGCCTTGCAATTGACTTTCTTCAAAAAAAATTGACTGCAGTCAAACCTTTAAAAAAAAAAAAAGATACCTTGGCCTTGACTATACTTCAAGGGTTAAAAAAAAAAATAGAAAAAATATTCGAAAAAAACTTGCAGACAATTCAAAAAAACAAAAAAAAATTCCAGAAAAGTCAAAATAATTTATTACTTCTATTTTACTTGTACTAACTTTGTTTTGCAGGGTAGAGTAATAATTAATACTTGAACCTATATACTTGCGTGCGATTGATTATTCTAATTTTTACCGGTCATCGGTTGACTCGGGCTTTGTAATAAATTAGTTTATTTATTTTCTCGCTCTCTCTCTCTCTTTAAGTGGAACTACGACGGCCTGAGTCTCCCTAATTTGGGGGAAACGTAGGCAACCACTTGGTGCGGCCATTGCTTGTTATTATTTTGTTTTCAAAAAAAAAAAACTTTCTATTTTACTCCATCACCTAGATTGACTATCACACACGCGCACTCATACTATAACTGTCATTGCACTACATACCCTCTATAAACCCGGGACCCACACTAAGGACGGATGACGGTAACCACCTAGTCGCCGGTCTCTCCGAAGTTGGATCATCCCACTCCGCGTATTCAATTCATCTAGATTGTCATATCGCGGGGAGCCTAGCCTTCCAGCCCTGCATCGCCACATATCATATAGATTGACTTTTTAAGACACTCCTTGACCGGTCGGTTTGATCTTGGAGTCCTTGTAATCCCTTGTCAAGATCTTGTTTTGTGCAATAATCCATGGAAAAGGAATCAAAAAATTGTCGCTTCGAAATTGTCCCTTCGGAAACGTCCCTACGGTTGTTCCTTCGGATTTGCCCCTAAAAAGAGAAAAATTTCTCACCAAACTTATTGCACAAAACTCGATGTTACTTGAGATTACTCCGACCCCTAGGTTCCTAGGTTTGGATTTTGAATGTTAGAAACCCCCAAAACGGATTTTTCGTCCGACCAAAATTAGGATTAAAATCAGAAAAATTGTGACTTTCCATGGTGAAGTCTCGCGCGAGACTACTTGTCTCGTACGAGATAAGTGTTCGGTCTTTTCGTGTTTTGGCCAAAACCTTCAAACCTTCATACACCCTATTCAGCCGACTTGTTGGGACTCGATCATAGTTTAACACGGTTGCTACACGTCTAGGTTCTTCGCCACGATGTCTGCTTCTCCTTCTACCACCGAGGCCGATATCAACGACGCTAAGGCCCAACTCATCGAAGCCATGACTAGGTTGGATGAACAAAGTAAGCAAATTGATGAGAAAAATGCCCAAATGGCCGCCCTCATGAAAAAACTCCACGAGTTGAAAGTCAAGAAAGGCAGAAAACAAAAGCAGAAAGTGGAATCCTCCTCCGACGAAGAGGAATCCTACACCAAAGTGAATAGAAAAACCAAGAATTCAAGCAAGAAAAAGGAAGAATCCGATTCCTCCTCTTCCTCATCCTCCTCCGATGATGAGGAACATACCTCCAAGGGTGCTAAAACCAAGAAAGAAGGCAGTGGTGAAACTACTAAGCTTAGTGACCATGTTACTAAGAACTACCTCGAGAAGAAACTTGCAACTCTTGACACTTCAAAAGGGTCATTCGTTCCATTTGATCCCGATGCTCTTCAACAATCCATCACCAAGTTTCCTTGCAAGTACAAGACACCCGACATTGCCAAGTTCAATGGTACTACTTGTCCTCGAGCTCATGTTGAGACCTACACTTGGGCCATGCTTCCAATGGGCGTTGATAACACAATCTTGGCCCAATACTTTCCTCAAACCTTGGAGGGTGCTGCAAGGGATTGGTACATGTCTCTTCCTACAACTACAAGGCTTGATTGGTCGTCCGCAAGTTTAGTCTTCCAAAGGCAGTTCGAAGACAACTCCACTTACCGTCCTACTAGGAGGGATCTTGAACAAACCAAACAACATGCAAATGAGTCCTTTGCTGAATTTTCTAGAAGATGGAGACTCAAACTCACTGAAATCGTCGAAAGGCCTACTCTCAAAGAGCAATCCACATCTTCCTCCAATGCCTTCGTGATGAATTTCAAGAGAAGCTCGCCGGTAATTACTTTCCTAGTTTCAATGAACTCCTCGAGTCCGGAATTAGGGTTGACGACTTCCTCAAAAGTAAAAAAGAGGGAAAGTAACTTCCGCTACAACAAACCCGCTACAAGTAAGGATGCTTCAGTCAATGCCATTGCATTCAACCGCTTCAACACCGAAAAGTATTCTGCTGTCCCTCCTCCCGAAAAGAAAAAGAGGCACTACGACAAAATTGAAGGAATCACTTAACAAGAACTCTTCGATGTGCTTGTCCAGAATGAAAAGATCAAACCAAAAGAAGGCGGTCCTCCTAAGGATATGGGTCTGAATCATACTCATCACTTATTCTGCAAATACCACAATTTCACCGGCCACGACACCAATTCTTGCCACCACTTGAAGGACATCATCCAAGACCTCTTTTATAATGGAGATCTAGAACGTCCCAACGTCATCACCAATCCTCTCCCTCGTACTCCATATAGAAGATGAAGCTCCGAGAAAAAAAGCTGCACTTACCACTTTGGGGCTACCACTATCCTCTCCCTTTCTCCTTTTATAGAAGTAGATTAGGTTTTAAATTTCCAAGTATGAACTCGAAGAGTCGTTCTGTCTTTCTAGTACTTCTCACCCCCTCTAGTTTGTGTCCTCTAAACTATCGAGTCTGTTCTTAAATTTCTCAATTAATCAAAGTCATTTCTTTTCCTAAACACTTTCCCTAAGGTTGTTCTACCTCACGATTATCATTTAATTCATACAAAATAATGGACCTTCCATTCCCTAAATCATCGCAAAAATAGAGACTTCTAAGAAAATTTAAGAAGAAAGTTGTCCTTAGGAAGCTTAAGGGCTAAACATTATCCCTACTGAAAGTCAAAGATCAACAAACGAAGAAAGCCAAAGGTGCTGCTGTCAACATTCATCCCAAGAAGAGTGGGGCTACTCAATTCAAAGCTTTGAGAGTACAAACAAAAAAAAAAAAACCTCTCAAGCTTTCATTACCCCACAACAAGGATGGAATTTCAACAAAGGAAAAAAGGACTCTCCCACAAAAAAGAGAAGTCAAGTGGCACCAACAAAAGAAAAGAGGATTCCTCAACATGTATCCTCTTACAACAAGTGAAGCAAACTTTCAGTATCAAGAAAAATGTTTACCCTTAAGTCATACTAATGATTGGCTTTCTTCTCAAACTTATTTAGAAATTTCTAGATGATGCATGGTCCATAAAAGGTAGAATAACTTTTCTAGATCCTTGAGCCAAGTAGCGTTTCTTATTGAGTCTAGGGGCTTCCTGTTAGCCACTCTCATACACAATCTTGAAATCCAAGCATCAAAACTGGGGCTTCCTCACCTTTCCTCCCCCAGTCAATCTATACTTCAACTCTTCAAAATAATCAAATCCGCATTAGGAGCTTTTCTCTTTGCTTTCCACTCTCATCATTATAGAATATACTTCTTAAAAAAAGTCAATGCTTGGATAACTTTCCAAAAAATAGAGCCTGTCTCTCCTAAACTAACTTGAGATCTCATTTCTCTCTCCTCAATAAGATTTTCTCTCCTCTGAGTTCTCTTCGAGTACACATACTTTTCAAAAACAAAATGGCTCGCTAGGTTGAAAACTCGTAAATATCAGCCTAGGCAAAAGTTAGAGCACAAAAAAAAGAAAGGCGCAAAAGAGATGCCCGCTAGATTGAAAACCCGAAAGGGCGGTCTAGGCAAAAACCAGGGTGCGTCACTAAGAAAAAAAATCATCAAGGTCAAAGGGAGAGTATTCTTCAACCTTCTTCATCGAACATCATTCGATCTTCTTCAAATCAAATCAACAAGGAGAGTCTTCTTCGATCATCTTCAAGTCAAGAGAACAGCCTCACAAGCCTGTTCACAAAGTCATCTACCACTTGCATGCAACTTGGGGCTTGAGACAGCAAAGGGCCTTAGACATAAAGCCATTACAACAGTCGACAGATTTGTAGTCGTTTGCCTCCTAGAGACACGACTCAAGGAGAAGTAAGAATGATGATTCTCAACAGGCCTAGATGTGCTCACACAAGGTTACTCATTGAAATTCAGCCTTGTTGACTAGCAACATATTCTGCATAAACCTGATTTGGTCCCAACTTGTCAAACACAAGTTCACTCTCATACAATTCACCCATCTCAAACATAAATCCATACAAATGTCCCTACATTTCCATATACCATATACTCATTCATAAACTCACCACCAAAATGATCAACCAGCCATTTACACGAACAGACGTGAGCACCACCACGTAAGTCCAGTCAAACAACTAAAATTTGAAAAAAAAATCTACTTGGAATCTTTATGTGCTGACAGGTACAGAAAGGTAAGAATCCTTCGGGTCCATCCGAGACCATCATGCATATATCCTTGCATTACAGGGGCCGACAGAACCTCCATCTCAACCAACAGCTTCAAGTCCATGACCTTGGCAACAACAGTGACACTTGTGACCTCGAGTGGAGCATCAACAAAGTCTGTGATGGAAGCAAACTTCAAGTCCGTGACCTCGGCAACATCAAAAAAGTCTGTGATGGCAGCAACTTCAAGTCTGTGGCCTCGGCAACATCAACAAAGTCTGTGACGGCAACAAACTTCAAGTCCGTGACCTCGACAACAACTTCAAAGTCTGTGACGGCAGCAAACTTCAAGTCCGTGACCTCGGCAACCACAACAAAGTCCGCGACCTCGGCAACCACAACAAAGTCCGTGACCTCGGCAACAACAACAGCAACGTCAGTAACCTCGGGCGACGCACTTCAACAACTTCATCAACAAACCGGGTATCATCAGAATTGGGTCAAGTCTTTGATTCCTCAGTATGATTTTACCTTTTCAAAAAAAAAAAATCCCTCTTCAATTTTAAAAAAAAATGCTTTTCAAAATACCTAAAATAGCCTTTTTAGTATTTTGGAGTCGAACTACGTTTGGTCTGATTCTCTCTTAGAGATACGTAGGCAGCCGTGCGGCACGACCATCCCAATGTTCAGAATGATGTCTTTTCTATCGACGACACTTCTTCTTTCATAAGACCTGTCGCCGAGGGGCTCTGTAAACACCCCATTCTGAACCAATAATTCATGATTACACTACTCTTCATTTCTCTTTTGTGTTTTGATGAAAGTATATCAGTTTCGTAAAGTTTCGTTAAGTTTCTAACTAACCTCGTTAGTTTTGGACCTAACTGACTAACGAAATAACTGAAGAGGACAAAATGGTCATTTGACTAGTTATCTCGCACGAGACATACATGTCTCGCACGAGATATCCCCTCGACAGAATGTGAAGAATCACAATTCTTCTCCGTTTTAAACTCCTTTCTTGATAAAATCTTATCCCATCCGATTCTCCAATCACAGTTGAGTTCTGGAACCTTCCTAGGAGTGTTTTACCTCTCCACCTCTACCTCCTAAACCCCTATAAATACCTGATGACTTTCAGTATTTCAAAAAAAGACAGTTTTAGATTGAAAGGTCCCCGATCTACGATAAAAAACACACAACACACACAATTTGTTGGTTTCTTTCCATGAAAGACTCCTTCAAATCACCCACAAACAACTCCCAAATTCGTCCTTCAACCACGTTGATTGACGAAATCAAGGCTCAAGCCTAAAATCAAGGCGAAGCTCTGTCCGCATCAAGATTCGACTCTCATTGAGTCGAAACTCTGCCCAAATCACTTCTCGACCGAGAAGACATCTTAGAACCACGTTCTAAACCAAACACTCCTTAAACACAAGGTAAATTCCTATACTTTTACTCTCTTCTTCTCAATCTCTCTCTATTGGCTTTTTAGAGTGGTGTAATCCCATCAAAAGGATTAGCCTAGAGTCCCTTCAATCGATGAAGGCAATCTCGAAGCATACAATCCGACATTCCTAATCAAGAAATTGATTAGGGTTTGCTTGTTCTTATTTAAATTAAAAAGATTGATAATACTCAATTGGCAAGACCGATCTTTGGATCGGGTGAAATGGATGCTCCTCGACCTACCCATTTCATAACTTAACCCCCGAACCCTCAAATCTCTTTTTAAGGTTTTTCTTATTGTTTTCCTAAATAAATAATAAGTGGCGACTCTGTTATTCAAAAAATTCACGCATCTCTACACGTTGCCGAAGACTGACTCGACTTAGCGGGAGCATTGCCTAAGACAGACTTGGCTTAGCGGAGGCGTTATCGAAGACTGACTCGACTTAACAGAGGCATTGCCGAAGATAGACTCGACCTAGCAGAAGCGTCTATATCTAGATTGAGACTTAGTTCAGGAATATGAACTTAAGTCGAGGTTCGGTTCAGGAGCATGAACCTGGATTGGGACTTAGTTCAGGGGTATGAACTTAAGTCGAGGTTAGGTTCAGGAGTATGAACCTAGATTGGGCCTTAGTTCAGGGGTATGAACTTAAGTCGAGGTTCGATTCAGGAGTATGAACCTGGATTGGGACTTAGTTCAGGGGTATGAAATTATGTCGAGGTTCGGTTCAGGAGTATGAACCTGGATTGGGACTTAGTTCAGGGGTATAAACTTAAGTTGAGGTTCGATTCAGGAGTATGAACCTAGATTGGGACTTAGTTCAGGGGTATGAACTTAAGTCGAGGTTCGGTTCAGGAGTATGAACCTGGATTGGGACTTAGTTCAGGAGTATGAACTTAAGTCGAGGTTCGGTTCAGGAGTATGAACCTGGATTGGGACTTAGTTCAGGGGTATGAACTTAATTCGAGGTTCGGTTCAGGAGTATGAACCTAGATTGGGACTTAGTTCAGGGGTATGAACTTAAGTCGAGGTTCGGTTCAGGAGTATGAACCTAAAATGGGCTTTGAACCTAAGGGGGACCTTTTGAAGGCGTTCTTGCTGGGGAAGATTCGGGTTTATGATAATCGCCGGGGTTTATCCACTGGGGATATGCGTTCTTGGTACGGGCTTACAATGATGGCCGGGGTTGAAAACGAGGAAGGGAATGGGCTTCCGTTAGGTTTTCGTTAAAAGAACGGGCTTACGATGACGGCCGGGGTTGAAAACGAGGAAGGAAATGGACTTTCGTTAGGTTTTCGTTAAAAGAACGGGCTTACGATGACGGCCGGGGTTGAAAACTAGGAAGGAAATGGACTTTCGTTAGGTTTTCGTTAAAGGACGGGCTTACGATGACGGCCGGGGTTGAAAACGAGGAAGAGAATGGACTTCTGTTAGGTTTTCGTTAAAGGATGGGCTTACGATGATGGCCGGGGTTGAAAACTAGGAAGGAAATGGACTTCTGTTAGGTTTTCGTTAAAGGATGGGTCTGAATGCAGAAGACCAGAAATTAAAAGGGCAAAACAGGGATTTTGCCCTGCAATCTTTTCCGCGCGGATCAGACCTGCAGGGCGCCTGGTTCAAAAAGCTGGACAGTCGTGTTCTTCTTCCTCAATTTCCTAAGCAGTCAACAGAGGGAGACGAGAGAAAACGAGGGAGAAGGGATAGAAACCTCCATTGTTGTCCGATTTCTTCGCAAAATCCTTCAAAATCAAGGCTATGGAACAAAGGGGATGAGCTCGTGGAGTCCGTCGAGGTCGGGTTAGTCGAGAGGTGGCGGGGAGGAGGCTTGAGTTGGTGAGAATGCACCGCCATTACATGCTCTCGCAATCGATGAATGAGGAGTTCTATCCGGATATGTGGCAACATTGGGCCACCGACGAGGATTTCCGCATAGTATGATACTCAATTTTGGCTTTTTTTGTGTTGATTTTTGTTAAAATTGGCATATGTTAGACTTAGGGCTTGAATTGTCAAAATTGGGTCTTTTGTTTATTTTGCCATGAAAAATTGAAATTGATGATGCATGTGTTTAATTGAAGTTGTGGGTAGAAAGAATATGCAATTTGTTTATGAAAAACATTGGTAGTTTGCATAATGTAAAACACAAAGTGGGTGCAAATTTGCCAAATTTGGGACGGACTCTTGTATAAGAGATTTTGAATGAAAATTGCCTTTTGTAAAATGAACACAAATTTGCCGAATTTGGAACGGACTCTTTGAATAAGAGATTTTGAATGAAAATTGCATTTTTAAAATGAACACAAATTTGCCGAATTTGAAACGGACTCTTGTATAAGAGATTTTGAATGAAAATTGCCTTTGTAAAATGAACATAAATTTGCTGAATTTGAAACGGGCTCTTGTATAAGAGATTTTGAATGAAAATTGCATTTGTAAAATGAACACAAATTTGCCGAATTTGGAACGGACTGTTGAATAAGAAATTTTGAATGAAAATTGCATTTTGTAAATGAACACAAATTTGTCGAATTTGGAACGGACTCTTGAATAAGAGATTTTGAATGAAAATTGCATTTTGTAAAATGAACACAAATTTGCCGAATTTGGAACGGACTCTTGTATAAGAGATTTTGAATGAAAATTGCCTTTGTAAAATGAACACAAACTTGCCGAATTTGGAACGGACTCTTGTAAAAGAGATTTTGAATAAAAATTGCATTTGTAAAATGAACACAAATTTGCCGAATTTGAAACGGACTCTTGTATAAGAGATTTTGAATGAAAATTGTGTGTGAGAAAAGAATGTGTGTAGGAAAATGTATCCGAAAATGGGACGGAGTTTGTTTTCTTTCTTTCCTGTTCTTTTGTTGTTCATATCACCTTGGAAATTTTGATGACATATTTGTGTTGTGTCTATTTTCAGGAGAGAGGTGATATCATCCAACGCAAGTTGGATAAGCTGAAGACGCGGGGGTCCATGGAGGCGATTGTCAGGCTTTAGGATGCTTTGCCCACGGCCGCGTGGTGGGCTATCGGAGTCCTCGTCAGCTTGTGGTGGCTTCTAAGCTTTATGGCTTTATTGAGGGCCTGAGAGGGGTGGTAGGTTTGAATAAGATCAAGGGGCTCCTTTTGGCGCTGGCGGAGTATTGGTGGGATATTACCCATACTTTTCACTTCTTCTGGGGGAGGCTACCGTGACCCCTACCGATTATGCCGCTATTACCGGCTCGTCCCTTAAGGGGCTCACTTGGAGTGGCACGACGGTATACGGACCCTGGAGTTGATGAATCTGGCAGGGATTGTCAACGTGCGCGCGGAAGGGGATGGGCATGGAGTATGCCGTGATCGAGGTTAAGTTGGCCGAGAGCATAGCTCTGCACGAGAGAGGGGACTGCACCATCACCGCTGAGCAGATCGCTCGATGCTTCTTATGGTTCGCCCTTTCCAGCACTTTGTTCGGGCATGATGAGGGTACGGCTATGTTCGCTTTGCTGGGGTCTTTGGCGAACATAGACAGAATATATGAGTATGCCTGGGGAGAGGCGGGCTTGGCGGAGTTATACTTCTCTCTGGACAGATATAGCAGGAAGGCGTCCACCTCCCTGACCTGCTTCGAGTTCCCACTAGAGGTACACTCTCTTCCTTTTCTTTTATCCTTCGTATATATTGTGTATGCACTTTTGGTTTTTTGATGGGTTTCCTTTGTTGGACGCAGGTTTGGGCCTTGGAGATTTTTGGTTGCGCCTTGTGGGACCATGTCCGGGGGGAGGCTTTTGCATACCCGTCGATGCTTTGGCGGACGAAGGACGCCCGGGTGAAGAGGACTAGCCGGACCAGGATAAAGATGCGGTACAGTGACGCGGTGCCATCTTTGAGGGCAGAGACTAGTGATAGGGTTAATCTTTACCCTTGGAGCCGGTTAGAGGTGGACCAGCTAGGTGGCACTGAGCGCTGGACGAGCCAGAGGTGGATCCTGTGGGGACTCACCTGCGATGTTTACTACTTGGGAGAGAGGGTGACAAGGAAGCATGGTCTAGGGTTGGCTGCTTTGGCACCGATTGAGCCTCCGACTGACATGTTGTTTCCCCGGGAAGGGTCAGCGAACTGGGACTGGTTCAGAGGTGGGCGGCCTGCCCAGGAGTACGTTACTCGGGAGCCCTATCAGGCGTTTATGGTACACAGGCTGAGGATGCCTCAGGTGCTGGCGAGGGAGGGGGATTCGGTAGTGAGGATCCCTCGAGCTGACTTTTCGTATACCCAAGATGGGGTTAGGATGAGGGCACAGATACCCCTCCCAGCGGTGACGCCGCGAGCTTTCCAGCCTCGACCGAATGCTCAGGTATGTGCTGATCGCGTTCTGGTTGTTTTGTCTTTGTACTTCTTTCGTCAATGCTTCGACTATTTTTTAATGCTTCTTTTTCTTCTTTGTAGTACTCGTCCCGGGTTGTGGATCAACTTTTGCGCCAGGTTATCGGGGCGAAGAGGTTTATTCGCAACCTCGTGACGCGAGGGAATGCGAAGGACTCGGAGAGGGCGGCACGGCTGGGATCTAGTGCCTCTATGCGGGAGAGGTCCCCCATTCCTGCCAGCGAGACTATGCCAGGCAGGAGGTCTATGGAGACTCCTCGCACTCAGCCTAAGGGGTCGACGGACGTTTCTCCTTCCGGTTATATGGACAGGAGCGTGGAGCTCTCCCGGGACCATATTATCTTCGGAGGCATGGAGGGACCGGGGTTCTCACGGCGGTGGTTACGGCGCTTTTGAGCCGCAGGGAGATTACGGGACTCCCTTACAGACCCAGGGCACATACGGCCAGAGTTCCGACGCCTTCTCCTTCGGGTACGACTTCTTTGCCGACATTGGGGTGCCGTACCGAGGCGTGCCAGCCGATCCCGAGGACCGATACTCTGATGCCGAGGAGGATGACATAGAGTCGGGGATAGCTTGTTCGAAGGCAGCGGCTGAGGGACCGAGTACAGCTCGACGGAATGTGCGGAGGTGCGGCAAGGAGATTATCAGGGAGGAGGATCCCGCTCCTGATTCGAATAGTGATTCCGATTGAGTGTTGATGGGACGGATTTTATACCATTATTTTCTAGGTTTCGATGAGCTTAAATTGTTATTTTCATGTATTTAGATTAGTTTTATGTAATTTTCTACTAAAATATATTTTTGGGGCTTAATTGTAATTCGAGGGTATTTGAGTGTTTTATTTCATATTCGGATGTAATACTCTCGAGGAGTCAAAGTCAAGATATTGAAGCGGAAGACTGTTTTGCAAATTGGTGAAGTTCCAGGGACCAAACTGCAAGAAGCTGAAACTTGGAGGACCAAAGCAGAAACCCAAAAGTAAGAAAATCAATTTGCTTCCGTACGTGAATGATTCCAAGTGGTGCACGCTGACCTAGGCAAATTGGCAGTGACCTACGCAGGCAGGAAGAGTTGAATTTTATTTTATTATTTCTCTTTTCCCTTTTTCTTTTAATAAATTAAATTAGTTTTAGTTATTAGAGGAAGGAGTATAAATACTCTTTTTGAAAACATAATTAGGGTTCATCTAGTTTTTAATTTTTCTAGAGAGAGAGAGAGCTTGAGTTTTTTTTTCATGGAAGCTTAAACTCATTGCTTTGGGTTTGATTTCTTGAACCTCTATATATTAATTTGAGGTATTTTTTTTTCAATCTGTTTATCCCTGTTCATAATTTTACTTGTGTTTATTTTAGATTTATAACTAGGGTTTGTGGATCTGGCCAATTCACTAGTTCTTTTTATGAATCTTTGCTAGAATTTTCTATAACTGTGCCAGTGTAGGAAATTCATGAGTAGCATCTTTACGATTTATGCATGTGCCATGGTAAATTGTGAAGTGGGTAAAATTAGATGATTATCTGTGTGAAATAATCATAGAAAACATTCTTGATCTTAGTTTCTTAAACCGTTCATCAAGTAATTCTGCGATCTAGACTGTGCCAGTTAGATTAATTTATTAATTAGGGTTTCTAGTGAGTGTGCCACTGATAGTAACTATTCTGAAAGAAAAAACAGAGATTGAAACAGATCTTGTGATCAGGTGAATAGGGTGACAGTGAAAAGAGATATCAATGATAATTGACTAATTAGGTGGGGACGGAATCGAATCTAAAGTGTTTCTAAATCATTGTTTTTGCTCTTAATTAGTTTAATTTCTGTTTTTAGGATTTAATAATTAAACAAACCCCCCCATTTGTGTGTGACTAGTTCGTAATCAATAACCGTTCTTCAGTGGTTCGACCCTGGACTTACCTTTGCTACATTCTTGTGGCCGAGTCCCGGTTTAATTTAGTAGGTGTGCAACTAAGCCTACCAAATTTTTGCGCCGTTGCCGGGGAACAGTGATTATTTGTTTACGTTCTTATTTTAATTCTTGTTCTTTTTCTTTTTATTTTCTTAGTATTTAATTTTCTTTTGTTGGTTTAGTTTAGTTAATTTTATTTTCTTTTTAGTTATTTTTAATTTTGTTAATTGTTTTTAGTGTGGAACCTTGTAAGGTCCACACCTGTTCTACTGACAATCTGCTTGGAAGTTTTGAATTAGTAAACAGATGGCAAATCAGACATTGAGGCGTAAAACCGCCCGAATTGGAGCGAGCAACCTCATGCAGCTCGGCTCCCACTCGCCACCGGGGTTACATTTGAGTTGAAGCCGGGTTTGTTGAGCTGCATCGCACTTTACTGGGATGCCCAGAGAGAACCCGAATCAACATATATCCCAGTTTGTGCAGATTTGTCAGAGCATGAAGCCAGCAGCACTTTCGATTGAGCATCTCCTCCTTAGAGCATTTTCTTTCACTCTGAAAGATGATGCTAGTGCATGGTATTACCATCTGCCGCCTAACAGCATTACCACATGGCAACAGAAGAAGGAGGTGTTTCTTGATGAGTTCATTCCTCCGCATCGATCAATGTGATAAAGCGGGACATTAGCAACATGGAGCAGAAGGTAGAGGAGACGCTATATGATTATTATAACAGGTTCCATAAGTTGTGCAGAAGTTGCCCGTATCATGGATTTGATGATGATCAGTTGATAGTATATTTCTATGAAGGGTTGACAGTCATGGATAAGCGGTTGGTGGATTCATGTTGTGGGGGTGAAATTACCCGGATCCGGCTCGCGCGCGGAGCCCCGGCATCTCGCATTTGTCGCTTTTCGGGAAAGTCGCCCGGATCCGAGAGGCAGCGCGTTCGTGCCCCGGCATCTGGCTTATTCTGTTTTAGCGTGTTGGAGGTGTCTCGCCGTTGTTTTCGCAATTTTAGAGTCGCCACGCCGTTTTTATTAAGCCCAAAACATTGAAAAAGGGCATCAGTTTAGAAATAAACTGTTTTTGTGTGATGAGATTTTGAGTTCGGAGGTCAGATGACTCCTCGGGAAGAGAATATTAGAATCTTAGAGCTCACCCGAGTCGCCTCGTAAAATGAGTCTTTCTGATACCCCTAATATTCTTTAACCTGTCGTGTGTGTGTGTGTGCTTTTAAAAATGCATGCGATATCGGATGTCTACATTGTACACTATGTATTGAAATGTATTGAAATAGTAATGGAAGGAAGCCTTACCAATGTTGGTTCGTGTCTGTCTTTCGCTGGGGAATAGTGTTTGAGGATGGAATAGTGTTCTGGTACGGACCGGGATTGCTTCGGGAGGGGTCGGTTGTCCGCGACGTAGTTTCGGCGTGAGTTGAGATTGTAGGCTGCGTTCGGCGCAGTTTCGACGTGGGTTGGAATTGTCGGTTGATTCGGGCGTAGGTTCGGTGTGCATTTGAATCGCTCTGCTGATTCGGCGCAGGTTCTGGCGTGGGTTGGAATCGTCGGTTTGACTCGGAAAGAGCCGGGATGCCTCGGGAAAGACCAGGAAAGGCCTCAGAGTACCACGAGGGGCCTCAGAGTACCTCGAGAGTGCCTCGGGGCAGCGCGGGAGCGTCGTGGGAGCGCTCGAGGAGGCTTTGGAGCACCACAAGGGAGCTCGAAAGGCCTCGAAAGGATCCGAAAGGGGCCGGGATTGCCCCGAAGGGTCTTAGAGGGGAGCCTGAAGGCTGGGGGAGAGGAGAGAAGAGGGAAATGTGTGAAAATGAGGGAGGGGGAACCCTCTATTTATAGTGCCAGAAAACTGCAAGAAGGTCCGTACGAACCTTCTAGGTAATCTAGTTTTTTGGTTTTCCTCGATTTCAGGGAATGATGAGGATTTCTGAGATGATTATGTCCCCTCTGCAAAGAGGTCCGTACGGACCATATAGGCATGCAAATAGGTCCGTACGGACCAACCATGTAGGGGGGTAATGATGTTCTCCGGGATTTGAGGGAATCTCGTGGACTTTAAGCAAATTTTACAATTATGATGTCTAGGAGCAAAGAGGTCCGTACGGACTTCCATGCTTTTCCACATTTTGTAATTGTGATGGCAAGATAGTTCTCGTCGAGATCTTTCCAACCATATATGGCACGTCTCAATCGGAGTTCGTATGAAGGAGTTATGACCTCCGAAAGTTTGCCCCTGGTTTTTTCGTATGCTTGGATGGAGAGCGATCCAGATTGGGGTACTTACAGAAGCCCCTCGGCGACGTCACTTATGAAAGAAGTGGGGTCGTCGATAAGATAAGGGTCCTGATCTGGATCGCGTGCTGAGAGAGAAGGTGACCAGTTGGCCTGACTACTGACCCTTTCGATAGGATTCCTACGTATCCCTGAGTGGGAATCAAGCCAATCGTAGTTCGCGTGTGGGGTGAGTGTTGTGTACGAGGACGTGAGCTGTCCTCTAACTGAGACTCTGTGTGTGGATGTGATGGTATCCTGGGGGTGACCGCATAGGTTGGTGGTAAGGACGTGGAGGCATCCAGGGTGACGTGGAGGCGTTCAGGGTGACCGCATAGGTCGGTGGTAAGGACGTGGAGGCATCCTGGGTGACCGCATAGGTCGGTGGTAAGGACGTGGAGGCGTCCTGGGTGACCGTATAGGTCGATGGCTGGACCCTTTGACAGGATTCCTACGTATCCCTAGCGGTAATCAAGCCTGGTCGTAGTTCAGAGGTCGTGAAATTGTGAGTGCATGCGGGCGTGATGGTGCCCTAAAGTGTCGTGTGACCGTCGAGGCCGACTGTGAGGACGTGGTAGCGTCCTAAGATGAAAATTTTACGATTTTTCGAATCGGGTGGTTTAAAGCCTTCCGGGCTAGTGATAGTGATTTGGGAGGTTTATACGGTCTTCCGGACCGAGTGGTTTAAAGCCTTCTGGGCTGGAGATAGTGATGGGGGAGGTTTATACGGTCTTCCGGACCGAGTGGTTTAAAGCCTTTCGGGCTGGAGATAGTGATGGGGAGGTTTATACGGTCTTCCTGACCGAGTGGTTTAAAGCCTTCCGGGCCGGGAGATAGTGATGGGGAGGTTTATACGGTCTTCCTGACCGAGTGGTTTAAAGCCTTCCGGCCGCTCGCGGTGAGTGGACGGTGATGTCCCGAGTTGAAGTTTGTGTGGAGTGGACGTGGTGATGTCCTGAGTTGAAGTTTGTGTGAAGGCGTCTATACCTAAGTTGAGGCTTAGTTCGGGAGTATGAACCTAAGTTGTGACCTAGTTCAGGAGTATGACCCTAAGTTGGAACCTAGTTCAGGAGTATGACCTAAGTTGGGACCTAGTTCAGGAGTATGACCTAAGTTGGGACCTAGTTCAGAGTATGACCTAAGTTGGGACCTAGTTCAGAATATGACCTAAGTTGGGACCTAGTTCAGAGTATGACCTAAGTTGGGACCTAGTTCAGAGTATGACCTAAGTTGGGGTTTAGTTTCGTGGAGTATGAACCTAAATTGGGACCTATTTCAGAGTATGACCTAAGTTGGGACCTAGTTCAGAATATGACCTAAGTTGGGGTTTAGTTTCGTGAGTATGAACCTAAATTGGGACCTAGTTCAGAGTATGACCTAAGTTGGGACCTAGTTCAGAGTATGACCTAAGTTGGGGTTTAGTTTCGTGAGTATGACCCTAAGTTGAGACTATTCTAAGGCGTCCTGGACCTAAGTTGAGTTTGACGGGCATTTTGTGGATCCCGTATGGAACTTTGTTTGTGGGAATTTTTGGAAAGGCATCATGCCGTGCCGGGATTCTTCTTTATGTAGCATTTATTACAGCCTATGTCTTGCGTTTGAAGTTTATTGACATACCTTGCCGTGTTTACCCGCAGGAGGAGGCGCCTGTGAGGAGGAAGTTGAATTGTCGAGGACGCGGGCGCCCGACCGAGATGAAGAGGACGTGGTGGCGTCTCCGGGCCGAATTGCTTAAGTGTTAGAGGGCATGGGGCGCCCGATCGAGTTGTTGAAATGTCGAGGACGTGTGGCGCCCGACCGAAGTTGCCGAAATGCCGCGGATGCGCCGGCGTTTTTGACCGAAGTCGCCGAAAGGATGAGGACGCGATGGCGCCTTTGTCCGAACTTGCCGCGAGGGCGAGGTGGCGCCCGTCTCGAACTTGCGGTGAGGGCGAGGTGGCGCCTGCGTCGAACTTGCGGTGAGGGCGAGGTTACGCCTTGTCTCGGACTTGTGGTGAGGGCGAGGTTACGCCCGTCTCGAGATGATGAGGTGGCCGGGCGGAGGCGCCGAGATGCCGAATTTCTCGCTTGTGGAGGATGATGATGATGAGCCTGATTAGGGCTCTTTTGCTTTCCCTCTTTCCGTTGTTTTTTTTTTTTTTTTGTAGAGCAAATGACATTTTGTACCCGTAATAAAACACTTGTATTTGCACAAAGAAAGTATTTTATTTTAAGATGTAATGACGTATTTGTGATTCCAGGATCGACCTAGGAATTGTTGCTAGCTTATTATTATTTTTGTGCATGTCGCATGAGCCGGGAATGCATTTGTGGTTAGTGGAGGCCGAGGCGCCTTTGGCAAGTTTTCTCGAGCATGGGCCGGCACTGACGCCATGAGCGGTGGCGGAGTGATGTCTCCCGGGACGCGTTCGCTTTGGCTTCGATAGCCACTCTTTTCGGGTCATACCTCAGATATGTGACGGTGCTCGCTGATGTGGCAGCCATTGTCGGGCGGGCGAGGATATCATTCCTTTGGTTCCTGGGAAACCTTCCACGGTGTGGATCGTCCGGTGACGAGAACCGATTCATGCGGGGAAGCCCCCGCTTTGCTTGCATTATGGTCGCGAGAGAGGCTTCAAACCATACCCGAGTCTCCTGCGTCTCTTAGTCCGTGGACGTTTGCTCGGGCGACCTCTTGTCTTGGACATGGATCAATCTGCTTGGGAGAGATGGATGGCACATCTTGGTACGCATCGATCCGCCGCGGGTTTCCCTTGGGGGATCGAGACTAGAGGGCCTGCCAGAAGGTTCCTATGTTGTCGAGTTCCGTGTTTGCCTCTCGTCCTCTTTCTATGTTCCGTTGCTTGTTTCCTGCCTAGCTCGGGATGAGGCAGAGCCTTTGCTGGCCGATGGCATTGCTAATGTGGAGGTAGCTTCTTTCTCGCATGACAGATCCCGATGCCTTTCGTATTTTCGAGGGTATGGAAGTATTCCGCTTTCCCTCCCGCGGTGCTCCTTAGAGGCCGGGAGAATGTTGTCTTGACCACCGAGTACCCGGATTGGTATGAGTAGCATATCGTGCACTCCAAGTGGTTTTGGGGAGCAAGAAGCGGTTCTGGGGCAAGATTGCCATTTCACCTGCGACCTTAGGAGTGCGTAAGCTTGGGTTAACCCTCGTGGTGTCACGGAGACGCTTTATTTGACTACGGGACTCGAGTTGACAAACCGGCGGGAGAGGTCCCTTGCAGACTCGTAGGGAGGAGATCCGAGCCGAGGCACGGTGAACGATGCTCGAGAGCGACCGGTTCGTTTGACACGACTAGGAGGACTCCCGATCTCGGAATGAGGGAGACAGAACTCGCTCATGTGGAATGAAAGAAGACTCGCTGGGACGAGGGAAGAAAGGAAAGAGTGATGAAGGGCCAAATGCGAGTAGCATGGAATGACCTTCGAAACACCGAGTATCCATTCATCGTCATTGCACACATTGATTGTTAAATGTTTTAAGTTGTCTTTTAGCATGTTGTGAATCGAGAGTAGACCGTGCTTGAACTCATCAAAAAGTGTTTTAACCGTGATGATTTGTGATTTACTTTTAAAGCTTTGTCGAGACGCAAAATCTCTTGTTTGCTTCTTTTCGAGCCTCGTGGCGTCAATTTTTGGAATTTTGTGTATTCCTTAGACCGAACCAATGAAGGCCGCCTACGTTCCTCTGACCGAGAGGCTCAGTCCGCGTAGTTCGACCCTCTTTGTGGGAGAAATGACTCGTAATGTACACTCGCAAGGGCGTATTTATTTTTGAAAAGGTGGGAACGGGTCCCCTTTGTGTGAATGCCTTATTTGATGTAGGCACAAAAGAAATGCTTTTGGGTTTGACTCTTTGAGAGAGTATGAGTACCGAAAAGCTTGTAAAAGTGTATGGAAGCCCTCACGACGTAAAATCGCGTTTAGCTCTATTTTCCTATTTTTGTAGAAAAAGAAGACTTGTCGAGACATTTGAAAACTTGATTTGTTCACAATGATCACTTGTTTGCTTAAAACCCTTTGTTGATGTTCGTGTTATTCAACAATTAAACCCGATATGCTTTGATTAATCACGAGGAGAAAGTCAATCGGTATCAAGGATCGAGTTGGTCCGGTGTGAAAGAAGGTTTGTGTATAGGAGAGGTCATTGATGAGACCGGGTTTGTGGATTTGTATGTGTTTATGACCGGACCATTTCTCGGTTGCCTACGTTCCCTTAAGACAAGGAGCTCAGTCGACGTAGTTCGGGCCGAACCGTGTTTGGCTTTGGGGGCCGTGGCATGAATATTTGTGCGGCCTTGACGAAAAGGCTCTGAAAGCCGAATGACGAGGCACGGGCCTTGAGGTGATTTCTTGACAAGTCGTATTTGACGGTCTTTTCTGACTCCCTTGCTTCTTGATCGTTGGCTCGGGTCTGACCTCATTTATTTTTGTGAAGCTTCTACTTGAGCTCTTTTTTTTTGTAGCTTCTGCTTGAGCTTTTTTTTTTGTAGCTTCTGCTTGAGCTTTTTTTTTGTAGCTTCTGCTTGAGCTTCTTTTTTTTTTTTTTGAAGCATTTGAGGGCGAAGGCAAGCCCCTGCTTGAACTTTCTTGATGCGCACGAGGGCGAAGGCAAGCCCCTAGATTTTTGTCGACATGGGGTCAATCTTTTGATGCCGAGTGACCTTTGTTGTCCTTTCGATGTTCCCGCCGTCGTTGACTTGGTCAAGGTGGTGGTGGGGACATGTTTTGGAAAGTGTATGGCTTGATGGAGGCCTTTGTGTGGGGTATGGTAAGGTGTATGGGGAGCTATCGAATGACTTTCTCACACCAATTAATCAAAGCATTAATCATTTGTGGAATTACTTGTTGAGCAATGCAAGTGATCACATAGAACAAAACCATTTCATTAAATGTAATGCAGGGTGCAAAATAATGTCTCAAGTCTAGCAAGAAAAGAAAGAAAACTTTCGTATGGAAAATTGAAGACTTAATTACAATGTCCGAGGAGGACTTGATTGAATGAGAACAAAGATTAGAACCTACGAGGTGGACCGTATGATTCTTTGATTTGCGTCTCTTCGACTCTTCGCCAGCTTCCCAAATTCATTTTGGTTAGAACATTCTCGGCAAATTGGGCCCGATTTTTCTCTCGTTTGACAACATGCTTAAAGATTTGTTTAATGCATTGTTCATTAATGTGTCTCGCGTCTTTATCAAGTGAATCATTATTAACCTGCTTTGGTTAGTTAATTTATCATTTGTTAAAGTGGCAATGAGGATACTCGTAAAGGTCGAACTTTTATTCGAAGCATAAAGAAGCGCGATTTTTGTTACAAACACATAATCTTCAGCATAAAGCCGTCGACGACTCGAGAGACTTAAACTTTAAACATGACAGACTGGGTCTTTTATTTTAGAAGCTAGACTCTAGGAGACTGGGTTAGACCAAGCTTCCAGACGATTTCTTCTTTGTCGGCCGTGGGTCATGAGAAGGTAACCCAGCTTCCTCAATGGCATTTTTGACGCGCTGAGAAGGTCGAAAGGCTTCTCACCGATGCTTTCCCCAATTGTTGTTGGGGAATTGATTTCCGATCGTGTTGGGACCGCGTGGGCATTCCAACTTTCCTTCTTCAATCGCCTCTGGATCGCTTGTTTTAGTATGACGCAATTGTCGGTGGTATGGCCGGGATAGTTGTGAAAAGCGCAATGCTTGCTCATATCCACGTTTAGGTTAGGATTCCTACCGATAATTCTCAAGGGGCTTGAGCATGTTCTCGCTTCATCAACGCCTCAAACACTTGGCTTAGAGGCATTCCGAGGTTGTCGAAGTGCCGAGAACGCCGCGTCCGGAGGATTGTTATTTCTCAGGCGCTTGATCGCGGCTTCCTTGACCCCGTTCGATGTAGCGGATCGCTCCGGCGGCCTCCTTTCCTATGTTTGGAACAGCGCCGAATTTGACGAGGCCGCCCGGTAGCGGTAGGAAGAAGCAAGAGTGGCCGGTGTCTTTTGTAGGCTCGCCGTCTTTTCGAACTTGGTCCCGCATTGACCATGGCACGAAGGCCTGGATAGAAGTGGTGGCTAATCAAGGCCCTCAAAGATGGTTTGAGGCAGAATGGAAGATATCCATTTGCTCTTCTTTGGAAAGCGGATCCATTATCTCGCTTAGCTTCCAGCCCATCTTTTGTAGAACTCACCCACAGCTCGTCGTCCTTTTGTTCGGTGGCTTGCGGTGTCATGGCGGTTTGTCTCCCATTCAAGGTTGGCGCGGTACTTCTCCAGAAGATTTCACCGATTTGGTCCCACGTGGAGCGGTTTTCTCGCCTTCACGTTGAGGAACCACCTTAATGCCGTGGATTTGAGGGAATGCCGGAAGTGATCCGCCATTTGTTGTGGGGTTGCTCCTTTAGCTCTCATACCCAAGACATAGGTATCGATGTGAGTTTTGGGCATTCCGTCCCGTCAAACTTCTCCATTTCTCGCATCCCGAATTTTGGTGGGAGCTGACCACTTTGCTTGGATCAAGAGGCGTGAGGGAGTCTTTTCGGGAACTAGCTAGCTTGCCTTGCATGTCCTTCATTTGCTCGATCAGCCCAAGCCATGTGGGATCGGCAGTTGAGGCGGGTTACCGTTTCGGGGATAGAAACCGAAGATGGAGGTGGATCGTCACGGGATCGCCATTCGGGAGTCTTGGGGAGGTAGTTGAGTGTATACCAACCCATACCCCGGAGGCCGGGTTAGGGGCGTGATTGCCAGTCCGCTAAGGGTTGTGTTTGGGAATTGGGGAAATGATTCATTAGCCCCAAGCTGCGTACTAGCAGTGGCAAGCTTCGAGATGCCTGGATATCCACTGATGCCCGTCCCCTGTAGGCATGGGGACTTCGATTATGGCCGCGAGGCTCGTATAGAGGCAAAGGGTTGAACCCCGGGGGATACCGAGATGCATTGGGATCCGGTAGAGCAGCACGTATGTGTGCCGTTGGTACCGAGCTTGATGTGCAGAGCCGGAAACCGATCAGGCCGAGGCGGGCATGCCGAGCCGGCTGACCGACGCCCGAAGGGAGCTGAGCGAGAGCCGCTTAGCGTTGCTGGGATCTCGTAACTTGGCGGAGGCGGGACTCCGCCGATAGCTTTGAGAAACCTGGGAGCCAGTATGTCTCGTCCTCTATGAGAACAAAGGTTCCGTCAGTCGGGAACCGCAACGGTTCCTCGAAGACGCAAGGTGTCTACGATCCAGCTTGCCGCTCTTCTTGGCGCTTCTTGATGGTTTCAAGGCTCGCAAAGACCTCCTCCATTGTCTGGAGGTTCCTTAGTGGTGGGGTTCCGTTTCCCTCACTGTTATCTGTTGATCCCGTCATGGGGGAGTAGCGGACGGTGCGGACCGTTGAACTGGAAGGGCTATCGGACCTTGTGACCTCGATACAGAAAAGGCGGCTCCCGTGTATTCTCAACCACTCTCGATTCGCTGGAGGGGGTGACGGCAAGGTTTAGACACAGGAATGGCCTCTCGGGATAAAAGGGGGAAAGCTCACGTGGCATGCAGTTTCCGTTTCTTTTATTTTCTGATTTTTTTTGTTGTTTTAATTTACTTAAAACATGTTTTCTCAGAGTCCTAGGTAGGTTGGAAAAGATTACTCTTCTTTTTCGAAACTATGCTAGATCCTGGGTCAGTGGAGATCATCTGTACGGCTATAAGCCCCTCGTTTTGCACCTGTATTTCGACATCCTGGGCGAGGGTCCTATAGGGCAAGCGGTTTCCACCGCCTAAAAGAAAAATCGAACCTAAGGACCGAGCCTGTCATGTTCGTTTTGATGCGTTAGCCATGTGAATAGTGAACCGAGCCGCCACCGAGTCAAGATCGTGTCAAGAGTTCGGCATGACCTCTCTTTGCTTGCTTGCGCAAGGGATCTCGTGACGTTAGGCGTTGGCCGGGTCATATCGTCATGGCCGACGTATCAAAGGCGTGATGACATGGTGTCATGTGAGCATGGATGTATATCCGAGACGGAACATCGTCTGGGTGTAGCTTCGAAATCAAGATCAAGTCAAGATTTTAGCATGACCTTTCATCGCTTTGCTTGCGCAAGGGATCTTGAGTTCCGAGCCTTGACTCGTAAAATGGCCGGCATGGTATATGTATCCAGCCGTATGACACGGACCGGGTAAAACCAACCGAGTCCGGACAGAGTGTGACTCAAGACTCAAACGTGCGGTTGACGCTGCTAGGATGGGATGTTTGGAATGATCCCGTGCGCATCCAAGAGGCCTAGGAAGACCAAACGGATCGCAACCGAGACCACCCGGGCCGAGGGTCAGAAGTGTGCAGCTGTATCCGAGGCAAAGAAGCGCGTAGCGTGCGGTGTAACCGAGGCAAAGCAGCTAACCGAGGCAGCATAGTGTGCGGTCTCTAAAATTCTTTTTCTAAGTAAAACAGAAGTTTTTGAAGAATTTTAAATGTATGCACATATGTATATTGATGCATTTTTATTTTTTTTTGTAAAATAAAAAAGTAAAGCACGTGCACACACACATAACAGTTAAAGAAAGGGGGTAAAATGAAAGTTTGATCCTCATCATTGTTTTAAAAATCTTTTGTTTTGTTTAAAAAGATTTTAAAACAAAAAGTCCCCAGCGGAGTCGCCAACTGAAATTACCCGGATCCGGCTCGCGCGCGGAGCCCCGGCATCTCGCATTTGTCGCTTTTTGGGAAAGTCGCCCGGATCCGAGAGGCAGTGCGTTCGCGCCCCGGCATCTGGCTTATTCCGTTTTAGCGTGTTGGAGGTGTCTCGCCGTTGTTTTCGCAATTGTAGAGTCGCCACGCTGTTTTTATTAAGCCCAAAACATTGAAAAAGGGCATCAGTTTAGAAATAAACTGCTTTTGTGTGATGAGATTTTGAGTTCGGAGGTCGATGACTCCTCGGGAAGAGAATATTAGAATCTTAGAGCTCACTCCGAGTCGCCTCGTAAAAACGAGTCTTTCGGATACCCCTAATATTCTTTAACTGTTGTGTGTGTGTGTGTATGTGCTTTTAAAAATGCATGTGATATCGGATGTCTACATTGTACACTACGTATTGAAATGTATTGAAATAGTAATGGAAGGAAGCCTTACCAATGTTGGTTCGTGTCAGTCTTCCGCTGGGAATAGTGTTTGAGGATGGAATAGTGTTCCGGCACGGACCGGGATTGCTTCGGGAGGGGCCGGTTGTCCGCGGACGCAGTTTCGGCGTGAGTTGAGATTGTAGGCTGCGTTCGCAGGTTCGGCGTGGGTTGGAATTGTCGGTTGGATTACTGCAGAGTTCTCGGCGTGCGTTGGAATCGGCTTGGAGTCACTCTGCAGAGGTTCGGCGCGTTGGATCGAATCGTTTGGCTTGACTCGAAAGAGCCGGACGCCTTGGGAAAGACCAGCAAGGCCTCGGAGTACCACGAGGGGCCTCAGAGTACCTCGAGAGTGCCTCGGGCAGCGCGGGAGCATCGCGGAGCGCTCGGAGAGGCTTCGGAGCACCACAAGGGAGCTCGGAAGGCCTCAGAAGGATCCGAAAGGGGCCGGGATTGCCCCGAAGGGTCTTAGAGGGGAGCCTGAAGGCTGGGGGGAGAGGAGAGAAGAGGGAAATGTGTGAAAATGAGGGAGGGGGAACCCTCTATTTATAGTGCCGTAAACCGCAAGAAGGTCCGTACGGACCTTCTAGGTAATCTAGTTTTTTGGTTTTCCTCGATTTCAGGGAATGATGAGGATTTCTGAGATGATTATGTCCCCTCTGCAAAGAGGTCCGTACGGACCATATAGGCATGCAAATAGGTCCGTACGGACCAACCATGTAGGGGGGTAATGATGTTCTCCGGGATTTGAGGGAATCTCGTGGACTTTAAGCGAATTTTGCAATTATGATGTCTAGGAGCAAAGAGTTCCGTACGGACTTTCATGCTTTTCCACATTTTGTAATTGTGATAGAAATCTAGTTCTCGTCGAGAGCTTTCCAACCATATATGGCACGTCTCAATCGGAGTTCGTATGAAGGAGTTATGACCTCCGGAAGTTTGCCCCTGGTTTTGTCGTATGCTTGGATGGAGAGCGATCCAGATTGGGGTACTTACAGGGGGAAGTATACTCAACAAGATGACTGAGGAGGCTAATGAGATTATAGATGAGTTGGCTAAGAGCACTCGGACACATGGCAGGAGGTCGAGTTTCAGACAGGTTAGTGCTGCGAATTCTTGTAGTGGTGTGAAAAATAAGCTTGAGACAAATGTTGAGGACCTTAAGGGGATGATGAGACAATTATTGATGGGTCCACCACAGAGTCAACAGTATCCCACTAATCAGTACAACGCTTATAGACCACCATATGGACTGCAAGAAGAGCCACCGCAGTTGGCTCGCAACAGCCGCAATGCAGGGGACAAATACGTAAGATATGTTCCGTATTAATCGGCTCGTAGTATGACCACTTTTTCCAAAGAAGCGTGATATCAGCAGAAGACTGATACAAGTATCAGTTGTAACGACCCTAACCCTAGGCACTATTTTAGCATCATATTATATGCTTTTAATATTATTGTTAATATTATGTGTTCATTATATATCCTTGATTTCTTATATTAGGATGAGATGATTGGGAAATAAAATAAAGTTCTTGGGAGGGAGTATAATAATAGAAAATAGATAAAATGGAATTGAGGTTAAGGTGTGTGGGGTAAAGATTTTGAGTAAGGGTTTAGTTTTAATACCTTAGAACTTGGAGGGCTTGTTGGCATATTATTGAAAGACTTAATTAATTGGAGTATGGGAGACCATACTCCTACCCCTATTTCCCTCACCCTCTTCATTGACCTCCTCACCCTTCCCTTATCTTCTTCATTCTCCTCCATTCCATCCATGGAAGCTCTCTTCTAGAAACCTTCCTTCCAAATTATTTCCAAGTTAAATCCTTCTCCATTTTCCAATCCAATTGTACTTTCGTGTTTGGGGGAACTAGGAGAGTTTATCAAGCTAAGAAGATCCTCATTCCATCCTATAATTCTAAGGTGAGTTATTATGACCCTTTCTTTCATTAAATGTTCATGATCTATTGGATGTTGTTATTGTTATCATATTGTTGGTTGAGTGCTTGGGAACCTTTCTTGGTGTAGAGAAATGTTTAATGACCTTAGATGTAAGGTTTAGGTTCATGGAAGTTGACAAAGAAACAAGAGAACGGTTTAAATGGAAGTAACAAGGTTAAATATGAAATGGGTGGTTTAAGGGGTAAAACAACTAAGCATTAAATAGATTAAATCGATCTTATGTGATTAGGAATGAGTTAGTATGAGAGTGGTGAAGTTAGAAATCCCTTTTAGGTTCACCAATTAGAAGAAGCTTGGTACAAGTTTTGGTTCTTGGGAATTCCTAAGGAAATCTGCTACTGCTACCTGTTTTTGGTCGTGGCACGAGTCGTGCCCACTGGCACGAGTCGTGCCCATGGCCAACTCGTGGATAAGACTCGTGAAATTGGAGTCAAATCGTTCTGATCAACTTAAGGCTGAAATGGCACGAGTCGTGCCCTAAGGCACGAGTCGTGCCCTAAGGCACGAGTCGTGCCCTAAGGCACGAGTCGTGCCCTGTGGAAATAACGAGTCGTGCTTGCCAAGGGACGCATGACTCTGGGAAAGGCCAAAGGGGCACGAGTCGTGCCCTGGCCTAGTGACTTTGAATCAACTTTGGAGCTGTTTAAACCTAATCAAACTAGAAGCAAAATGAAATCTCTTTAACCTAGATTAAAGTGGAATACTTTGGCTATACAACGACATCTTAAGTGATAAAAATGGAATTGGGGAAGTACTTTAAATATTGCTTGGAAAACGCTTGGCAGCCTAGTTTGGCAACTTGACAAATGTGACTTCAACTTGGCAGATTTAACTTGGACTTTTATAGAGGCCATGTATTGTTGTATGATGACTATGTAGGGTGGGTTGATGATACCTTATTGCCTTACTTGAGTTCATATTCATTGATTATATTATGCATAGTGTGTTGAATAAATGTTGCACTATGGTATTGGTTGAACATGAGTATATTTTACCATGTGGCTATATTGCTTATCCCCTTTGTGGATTTTATTTCAAGTAACTATTATGTGCTTGATATTGTGTTAATCAGCTGATGTTGGGGGTATAACATAATACGATCAATTATGGAAGTGTGACCTAATGTGATCGGATTATGTTATATTCGTGACCGTCCCCTCCCGTGGCCACGTGTCGGGGTTATAAAGATCTCGTATTGAGCCAAAAGCCTTCACAGAGTTGCTACTATCTTATATGGTTTCGAGAAATGGGTCTTATAAGATGTGAGTATTGCTTAAGCTCACCTAAGATTGGAATTTTATATCCAATGTTGTACGACTATCGTTCGTATCGGGAAAAGGTAAACCGAGGTAATGTAAAGTGTTTACAAATTTTTCCAAGGTGTTATATGCGACTTGTTATGTGTCACATCTTATTTGGCATATCACGCATTCATAATAGCTTGCCGAGATTTATTCTCACCCCTCTCCCTTTAATGTTTTTAGATCCCGAGACAGGCGGACCGGCCAAGTAAGGGCGGAGAGGAGTTTGGAAGTGATTTTGGGGATTGTCGGGGTATGTATAGGTTGGCGTAGAAAGTGTATTTTGGTATAATTCCTTTATGGAGTTGTATTTATAAACTTTAATTTCTACGTTATAACCACAATCTTTTGTAACTAAAACAGATGAATACTTTCAAAGTTGGTCAACTCTTCCTCCAATGTGGAGAGGAGTGGAGTTATTTTGAAATGGTTATGTAAATTGTGATTATGTTTGAAAGTTAAATCAAAGTTTTAAAAGTTTAGGTGATTTGAGTTAGTTTGAGGACACTCCAACTCGGGACACGTGTAGGTTCCGGGTCGGGGTCCTCACATCAGTGGTCTTGAGAGACAGATGGGGCAGATTGCAGATGTTGTGAGTAGGTTGGAGGCTCAGAATTCGGGAAAGTTGGCATCACAGACTGAACCGAACCCTTTGCAGAGTGTATGTGCCATGACTTTGCGCAGTGGTAAGGAGACTGGGAAGGAAGTTGTACCGGAGGAGCCAGTAATTGAGGTTGAGCAAGTTGTGCCTGAGGAGAAGACCCCGGAGGAGGAGAAGAAAGCTACACCAGAGCCCACAATTTTTGAGCCGGATGTTCCATTTCCTGAGGCCTTGAGAGAGCATCGCAAACCGGAGCCTGACAAGGCTATATATGATACTTTCAAGAGGCTTGAGGTAAACATCCCATTTTTAGACCTATTGCAGACTGTCCCGAGATATGCTAAATTCTTGAAGGAGTTGTGTAAATTGAAGAGGGATCAGAAGGCGAGAAGTCAGAAAAAGGTAAAGATGAAAGAGCATGTGTCTGCGGTCTATCATAAGAAGATGCCCAAGAAGTGCAGTGTTCCAGGTATGTTTGTTATTCCTGTGTCTTTGGATGATGATTCTGAGCATATGGCCATGCTTGACTTGGGTGCTTCAATCAATGTCATGCCTTATGCATTGTTTGAAAATCTTAAGTTGGGTCCTCTACAGGATACTAGGGTAGTAATTCAGTTGGCAGATAGATCCAATGCCTACCCTAAGGGGAAGGTTGAGGATGTGCTTGTTCGGGTTGGTAAATTTATTTTTCCTGCAGATTTTTATGTACTAGATATGGATACGGATCCTAAGGCTCCCATTCTGTTGGGGAGGCCATTTATGTCTACGGCTCATACTAAGTTGGATGTTTCCAACAGATCTTTGACTATGGAGTTCGATGGGGATTTAATGGAGTTCAACATTTTTGACTCCAATAAAGACTCTAAGGTTGTTCATGGTTTATGTTTCATGGGTGTAGTTGATCCGAAGGTAGAGGATGTGTCCAAGGTTTGTAGTGGGATTGATGATGTAAAAAATGGGTTGAAAATACCGGGGGTAAAACATGGACCAAGAAAGGTGAAGAATCTTCCTGAGCACCGAAAGCATGCATTTGGAGGTGAGGAAGAAGTGAAGATAGCTAGTGGTCCGATGGAGACTGAGAAGCATGGAGGTTTGAGCACGATGAACAAAAAGACTAAGGGATTTATGCAGATAATTCGAGCTCAAACGGGATGGAGTGTTCACTAATGAGGTACCATTTATTTCCTTTCGTTTAAACTGTTTTTTTTAGTTTAAGCGTGGGGGGGGGGGAAGGATGATTGTATCATTGTTAGCTTTGGGTCTGAGTCTTGTCAAAGACTTAAAATTTGATGCTTGCCGGGGGCTTACCCGACATTTGGTCTAGCTAAAGACGGTAAAGAAGGGCGGCTTACCGGGAGGCAACCCGGAAATTTCATTGTTTTTGTCTTTATGATATTTCTTTTTACTTATTTATTAGTCTTGAATTGGTGCTACTGAGATTTTTTGGGTTGTGGTGTTGTGCAGTTAAAAGCGGAGACGGAAGCGAAACAATGGCTAATTCCGTGGTTGAAAAACAAAAAAAAAAGAAAAAAAAAGGCCTACGAAAAAAAAGGTGCCTACAAAAAATAAAAAAAGTATTTTCGAGACGAGAAGAAGGATGGCCTTGAGGCACCTGCCTCACTTAAACCTTGCGGCCGCATCAAACTGACAATTCTGAGGTCCAATAAACTGCTACTGATGCGTACGCCCTAACATATCTCATGCGCCCGCCTCCTTTAAAAAAAATAAAAAAAATATTAGGGCCTGAAAAAAAAAAAGAAAAAAATAGAGGCCCGTATAAAAAAAAAAAAGAAAAGAAAAGAAAAGAAAAGTAGAGAAAAAGTAATTTTGAGACGAAGGAATGGACCAATTCCCTCGGCCACACTTGCTTCAATTCTCTCGACCAGGCCCCTGCTCCCTCGGCCACCCCACCTGGGCCAAGTCCAAGCAAGAATGCAGCCACTCCTTCCCAGATTTGGCCAGCTCACCTTTTTCTACTGCAGCCCCTCCCATTTCTCAATATTTTCAATTTAGCCCCTGAACTTGTTATTTCCAGTTTACCCCCTCTTTTTTTCCCAAAATTTTTACTTTAACCCATGAACTTTCTAAAACCAATTTGACCCTTATTTTTCCATTTTCCCACTTTGGCCCCTAAACTTTCAATCCAAGCTTACCCCCCCCCCATTTTCTTCTTAGTTTCATTTTAGCCTCTGTACTTTCAAATCCTTGACCATTATGGGGCCAGATTTGTTTCCACCGCTGCAGTAGTCCCGAAAAGGTAAACCTTTACTTTTTTTGTTTTGTATTGATGCATATGGGACTATGCATTATTTAGTGAGGGGGTGGAGTTTGTATAGTTGTTTTTGGTTTGTATAGTTGTTTTTCTTGATTCCTTTTCAAAAAAAAAATTGAAAAAAAAAATTTGAAAAAAAAGGAATGAAAAATGAAAAATGAAATTTTATTTTTTTTTTGAAAAAAATGAAAAAATGAGAGGCTAAGTGAAAATCCGAAAGGGCGCTTAGGCAAAAGGTGAGGAAGTGAAATTTGTGAAATCTATTACATCACCAGAGTGGAGACATAAGGGAGGTTTTGGAGTATCGGGTAGGACCATTATTGGAGTAGGAGATTTGGATAGTGGTGCCTAGGAGTTAGAAACCCTCATTCACTGTTGGAGTTATAAGGGGTGTTGGTGCTTTTCACGAGGTAAATCTTTGTTTAAGGGTCGCAACCTTAACAATGATTTCTTTTTATGAGGGTGTATGTAGTGTGAGCCAAGCGTGGGGGAAACATAGGACATATTTAGTTCCCCTTGGCTTTTGAGTGGGCATTTAGTTTGGATACCGTTTATTATGGTGTTGGTATCGACCTAATGTCATTTTTTATTATTTCTTTGTGGAGTTATAAGGAGCCGGAGTTTCTACACTTCGATTTTATTGTTTGATTTTTGATTGGTGGTTTAGAGGAGGCTAGAGATCATTTTCTTCCATGCTACGCTAATAGATCGGAGTTTAGAAGGGAGTTATGATTTTACTCAGGGACGAGTAAAGGTCTAAGCATGGGGGAATTTGATGGGACGGATTTTATACCATTATTTTCTAGGTTTCGATGAGCTTAAATTGTTATTTTCATGTATTTAGATTAGTTTTATGTAATTTTCTACTAAAATATATTTTTGGGGCTTAATTGTAATTCGAGGGTATTTGAGTGTTTTATTTCATATTCGGATGTAATACTCTCGAGGAGTCAAAGTCAAGATATTGAAGCGGAAGACTGTTTTGTAAATTGGTGAAGTTTCAGGGACCAAACTGCAAGAAGCTGAAACTTGGAGGATCAAAGCAGAAACCCGAAAGTAAGAAAATCAATTTGCTTCCGTACGTGAATGATTCCAGGTGATGCACGCTGACCTAGGCAAATTGGCAGTGACCCACGCAGGCAGGAAGAGTTGAATTTTATTTTATTATTTCTCTTTTCCCTTTTTCTTTTAATAAATTAAATTAGTTTTAGTTATTAGAGGAAGGAGTATAAATACTCTTTTTGAAAACATAATTAGGGTTCATCTAGTTTTTTAATTTTCCTAGAGAGAGAGCTTGAGTTTTTTTTTCATGGAAGCTTAAACTCATTGCTTTGGGTTTGATTTCTTGAACCCCTATTTATCAATTTGAGGTATTTTTCTTTTCAGTCTGTTTATTCCTGTTCATAATTTTACTTGTGTTTATTTTAGATTTATAACTAGGGTTTGTGGATCTGGCCAATTCACTAGTTCTTTTTATGAATCTTTGCTAGAATTTTCTATGACTGTGCCAGTGTAGGAAATTCATGAGTAGCAACTTTACAATTTATGCATGTGCCATGGTAAATTGTGAAGTGGGTAAAATTAGATGATTATCTGTGTGAAATAATCATAGAAAGCATTCTTGATCTTAATTTCTTAAACCGTTCATCAATTAATTCTGCGATCTAGACTGCCGCTAGGATTAATTTATTAATTAGGGTTTCTAGTGAGTGTGCCACTACTAGTAACTATTCTGAAAGAAGAAACAGAGATTGAAACAGATCTTGTGATCAGGTGAATAGGGTAACAGTGAAAAGAGATATCAATGATAATTGACTAATTAGGTGGGGACGGAATCAAATCTAAAGTGTTTCTAAATCATTGTTTTTGCTCTTAATTAGTTTAATTTCTGTTTTTAGGATTTAATAATTAAACAAACCCCCCCCCATTTGTGTGTGACTAGTTCGTAATCAATAACCGTTCTTCAGTGGTTCGACCCTGAACTTACCTTTGCTACATTCTTGTGGCCGAGTCCCGATTTAATTTAGTAGGTATGCGACTAAGCCTACCAAGTGTACTCGTTAGGGCAGAGAGAGACAACATGTATGCACATTGTGGTTGTTTTTTTATGTTTGGAATGTAATGACTACATTTTATTTCACTAAGTATTTTTATATATTTTTTTTGTTTTGTTAATTCTGTACTGAATGCAAGTTGCATGAGCCCGATTTTGTGTTTTATGGGGACAAAAGAGGGATATTTATTGGGATTTTGAATGAAAATCATGGGGAATGGGTATATTTTCATGTTTGGCCGTTTGGGGAAGGATTTCCTCATTTGGGCCAGCAGTTTTCATTGTTGTCAAAAAAAGTTTTGAACTGGGGAACAATCTTATCCGCGTGGATGAGATTGAGGCTGCAATCTCATCCGCGCGGATAAGGGCAGCACCTGGCAGGATTATTTAAATTTCACCTCAGACCTGGTTTCATCACTCAACTTCATCTTCTTCTATGTTCTTTCCAAAGTTACGACCCAAACCCATAGAAGGCCATGGAAAACATGTAAAATTCTCCTAAATTGCCAAAAGAGTTGCAAATGATCTTCTTTGACAAGTTCAAGGAATGGTCTCGGGAGGTTATGCATGGGCATAGGGCTTTCTTTGAAGAGAGATACAAGATCAGGTCTCTATGGTCTCTTAAGGAGCTCGTTCTGGATTACGACTTGATAAGGGCTTCTGCCGCGCTCTGGGACACTCGGAGGTATGTCTTTTGCTTCTCCTACAACGAAGTGGTTCCCACCATTGAGAATTTCAGAGCGTTACTTGGAGGACCCGAGGTGGAAGAGGTTGCACTTCCCTTGCCCGAAGGGATGTCCTTTACCAACAAATTGTCTCGTCTCCTTCAAATCTCTCCGGAGGAAGCCCGAGGTATGATTCGAGGACCCGACTATTTTAACATTTCTAGTCTCCCGGATAGTTTTAGGAGCTTGGGTGTTGTTGGTGATTTTTATCGGGATGCCTTTGCTCTTTGTGCAATCGGGTCCCTATTCATGGTTTGTTCCTTTGGGATGTGCCACCGATCTCTGTTAGACGTTGTTGTGCACTGCCGATCGGGCCGGGATATAGTTCCCTTGATCTTGGGAGAGACCCTTCATGCTATTGATCGGTTGGCTACCGGGAAGCGGTACATGCACGGGAGAAGCCCGTTTTTGTTGTCGATGTGGCTGATGGAGAGGCTGGAGGTCCTGCTGGCCTATAGGGCCTTGAGTGAGGAATGGGTTTGTGGAGGCTAGTTAGGTGCTGGGAGCTACCGGACCAGTACTGTTCTGAGGAGGGACACCTGACTGCTGTCCTAAACCAAACTGTGGCGGCATTCCAGACTATTGATGCGGCACCCTGAACTGTTGTTGTGAATGCCCAAACTGATCTGTGCCAGACTGCGGAGGGATCCCAACTTGCTGTGGTATTCCGAGGTGTCCCCAACCATGATAGGACATTTCATACTAACTTTGTCCCCACTGAGGGACGACAAACTGGCTTGTCCCACAGGACTGTACGGGGCCACTGGACTGTGGCTGAGGAGCTGGCTGACCCGTAGATTGAGGAGCAGGGGCTCTGGTAGTGGTATCATAGGAGGCTGGTGGTGGCATCCTGGTGTAGTCTGGGCGACTGAGAGTGGGATTAGAAGTTTGCTGTCCCGTGGAGGCGGTCATGAAGGGATTTTGTGAGACTTGTGCGGTGCCGGGGACTGGCTGTCTTGAACTGGGTTGCTGTTGAGGCATCCCAAACTGCTGGGGCTGAGAAGTTCCAAACTGATCCATAGTTGACTGTCGTCCCAAACCCAACTGAGAAGTCATACCAAGCTGATGTAACTGAGAAGCCCCTGACTGATCTGTACCAAACTGTTGAGGCATACCAAACTGCTGCGACATACCGAGCTGACCCCGACTGCATTGAGGCACACCATACTGGCCCAAATCGGACTGAATTCAATTTGTTTCCCCAAAAGACTATCTCGGACCGAACTGTGAATGTATACCAGACTGAGGCTGAAAGGATGGTTGATTCACAGGTTGAGATGAGTGTGGCCCGGTAGAGGTTCCATATGAGGAAGGTGGTGGCATCCGACGGTAGTTTATCTGACCTAGAGAGGGATTGGGATCCTCTTCCTCTTCTACCATGAAAGTCCCATCGGTGTTGAGGGAAATCATTAAATGATCATCGAACCCTCATTCTGATTGGTATAAAATGGTTTTATGGACTCGGATCCCACTGTTAGCCATAAAATCATGATGAATACCTGGTTTTGGTTAAAATTCCATCCTTAACCTTGGACATCAAAGAACTGCACTTGACAAGCCCATGACCAATACGGCGATCAAATATCCCTTTGCTTGGCGAAGCCCTGGTCTGAAGAAATGTCTTGGCGAAGTCTCGATTCGAAGAAGTGACTTGGTAAAGCCCCAGTCTCATGATTGTACATTTGACATGAGCAAAACTTCAACCTGATTGCAAAGTGGTCTTGAAGTGAATCTGATAAAAACTCAATTCATCTCGTAGCAAAGTAGAGGAACCAATGTGGACCCGGAATGACCATAGAAGCCCCACTCTAAAGAAATGGCTTGACGAAAGTCCCACCTTAAAGAGTCCAATGCATCTCTAATTGAATTGTCATATAGCAAAAGAGGCACCCCATCCTTCTGTATTTACTTTATTATTTTCTTTAGTCAATTAGTCAACCGGAATAAAATGTAAAAGAAAGAAAATTTAGGAATGTATACCTGCAGGGGCATATTTTCAAAAAATGGGGATGAATCCCCGATTTGTATTATTTGATGGCCTCATTTGATGAAGGCACAAAAGAACTCGCTTTGGGTTCGACTCTTTTTAGAGAGCATAAGTGTAGAAAGGTTTGTAAAAGTGTATGGAAGCCCCTGCTGACAGAAAATCAGTGTTTGGCTCTATTTTTCCTATAATGTAGAAAAAAGAAGACTTGTCGAGACATCTGAAAACATGTTTTATTCAAAAATGATCACAAGATTGCTTAAAACTCTTTATTAGTGTTCGGGTTATTCAACCCCTAATCTTGATGTGAACAAACATTTTGATTAATCATGAGGAGAAAGTCGACCAATACTAAGAGTCAAAGTTGGCAAATTGTGAAGAAAGATTGTGTATAGGAGAGGCCATTGAGGAGACCGAATTTATGTTGAATGTGTTTAAGACCGGACCATTTCTGGTTGCCTACGTTCCCCTCGTTGTGAGGAGCTCAGGTCGCCGTAGTTCAGGTTGAACTGTGTTTGGCTTTGGGAAAGGGTATGAATATTTTGTGGTCCCTTTGGTGAAAAGGCTCGGATAGGAAGGTTGGATGATGAGGCACGGGCCTTGAGATGGTTCCTTGACAAGTCATTTTTGACAGCTATTTCAGCGATTCCATTGCTTCTTGATCATCGTCTTTCATCGGGGGAGAAAGATTTTGAATGCAGCTTAAGGGGTTATGATATGTTTTTGCCATTGCTTTAACTGCTCCTTAGTTGTCGACAACTTCCGTTCTTCGGGCTTTAATTTTGCCCATATGTCAAGCCTCTGATCGGCGGTGCTGGGTCCTTGGCCTCATTTTTTTTCTTTTTGAAGCTCCTGCTTGAGGGTTTTTTTTTTTTTTTGAAGCTTTTGCTTGAGCTCTTTTTTTTAAAACTTTTGCTTGAGCTTTTTTTTTGAAGCATCTGCTTGAGCTTTTTTTTTTTTTTTGAAGCTTTTGCTTGAGTTTTTTTTTCTTTGAAGCTTTTGCTTGAGCCTTTTTTTTGAAGCACTTGAGGACGAAGGCAGGCCTCTGCTTGGACTTTCTTGATGCACGTGAGGGCAAAGGCAAGCCCCTAGGTTGTTTTCGACATGGGGTCAATCTTTTAATGCTGAGTGACCTTTTGTTGTTCCTTAATATTGCCGCTGTCGTTGACTTGGTCAAGGTGATGGTGGGGACATGTTTTGAAAAGTGTATGGCTTGATGGAGGCCTTTGTGAGGTAAGGAAAGTGTATGGGGAGAGCATTGGTTGACTTTCTCACATCGATTAATCAAAACGTTGATTATTTCGAGAGATTATTTGTTGAGAAATGCAAGTGATCATATAAAATAAAACCATTTCATTAAATGTAATGTAGGTGCGCAAATAATGTCTTAAGTCTAGCAAGAAAAGAAAAAGACTCTTTTATAGAAGATTTGAGATTAACTACAATGCCCGAGGAGGACTTGGTTGAAAGAGGAAAGTACTAGAACCTACGAAAGTTGACTGGGAGATTGTTTCATCTTTTAATTTTGTTTAAAGATAGGTAACCCCTAGCCCAGCTACTCTTTGCTAGTTGGACTACCAGGACGCTTGAGCTTTCCATTTTCTGTTAACTTCTGAATTCCATATCGCAGACCGAGGCAGTGATCAGTTACGTGCCCATGATACTGGTGGAAGTGGAGGGATTTGAGGCCATGGAGCAGCCGGAGCTAATACAAGTTGTCCGAAGTAATGGGTCGGAAAAGTTATGTGGGGGAAACCTGGTGAATTCTAGGCATATTGAGAGAAGAAAGTGAACACGGGAGGATTTTGATGGTTATCTGGATTTGTTTGAAAGGGTCCAGCGATGTGCTGGTTGTTTTGAGTGAAAGTGGTAGAGCCGACTTCAAACCTTTCTGTTCGGACTGCTTGTGAGGCGCCAGAAGCTGCTTGACCTGTACTATTCTGAGGAGGAATACCCGACTGCTGTTGAGGGGCGCTGAACTGACCCATCCCTGACTGCTGCCCTAGACCAAACTGTGGCTGCGACATTCCAGACTGTTGCTGGGAAGACCCAAAATGATCTTTACCATATTGTGGAGGCATCCCGACTTGCTGTGGCATTCCAAAGTCACCGAAAGGTTGACGTTGTTGTCTTGGGGGACCATTATAAACATAGCTCATTTGCATTGGCCCACTAGGGCACTCAATCTTGCCTTCTTTAATCAGCCCTCGAATTGCCTTTCTCAAAGCTATACAGTTGTCGGTGGTGTGGCCATGATGATTGTGGTAATGGCAGTGCTCGACTACGTCCAAGTTGGCATCGGGGATTCCGGGCTTGTATTTTTTCATGGGTTCGAGGAGACCTTGCTCTACTAAGTTCTCAAAAACCTTGCTCAAAGGTATCCCGAAGTTATCATAGTGTCAGTGGTATTGTTGTCTTTGCGGATCACTGCCTCCCGACGTACCCTGTTTAGGAACATAACTACCATCACTTATCACTTTTCTGCCTTTATCAGTAGATGGAGCATCATGTGGATCAATAAAAGCACTGGAACTACAGTGACCGTGATAACACTTGCATCAGAAGGTTGGTGAATTTGTTAAGGGGACTTGCTAGATCTGGTGGGCAGAGATGGAAAGCCTGAAACAACTGGATTTGCCTCACCACACTCAAGTGGATATTGGGGCCTTAGGACGTAACCACATGGCTCGAATTGATTGTGTGAAGACAGAGCGTAAACTGGCAGGTACTGTTGAAACTTCTGAGGGAATTGAGACTGCAGAGCAGTTGGAGCTGATGGAGAATGCTGGAAATATTGGGTTTGCGAACCTATCGGAGCCAGATCGTACGGATTTCGAGTGAACTGAGCGGTAGGAACAAAGGGATGTTGAGGATACGCCGGGCTTGCTGAAATGATGACAGAACTCTGCCGGCTCGTGTGGTCTTGCGGTATCACAGGGGCGAGCGGGCCTTGAGGCTTGATGGAAGCAAGGTGACTTAGATTGGACTGCTGAGGATGAGAAGTAGTAGAAAGAAGCTGTTACAGACTGGACTGCAGATCCATGTCGAACTGATGGGATTGAGAAGTAGCAAACTGACTCGTTCCAAGCTGCGGGACGGAAACAAACTGATTGAAACCCAAAAGTGAAAACTGAGAGGCAACGGGAGAAAGTCGACCAAGATCGGACTGTTGAGGAGTACCAATTTGATGAGGCCGAAATGTGGTGAACTAACCAACTCCAGACCTATGACCCGGACCAGACTGAGGCTTTAGAGTAGCAAACTGACCCATTCGAAGCTACGGGGCCCAAAGGTGAAAACTGAGAGGCACCGGGGGGAAGTTGACCTAGACCGGACTACTGAGGAGTACCGATTTGATGAGGCCGAAATGTGCTGAACTGACCAATTCCAGACTGATGACCCGGACCAGACTGATGAGGCATACCAAGCTGCAGGGCGGAAACAAACTGATTGAAACCCAAAGGTGAAAACTGAGAGGCACCGGGGGGAAGTTGACCTAGATCGGACTGCTGAGGAGTACCGATTTGATGAGGCTGAAATGTGCTGAACTGACCAATTCCAGACTGATGACCCGGACCAGACTGATGAGGCATACCAAGCTGTAGGGGCTGAGAGACAGGCTGAGTTATAGGCCGGGGCATGCTTGGCCCATTAGCAGATCCACATGAAAGGGAGCAAGGCATTCGAAGGTAGTCGGCATGCCCAGGAAAGGAATTAGCTTCAATCTTTGCATCGACCGTAAAGTTTCCATTAGGGTTGCGAACAATTGCTAGTCCCTGTGTTCTGACACTTTCCAATAACTGACTGATCTGAGCCTCTTGATGTTGTCTTATCTGTTCCAACATCTGATTCCACTGTTCGGAATTTTGCGGATTCTCGGGGTGCGGAGTCGTACGTCCCGCACTGTTTTCCTCTAAGCTGGCCATTCTAAAACTCTGAGCTGAAGCGAAGGAAGAGACCGATGAAGTGTCTGATTTCGGAATGACTGAGCTGAACAAACGATGACCCGAGATCTTGATCCAAACTTCGCTTACTGTGGAAGGCACAAAAGGGTGTGGTTCAGACTCGGGAAAGCGAAACAGGTTGGTGTTTGGGCTCAGGGCTCATGCAACATGCAGTTATTTGTTTGAGTTTACTTAAAACGCGTTTTCTTAAATCCTAGGTGGTTGGAAAAGTTGCTCTTTTTTTTTTACTACTCTAAGTCCTGGATCAGTGGGACCCATCACTACGCCTGCGGGCCCTCAACCTGTAACCTCGAACAAGGGTCCCATAGGGCAAGCGGATCCCACCGACCGAAAAGGAAACGAACCTAAATTCTGGCGGATCATGAAGTCTTAACGCGCACTCGATGCAAATTACCGGCAAAGGCAACGTTGAGGGTCAAGATCGGGTCAAGGTGCTCGACAAAAGGTCGATATGATCCTTGACTGATAATAGTCCCCAAGGAATCTTAACTCGTCGTTGGTTAAGCAGTAATTAAGCATGGATTGGGCGTTAATGCTTGATGACTCGGTGTCATACCGGGAGCCGGTGCATAAACCGAGCGGGTCAAAGTCAAAGTCCGAGCCCCAGTCAAGGATCGAGTCAAAGTTTATGACGGAAAACCGGCATGACTTCGATTGATTTAGGGTCCGCGGGGGATCCTGACTTGGCATGTTGACTAGGGTTTGACCGATACGGGGTATGCACTGACACGGTCTGATACGGACCAAACTAAAAACCAACCGAATCTCGAAAAAAAGTGTGTCACGGACAAGTGCAGGGTCGACACGAGGGTAAACCAATGGCTGTTTGGGTCGTCCCGTGCTCGCACCGAGAGGCGTAATAAGGCCTCTCGGGCTGCTACTGAGATTTCCCGGGTTAAGGACGTAGTGTGCAGTGTATGGTCAACGTGCGCGTAGTGTGCGGCAGTCTATGTTCCTTCTTTTTGAGTAAAATAGAAATTTTCAAATGTGTTTTAAAAAAGATGATGCATGCAAAAATGGTTTTTTTTTTGTTTTTGAAATGAGATCAGTACGTGGCGTTGTTCCCCCATAGTTTATCCCCGACTCTCATACGGAGGCGTTTTAAGAGAAAATTTAATGGTTTCCAGCCTATTTACTGATCATTTTTATTTTTGGGAATTATGCAAGCACATAAGCACATTAGGTTCAACAATTAAGGAAAACGAATCCGACAGTCAAAAATGACTTTCCCGGGACGGTCAAATCAATAACGACGCGAAATGGGAAAACACATACACACACAAAAACAAAAATCTCAAGTGTTGGGATGGAAGCTTGACCCTCAAAAGCTTTTTCTTTCTTTTTTTTTTTTTTAGAAGAACAAGTTTTATTTATTATTTGAAAAACGAGTTTTTTTTTTATTATTTTTTTTTAAAAAAGCTTATATTCCCCAGCGGAGTCGCCACTGTGATGATGTGTATCCCCGATTTTTCTTGGTCGCCCGACAAGACTTTTGTTTGTTTTTGAAAGTTTTTTTAAAAAAATATTTATCGGACTTTTAAAATCGTTTCGGAGTCGCCACACCGTTTTTAGTTTAAGGGTCAAAACTTTGAAAAATACCCAATATTAGAGAAAGTGAGTTCGGAGGTCACGTTACACTCCGGGAAGAACGTTGGTGTTCACCCGGAATGCCTCGTACGATGAGTCTTCCTCACTTGAAACCTTTTTGTGTGTATATTTAAAGGAACTTTTTGAAAATAACGGAAATTTTAGGGACTGAACTGAAAAACAGTTTTAAAACAGTGATTAAATTGAAAATAACAGAAAATTGAGGGACTGTTTGCAGATGATAGTGTCATCCGCGTGGATAGAGATGTCCAATCGGGTCCGAACCGGCGGTTCAAACCGGAACCGGACAGGCCCAAAACCGGAGGGAAATCGAATCAGCCGAACCGTGAACCGCCTGAACCGGTGAACCGGCGGTTTTTCAGTCTGGTTACGGTTCGTATATTCAAAAACCGGTGAACCGCCGGTTCAGGAATCGAAACCGTGAACCGGAACTGGAACCGCCGGTTCACGAACCGAAACCGTGATCCTAACGGCTAGTTGATCTGGGCCGTTGATTTGGCTGATCCGACGGTCCCTGTTTAATGACCGTTATCTAATGGTCATTTTGACTTTTTAGTGACCAAAATGTAAAAAAAAAATATTTTCTTAACCGTTTTGGTTCCTAAAACGATTTTTTTTTTATTTTGGTCCCTAAAACATTTTTTTTCTTCGTTTTCTCTCCAACCTATAAATACCCTCCCCCTCCCTTCATTTTTTTCACACCATTCTCTACTCATTCTCTCAATCTCTCTCTTAATCTCTCAAATCTCTCTCTCAATCTCTCAATTCTCTCTCTCAATTAATCTCTATATTATCTCAAACTTGCAAAGTCTCAAACTCAAAGTCTCCATAATTTCATTTTTTTCACATAATTTCATCTTTTCACCAAAAAAAAATGTCTTCATCTCGTGGCGGCTGTGGCGATAAGGGAAAGAATGTATCAACTACGCATCCAATTTCCCCCCCCCCCCCGATGATTTCATTTGGGATAATCTTAATGTACAAGCACTACCACATGAAACGCTTGATTTGAGCGATGACGAAGTTGATGCAACATTTTCAATGGGTGATCATGGTCATACCGAAGGGAGTAACACTCAAACCACTCAAACCCAAAGTGAAGCGCGAGGGGGTGGTCAAACTCAAATCCGAGGTCGAGGTCGAGGAGGTCGAACCACGGGGAGGTCGGACATCATGACCGTGCACTTTTCAAAAGTGCCAATTGAAGGTACCAACCAATACACTGTTTCTTGCAACCATTGCACTCAAAAATTTTCCTTTACCCATGGAGGTGGTTATGGGACATTTAAAAGACACTTGACGTCAAGGCACCCCGACCAAGTTGGATATGCCCAAGATCAAATACAACTACAAGGATTTACGGGATCCTCACAAGGTACGTCTTCGCAATTATTTAAATTTGATAATGCAACGTATAGAAGAGAAAAATGGCAAAATATACTGCTGCTAAAGAATTACCCTTTAATTTTACTAATGATAGATTATGGTCTAATATGGCACAACTTTGTTTAAATTCCGCGGCTAAAGAAATTAATAAAAATACAAGTACTCGTGATACTAAAGTCCAATATCTATAAGGAAAATTAACTTTAATTAATACTTTTAAAGATTTACCCCAAAAATTGTCAATATATGCCGATATATGGAGTGACCATTGGCAAACTCATAGATATATAGGAATTACATGTCATTGGGTTGATAGTAGTTGAAAATTACAAAAATGATTAATTGCATATAAATTTTTTTGATACTGTTCATAACGCTCAAAATATTTGTAACAAAATTGCTAAAGTTTTACAAGAATATGGATTAGATCACAAAATTTTTTCAATTGGATTTGATAATGCTGCTAATAATATTGCTAGTCTACCATCACTCATTGATATTTGTCAACCATCCATTGGGGGTAAATTTTTTCATGTTAGGTTCATATGTCATATTTTAAATTTGTGTGTGCAAGATGATTTATCAACTTTAAAGGAACTTGTAGCCCCAATTAAGAAAGTTCTTGCTTATATAATGAGAAATCATAGTGTAACAAAATTGTGGATTAAATTTTGTAAAATAAATAATATCCCACCTAAAAGATTTTCCCTAGATGTTCCAAACCGATGGAATTCCACTTATAAAATGTTATCCGACTCTTATCATTTTCGTGAACTATTGTGTCAGTTTATTCAACAAATAGAGTATTCAACTATAATATTGCCTCATCAATGGGATGTTTGTAATAATTTAAAGAAAATTTTGAAAGTTTTTAAAGATGCTACGAGTCTGATTATCCGGTTCTTACTATCCCACTTCACCGTTAGTTATAGAACACACCGCTAAAATTAGTTATATATTTATGCAATTTAAAGATTGTCCAATTTTAGGTGAATGTATTAGCAAGATGAGAACAAAATGGCTTAAATATTTTTTGAACATTCCTCCATTGTTTTTAGTAGCTAAACTATTAGATCCTAGGATAAGAGAAGATGGTTTAGAACAAATACTTGATTATTATTATAAGAATCTATTTTTCACCGGCTTTGATTTGTTTTTAGATAGACCTATCCCAAAGGCAAAAGACGTTGTAACTGAGACTAAAAATATTGTATATGCACTTTATAGAGAATATTATGATCTTTTTGGTAATATTGTTTATCCTAGTAGTGAAAATGTAGGTGGTAGTTCTCACGAAGATAGCGATCCCTTTAACTTTATAGATAATTTAATTAGTTCTAGAACTCAAAAACGTCAACGAGGTGGCTCCACTTATGTTGAACTTGAAAATTATTTAACCACTTCTTTTGAGCCTATAGAAGAATTTGATATTGCAAAGTGGTGGGCATGAAGGGCAAACAACTATCCTATTCTATCATTGATAGCAAAGGAGATCCTAGCCGCTCCCGCCTCAACCGTCACCGTAGAAAAAGTATTTAGTGTAGGAGGAAATGTCTTGTCCGATCGAAGGTCAAGGTTATCTCCATATAATTTAGAATATCAATTGATGCTCGGCGATTAGCATAGAACCGAACTACGATTTCAAGATAAAAGAAGTATTTCCGGGGAGGAGGAGGTCTTTGATGAAGATACATCGAGGAGCGAAGCCGAATGAACTACGCCGCTCTTTAGACTTTAGATTAGGTTAATTGTAATTTTATAGATTAGATTTAGATTAGGTTTATTTTTATTTAATTGTAATAGTTAGGTTGAGGTAAATGCTCCTAAATGTCCCCCCTTATTTATAAAAGGGTAAGGTTGATTGTCCCCCTCATTTGTAATTTTATTTTAATTAATAAAATTTAAGGGTACCGTCCATTTTTCTTTTATATAATTTCGTTTATATTAAAAAAAAGTTAAGTTTTATTTCTTTCAAAATTCATAACTTTTTTTATGGAACTTTTTGCAAAAAATGTATGCAGTAAACAAAAGTCTAAAATAGTTTTATTTATCCAAAAAAAAATTAAAAAAAAAATTAACTTTTTTATAAATCTTAACAGAAACTATTAAAAATTTAACTGTTTTTTTTTTTTTTAAATCTGTACACTTGGGCGACCGCCCATATCATTCGGCCCTCTTGGGCGACCGCCCAAACCAAGTTTTTTTTTTAAACTGTACACTTGGGCGACCGCCCAAATCATTCGGCCCTCTTGGGCGGCCGCCCAAAAAAACAATTTTTTTTTTGAAATTGTCGGTTCAAAACCGGAACCGGAACCGTACGGTCGGTCCGAATCGGGAACCGGAATCGTGAATAAATTGGGCCGGTTTCGGTTCAAGGGGTGGCGGAACCGTGAACCGCCGGTTCGAAATCGGAATCGGCGGTTTGAACCAGATGGGCAACTCTACGCGTGGACAAGACTGC
This sequence comes from Adenophora triphylla var. japonica, assembly GCA_022495995.1. Lineage (NCBI taxonomy): Eukaryota > Viridiplantae > Streptophyta > Magnoliopsida > Asterales > Campanulaceae > Adenophora > Adenophora triphylla. The sequence continues at coordinate 191,382 of JAFEMH010002350.1, forward strand.
AGTGCAATCTTATCCGCGCGGATAGGGATGCAATGTCAATATTTTACAGTTTTCAGTTTAGTCATTGTAATTTTCAGAAAGTTAACTGGATTTACAGGACTTAACTGGAATTGTGACTGAAAGACAGAAAGTAAAAGGGGAATTTGGATTTTGGCATCCATACTTGTCCTCTCTTTCCCTGGACTTTGATTAGTGGTCATAAGTGATGAATCCACTTAATCAAGTCATCCCGGGGGTACGTTAGGAATTTGTGAGCATTTCATTTGCAAAGGGGAATTTGACATGAAAATAAATTGACAAGAGAGTTAGGTCAAGATATATCAACTTTAGAGAAAGATCTCTAAGGTGGTCATAAGATGACCATCCTTGAGATCTATTCTCAAGTTTATCTCCTACATCTTGTGTGACCTATTTTGTAAGTCTAGATGATGTTCATCCAAGGAAAGTGTTCCAAAGTGGGCATCTTAGACTAGGGAGGGGGATTTGAAAGGAATGTAAATAATGTGGACCATTTGAAATGATCATCTATGGAGATTGACTCCAAGATGACCATATTTAGGTCAAGAAAGCAAGAAAAGACTAGTAATGTAAAGAAACATGAAATATGGACCATTTGAAGTGATCATCCATGGAGATGAACTCCAAGATGACCATCTTCTTGGTCAAGCAAGCAAATATCAAGTAATGTAAAAAGGAGAGTGGGAAATGACATAAAATAAAAGAGAGTGTGGATCATTTTAGAAGATCATCCATGAAAATGGATTCCATGGAGATCCTCTTGGATCCTTGGGACAAGAGGGGAAGGGAATGAGCAAGCAAGTGAAAGAACTAGGCTACATCATTTATATATGAAAAATATGCATGGATGAAGGAGGTTTGAGTAAGGGAGGTGAGGGTTTACCAATTGTTTCTTGGTTTGTTGTTTAGGGCTTGAGAGATTTCAAGGCTTAAGGGTAGTTTGAGATGGATTTGAGGTTGGATTTGGTGTTGGATTTTGAATTTTGAAGGTGTGAAGGACTAGTTGGGGATGAATTTTGGCATTATAACAGTAGGTTTTTGGGTTTTTTTGGGTGTTTTTCAGCCTTGTTAAACTGAGGGAGAAGGGTTGTATTTATAGGTTGCCAGGATGCTGATCTTATCCGCGTGGACAAGATTGTAGGTGTAATCTTGTCCGCGCGGATGACCCTAGCAGTGTGCCTGTTTTTTTTTTTGCAGAAAGCAGTTTTGACAGTTTTGGCTATTTCTAAATGGTCAATATTTCTTTTTCTTGGAAATGACAGGTTTACAGCGAGGTAATTGTCCATTTTTTTATTCCTAAGAGGTTCTTCCTTATTCAAATTGTCAAAATAATGTCCAAAATGCCCCTAAATGATTATAAATCATTAATTTGTGCTGACGAACATTAACGACCCAGATTGGGGTACTTACAAGTAGTAACCTGTGTAGGAGTGAGTTTTTTTTTTCAATTTCAATCTTGACCACTTCTTTTCTTCTTTATATTCATTTCCATAAAATTTTCCTAACATATAACTGAGTTAACAGTAATACAATATATATTACATTGGCAAGTTGACCAGAAAGTTACATCAATCTACCAGCTCCAAGGCTTTCATTGCATCGACGACAACAATGCATGTCAAAAATAAATATAAAAATTATAGACATAGTTATTTGTTGTAAAAGCGAAATGGAGATCAAAACATAATAATTCACATTAAGAATTACACACATATGGAGGAAGGCGATTACTTTTTTTAGATATAAATTACCTCATTTCATTCGTACTATTAATTGATATTTTTTTCTTTACATGTTCAAAATTAGAATATTGGTCACTGATATAAATGATATCAGTGAAGTAGAGACTCACTTTATGTTGTTTGATGGGTGTGCATCTTCCTTGCTTGGGATGTCCGCCGCGGTAGATCTTGCTGATTTTTCAGAGGTATTTAATTCATTTTGTCATTTTTATAGAAGGTGCTAATACTATTTCAAATAATAAAAAATATTGTTCATGCGTAGGAGGACCAATTGCTAGAAGCTTTTCGATATTTGTTTGGAATGCAATGTTTGTTCAGAGTTGAGATAGACCAAAGAACTAAAGATACCCCTGACGAGAAACGAAGTTTCACAGTGAAGCGAGTAACAGAGGATACCAACAACATGACACATTTTTATCACTTATAAATTCCGATGTAAGTATAAACCACATCATATTATCTATCTATATTATGTTATATATTTGACTTTTAACTGTTTTAAGTTGCAGGATGTGGCTTTCAAACCGAATCATGGAGATGAAAATATGTCCAGCTTGAACGGTAATAACGAGGTAAATTCCTAAGGATCGTTTATTTATCTTCTACTACACTTTTTTTTATTTGATTTTCGTTATGATGAAAATGTGTCAATATTGATTGATAATATTTGTGCAATTGACTCGACATCTAAATTTTATATAATATTCTTTATTATTTAGATTGCACATGTTATTTAACTATTTTATTTAACTTTATCTTTATGTAGGATACGCCCTTGAAATCTATGGGGGACAGTTCTTCAACATTCATAACTCCAAGGAAGCGTTTGTTGAACAACATATCCAATGATGAGTAGGTTCAACTATCCGTTACTAAGAGAATCAAGCAAATCAATCAGAAGAAATTAGATAAATAGGCAAGAAATAAGGAGAAATTAACATTTTATTTCAAACATTTGATTCTGTGTTTTACAATTGAGCAGGATGTATTGGTTTAATACCTCTTACAATATTTGCTATTTCTTACCAGGTTGACATTATCGTGAGTAGATTGAGTGAGATTGCTGAACAAAATTTTATTTGGTAGACTGTGATTTCATTGATATTTTTTTATTTTTGATTATTCTAAAATAAAAATGTGAACTTTATTAGTTTTCAAATATGTACAAGTTGGGACAAGAAACTAAATTATTAACTTTACATTTCATGTAGAAGGAGAAGGGCAGGGGGACAGGGACAGAAGTTACATGAGCAAAATCTCTTGAAATGGAAAAAAAACCACCAAGAAACTCACATTTTTTTTTCCTTTTAGCCAGGTATTCAATAATTCAATCACCTCCTGATTTCATTAATCAAAATAAACCCTAATTCAAAGTAATTTCATAAAATAAAAAATAAACCCTAATTTCAAAGTAATTTCACGGAATCAAAATGAAACTTAATTCAAAGTAATTTCACGAAATTAAAATAAACCCTAATTCATAGTTATTTCAAATAATCAAAATAAAACCCTAAATCAAATAAGCATCAAAAATTGAAAACAAAACAGAGGAATGAGAGATGAGAAGTTACAACTTAGAGTTTGGCTTTATCGGAAGAGAGCTTTGAGACGATTCCTTGAACGTCTAGGGAAGTGACCGTTTGATCAGAGCGGAGTTTGGGGAGGCAGAGTGACTCTGTGTGTGTGTGAGAGAGAGAGAGAGAGAGCGTGTGGGAAATAAGCGAAGGAATGGGGGGGATGTATAAGAGGAAGGGTTTTTCTTGAACTAGAAAACATAATTTTCATTTTCAAAATTTTTGCAGGTCACCTACCTGTTTTTGAGTTGAGCTGGCCAATGAAGAGGAATCTTCATTTCTTATGAAGCCAAGAAAGAGGAAAAGAGTTCGAGTTCTCAATGTTTTTTTAGCTTCATTTTTCCTGATTTTGGGTTTATTAACTTTGCGTTGGATCTCCTATCGTCTTTTTGAGAAATTTATGTCCCTGATTTTGGGTTAATCCACTAGGAATTTATTGAAATTACGTAAATCAAGTATATATTTTTAATTCAATATCAACGTTGAATATTATTTATTTATTAACTTGATTGAATTTTGATAAAAAAAAATTGTGTAAGTGAGGGACAATGGCAGACCAAGAATGAAAGGCAACTCTACACTTCGGAAAGTGAACCGCAAGATTTGGCTCACCGTATCTCGAATGAAAGAAGAACAAAGAAAAGTGCCTTGAATAATTAGCCTCTATTGAAAACAAGTGTTATCCAAAGTGATTGGTAACACAGACGAACACCATTTTTTTTTTTTGTAAATAGAGTTTGCTGCGGAATAAAAAGACACAAGAGATGTTTTTCTCAATTTATGTAAATATATAACTTGAGTGAGCATTAAAATGTAAGACTTTATATTCAAAGTATGACTTGATTACAAAGCCGAAAGTTTCCTAAATCTATAGCAATTATAATCAATGGAACGAAATGAAAACAAAGTACGAAATCCTATCCTTGGCAAAACACATTCAAATCTGAAGTATTTGAATGTGAAAAATAGTGTATGGGGAGGAATAATCTATTAGAACCAAGAACTACTTTGTTCTTGTACTTGAATGTGTGTAAATGTTCGACTTCTATTCAAATATTCACACCCTTGCATATTTATAGTCTTCAATACTTGAATACTACTCAAAGATGACAGCTCATGTTGTCTTTGGTGAGTGGATAGAGTTTTTGAGCTACACTCCTCAATTTGAGCCAAGAAAGAGTCTACTCACATGTTTGTAGCAACCGCAACCTTGGAGGCCAAGTCCATGCTCCATCCTCTTGTACTCTCTTGCATTTCCAGCCTTGTACTCTTCTTGATACAACAACAACTTCCTATGACCAAGTCCACCACGTGTTTGTTGATTTTTCACACATTTTTGACCTTGCCAAAGTTATGCATAAATTGTCATTTATGCGTAACTTGTTCTTCAACCAATTCCACTTTTCTAGCTCTTCAATCCACCTTAGTTTAGCCTGAAATTTGGACTTACAAATACATATATAGCAGATAATATATACACATTAGGATAAAATTATTTATGAAAAGAAATGTGCAACTATTTAAAAATTTCTCGTCGGGTAGCATATCGGGTAACACAGGAGGTTCAGTGATAACACTTATGGTAACACACAAGTTAACACTAACATTGTTAAATAATTATTGAATACTAATTGTATTAAAAATAAAGTAAAATAAAATATGTATACTAAATAAATAAAAAATTATTTTCTTTTCTATTAACTAATGAATAATTAAATTTGGTGTTTTATAAATATACAAAAGATAAAAAAATATAAATGTTAAATAAATAATGGAGTTTTTACCAAAAACTATTTCAAAAACATGCAATTTACAAAAAAAAAATATGTAAGTTGTGATTTTACTAAAAACTATTTCAAAAATAAATGATTTTACAAAAACTACTTATTGCACACAATACACACACCCACACTTCCTCTCTCTATCCAACCCACCTCTGGCAACCACCTTCCCCACCTCCGACTTTTCAGACTATGCATAATCTGCATTCTCAAGCTCAGGATGAACTCAGATCTATAGCTTTCGAGTTGCAGAGTAGGGGCCACATTTTAGAAGACATTGGTATGGATCGGCATGTCCGACCAATTTCATTGAGCCATCAAGATTTCTCAACCCATCCCTGTCTCTGCGACTTTACTTCTACTTCCCCTCAATGTCTCACTCTAAACCAAAAAATGTCTTTCAAGAACTTCATATCAATTCCAAAATAAAGCAGGATAAGCCGCTATTCATGACATTCGAAAATCTTCAGTTTTTCCTATGCTTTTGATAGGTATTTTTATCCATTTTATCACCTTTCAAATTGAAAAACCTCAAAATAAAATAAAAATCTTGGAATGTCTAAGAGTTGTAAATTATCTTGAAGTTTTGAAGCACTTTCTTTCATTTTTTTTCTTGCATCATATGAAGATTTGTGTTAACCGGCCTCAAATTATTTTGTAACTAATTGTTGTTGTTGTTGTTGTTGTATAAGATGCATACTAGTTGTTTGATTGTGTCTTTTTATACTGTGTTGGATAAGCGCCGGTATGTTATTCAATTAATGCATTGAAATTTTTCTGGCTTGATATGCTTTTGTGCAAAGCCTAGGAAGTTTATGATAGATGTATCTAGTTATGGACCTTTTATAGAGATAAGCTGTTTAGTTTACAGAAATTTTGGTATAAAACTTCATATATCGCTATTTTTAAGGATTTTTGTGCCAAGTGTTTGGCTTAAACAATCGATAAATAAATTTATCAGTGTTTTAAAGAGTTTTGTACTTGTTATTTGATTAAACAACTGATAAATGTCATTTATCAGTTATTTTTAAGAATTTTTTGTGTCAACTGTTTGGTTTAAACAACTGATAAATGAATTTATCAATTTTTTAAAAGACTTTTTGTGCCTGGTATTTTAGTTAAACAGCTGATAAATGTCATTTATCAGTTATTTGTAAGAATTTTTGTGTCAAGTGTTTGGCTTAAACAACTGATAAATGGGTTTATCAATTTTTGTAAGGATTTTTTGTGCTTGGTATTTGGTCAAACAATTGATAAATGTCATTTATCAGTTATTTTAAAGATTGTTTGTGCCAAGTGTTTGGCTTAAACAACTGATAAATGGGTTTATCAGTTTTCGTAAGGAGTTTTTGTGTTTGAAATTTGGTTAAACAACTGATAAATGTCATTTATCTGTTATTTTAAATGATTTTTGTGTCAAAAGTTTGGCTTAAACAACTGATAAATAAATTTATCAGTTTTTTTTAAAGAGTTTTTGTGATTGGAATTTGGTTAAACAACTGATAAATGTCATTCATCAGTTATTTTTAAGGATTTTTGTGTTAAGCGTTTGGCTTAAACAACTGATAAATGAATTTATCAATTTTTTAGAGTTTTTGTGCTTGGTATTTTGGTCAAAATAATTTATATTGCATCATGATGATGAGGTCATCCACATATATAAACACTTGGATCATTAGTGGTATAAAGTGTGATAGATAAAGTGATACAGAAGATCCGGACTCTCCTTGACAAGTAAAACTATAAGGGCAACTCCAATGGCAGGTACCAAAATCAAATTTTGGTACCTTCCAAAGGAGTTAGCATCTCCAATGGGGGCAAAGTTGAGGTACCAAAAATTGAAAAAGAGTTAGGCAAGGTACCAAATTTGGTACCAAGCCTAACTCTTTCCACCTTGAAAATCTCCGCGCGTGAGGGAGCCAACCAAGCAAACATTGCTTGAAAAAGTCAAGAAACATTTTCTGCCAAGTCCTGTTCATGGTCCATTCCTGTTTTTTTTATTTTTTTTGGATGAACATCCGTGACTTTTTTGCAATATGTATTCATTTTTATTTTTTTTGTTCAATGTCTGTGACTTATTTACTGGTTTTTTTTTATGTGTTTGTTCACCCGTGACTTTTTATTTATTTATTTATTTTTTGTTTTGTGTGTTTGTTCGCCCGTGACTTTTTTATTTTTGTTTTTTTTTTTTCAGAACAAAGACTTCCTCCTCTACTTCAAGGTTTTTTATTTATACACTATCTACATTATATTTCACCTCCAACTAGCTTAACACTTTTTCCTCCTCCTCCTTCTTCTTCTTCTTCTTCTTCTTCTTCTTCTTCTTCTTCTTCTTCTTCTTCTTCTTCTTCTTCTTCAACTTCTCAATCAATGGCATCACGTTCAAGAGCTGAGGGTTGGAAAACAAGTGAAGACGAGGATCTTTGTCGAGCTCGTTTAATGTTTGAAAATGATTCTGAAACTGGTATCATTCAAAGAGACTCGACGTTGTGGTCACAAACCCATGCTTACTACGACGTAAATCGCCCTGTAGGAGGAGTTTTTCGTGATCAAAAAGGTTGTGAAAATCGCTTCAAGAAAATTTGTAAAGAGTGCATGGCGTATGGGGGTCGCTTTAAGAACGGCGAGATCTTGCTCACTCAAGTGGTCAAAACTACTGCGAATACGGTAATTTGCTTATATATTTGTTCAATTTATTTATTTTATGCTTTTATTTACTTAAAATGTTTTTTTATTCAGATACTTTTAGCGGAGTCAAATTATTTTAAGGTTGCTAAGAAACCTTTCAAGTTACAACATTGTTGGGCTATTCTAAAAGATGAGCCAAAATATCAAAATCCGCCAACCGGTGAAAGTGCATTTAGTATTGATGGTGAGGATACACCTGGATCTGAAGGCGGAACTAGCTCTGCTAGGCCTGTGGGACAAAAAGCAACAAAAGCTACAAGGAGAAAGAAAGATTTGCCATAGGAACGTGATAAGCAACTAGAAGAATTAATATCTTGGACAAAAGCCCAAGATATTGAAATGGCAGCAAATAGGGCTAGAGAATTTACAGCAGCTGAAGCTGCCGAACAACGTGCCGTTGATGATCGTACAATGCAAGTAGATCCAAACATATTCACTCCCATCAAAAAAGCATACTAGGAAAGGAGACAAAAAGTTATAATCGATCGGGGGTCTTTCATAAATTCGTGCCTTTGCTGAACGGGTCGGTACCTCATCTGGATCAAATGATACAAGTTTATCTTCCTCACGTTCATCCTCGACTATCATGTTATGCAATATAACAGAAGCCATCATTATGTAGTACAGATCCACTCTATCCCAACCACGTGCGGGTCCTCGAACAATGGCCCAACGAGCTTGTAAAATACCAAAAGCTCTCTCAACGTCCTTTCGATAGGCCTCTTGCATCTTAGCAAAATATTGATGCTCAGGAGTGGCCGGTCTGGATATAGTTTTAACAAAACTAGCCCACTGAGGATATATACCATCAACTAAATAGTAGCCGATACCATATTGTTTTCCATTCACTTCATAACTAACTTGATGATTTCGGCCCATGCATACATCATCAAACAAAGGTGATTTGGCAAGGACATTCAGATCATTCAGAGATCCAGGAAGTCCAAAAAATGCATGCCATATCCAAGTGTCATAAGAAGCCAAGCCACCGCTTCGAGAATAATGGTTGCCCGTCCTTTATAGCCAGCAAATTGTCCCTCCCATCCTTTTGGACATGCATTCCACCTCCAGTGCATGCAATCAAGGCTGCCCATCATTCCAGGAAACCCTCTTTTTTCAGCTTTAGCTAACAACCGGTGCAAGTCTGCTGGTGTCGGACGACGGAGATATTCTTCTCCATAAACGTTAACAATTGCTCGAGTAAACTTCTTTAGGATTTCAATGCCCGTTGATTCAGCTATCCCCCACGTATCATCAAATAGACCCGCAACAGTGCCATATGCAAGTTGTCTAAGGGCACAGGCCACTTTCTGCATCGTGGAAAATCCGGGTCGACCGGTGGCATCACATTTTTGAATGAAATAATCATTGTGGTTGGAAATGTCACACATTATCTTTTCAAAGACATGTTTATGCATTCTGAAACGACGTCGAAATGTATCAGGTGCATACATACACGGATTTGCAAAGTATTGCTCATGTAAAAGTGCATTTGGACTTTCTCTGTGACGACGTATATAATTACGACCGTCCACTGAACCACCCCATTTGGACGATTCTTCCTCCTCTTGAATTGCATGACTAGCAGTGATCAAAGCAATTGTTTTGCCAGAACGGCGACGCCTATCCTCATCATCTTGATCACGCTTCACCAACATTTTCCGTAGGAAGCTCATCAGAAAATCAAATTTTTTGGAATAATTCTTGTGAAGTTGAAAAATGGTAGTGAAGAGTATTGATCTGAGCTACCTAATTTATAGGATGATAAAGTTTTTTGATAAGATTTCTGATAATGATTTTATCTTATTTGTAATCTACCGAGCCAATGACAATATGCCACATGTCATTGATAAGATATTTGTTTTTTTTTTTATTTAATTCAGTTATCATCTTATCAAATGTAATCTACCGAGCCAATGAAAATATGCCACTGTCAATGATAAGATATTTGTTTTTTTTTTTTTATTTAATTCAGTTATCATCTTATCAAATATAATCTACCAAGCCAATGAAAATATGCCACATGTCAATGATTAGGTATTTGTTTTTTTTTTTTATTTAATTCAGTTATCAAATGTAATCTAGCTAGCCAATGAAAACATGCCACGGGTGAAAATAGATTATTATTATTTTTTTAAATGATTAATTATTATATAAAATTATTTATTTTTATTATTAAACATTTTAATTAAATAAAATATTTTAAATGTGAAAGAAATAAAAATTTAATTTTTGATACCTTTCCTTAACTCCACCATTGGAGATAAATATTTTATACCCCATGAATAGTGATCGAAAGGTACCAAAATTTGATTTTGGTACCTTTCCTTAACTCCTACCATTGGAGTTGCCCTAAAGTGTGATAGATAAAGTGATACAGAAGATCCGGACTCTCCTTGACAAGTAAAACTATGTATTTAGGTATGGTACTCACCCGAGCCTCATTGCAATAGAGTTGATGAACGAACCAGGGGAACCAGAAGTTAGATTCAGTAGCCTAAGCAGATACTATTATTGATATTAGTGGGGAGTGGTCAGGAGCAATGGATAACTCTTACAAGATATGAAAGATATATGCGAGAGAAACACACAGTAGTGTGTGTAGATATTATTGATGTTATCTGTACAAATGAGCACCACAGTGAATATATGGAGTACAAAGGAATGTAACAAACTTGACAGCTCTTAACACCTAACAACCCATTATTAACTGAGTTATGAACTGATGTTGCTTGAATGTCCTTGGAGTTTGACTTATTTACATTCAGAACCCCTGTACTCTCCATAATAACCCGCAGGCAAGAATTTGTGAAGACTATGGAGAGTTGCAGGCAGAGGTTTATGAGATAGCTACATTTGGATGGGCGTATTGGTCATAGAAGTTGGAATATGATTCTCCGTGGAGTCTGCAGTTGATGCTTCGAAACAACCTCATCAAATTCTAGCTATCTTCAATACTTGCACCTGAGCGACGGTTGCCAAGCACGCATCAAGTCAGTCATGCTCGATTATATAACTACTACTAGTAATGGTTTTGTATGGTTTAATTTCAATTCTGTAATATGTTTAAGTTGGCATGGGTATATACAGGGGCGGATTCAGGCGGGGGCAGGCGGGGGCACTCGCCCCCACCGGCGGCGAAAATGCAGTGGAAATTTTTTTTTTTGCCCCCCCCCCCATATTTTTTTGTTATATATGTATATATATAATTAACTTCAAGATTAACACCAGTGAGTGGTGCAGTTCAGTGGTAGAAAGGGTGAAGTTAAAGTCTTTGGTGTTTCCTTTTAAATCCATGTTCGAACCCTGCTACCTACATTTTCAATTAATTTTATTTGTCCTCCATCTTTGCTATTCTCTCTCTCCATTTCTTTCTCTTAACAGTTTTGTTTTTCTCTTTCTCCTAATTTCCTCACATTTTTTCAATCTTAATTAATTAGTTAGGTTTTTCCCATTTTTTTTTATTTTTGGTCTCACTTCCTATTATCCCAAGTTTAATTAGCAAATTTGAATTTCTTTTTTGTACGAGTAATATATTTTAATAAATTGTTTGCGTTAAATACTTCAACATTATTTCAATCGTTCTTTGAATTATTTACTTTTATCATTTTTGTTAACTAAAATACATTGTATTTTATGGATCCGACCCATTTTTTACTTGTCCGACCCGAAATTTTTTTTTTCGGGGGCGCTGCCCCCGAACCCCCGTGTAATCTTGCCCCCCCCCCTCGAGCAATTCCTGACTCCGCCCCTGGGTATATAGAATCTCTGTCATTTGCTGCCGGTAATGGTATTACAGAGTATTATACTCCCTCCGTACCAAAATGTTTGTTCCATTTGACTTTTTTGTTGAACTTTGACCACAAATATATGACAATTTAATTATGTTCATAAAATTCTAAAAATTCCTATTTATTCACCATTAATAATATTATCAACAACAACTTTTAAAATTTCATGAACATGATTAATCTCTCATAAATTTGTGATCAAAGTTCAACAAAAAAGTCAAATGGGACAAGGGAGTACTCCCTCCGTCCCGCTAATATCCGCACTAACACTGTTTGCGCGGGAATTAAGGAATATGATATTTTAATAAAATGTTGTGAGTGTAAAAGTAAAGTAGGAGAGAGAATGAGTGGAGGATGTAATAAATTATAATGGTGTTGTGAGTATTAAAATAATGTAGGAGAGAGAATGAGTGGGGTTGGGTGAATATTTTATTAATATAAAGTTTCCTTTTTGGGAGTGTGCGGATATTAGCGGGACGCCCAAAAAGGAAAGTGTGCGGATATTAGCGGGACGGAGGGAGTATATACTATGTGTCTATAATTATCTGATCCTTAGTAATCCAGAAATTTATGTAGGCTATTGCCTGTCTAGAGCATTTGGACCAATGGAACTTACTGGTGGGCCTGGCCCAAACTTACAAAAGCAGTCTGGCTCAAATATTAACAGATTCTCTATTAAAACAATCATAATCATATTCGAGTTTAGAAATTAATTAATTTTCATAGTGTTATTTTATTTTATTTTTTAAAAAATGGGTTTTTTATTAATTAATAACTTTAATCACTTACAAGAATGATACTTGAAAGTGCATTTTGGTGGTAATTGCACCCTAACCTTTTGTATAGACTCCAGGGCGTCTCATGAAATTTAGGACCCAATGCAATCTATTTGATCGAGGATTTAAGGTAACAACTAGTGCTACATCCGTGCGTTAAACGCACGAACAGAAAACTTTGACATATCGCAGAAATTAAATCAAAAGAGTTACTATAACTATAAAGGTTAATTTTGAATTTTTTTTAAATAAAAGATATTTAGCAAATATATATAATTACATTAATAATAAAAATTACAAATTTTTTTTTGAAGATACTTCATCCTCTCACTAATCTTTTCCCTTGTCACATGTCATCCAAATAAATTGACCACAACATAGATGTTTTTGAGACAAATTTAATCTCCAATAAGAGAGTTATTGTTCAAAAAGATGTCTTACTCTTTCTACAAGACTATGGTTGTTGGCATCTCTTGCTCGTATATGTATAGTCTACCTTGGTATTGATGTTGGAGATCCATGTTTACCCTGCTTTCCAACTGACTTAGCGCCACCTGGAGTTTGATTTTGATCACCCTTTTGTTGAATATCATTGCTATGCCTCGAGACATTTTAATCTCGTATCATTTAAGAACATTAATAAGCAAAATCGAATCAAAATTTTATTAAAAAAATATATATATAAAAGCGTGTAGTAGTAAATTTCTAAGAATAATCTTCTGGTAGTAGAAGAAAAGGGGCGTCAATGCAGAAAGTCAGCTGAGACAACCCTCAGTCAATTCGAGGTTTATTTTTTATTTTTGTGTCAACTAATAGAAAACTTTTCATTAAAACAATGGAAAGACCTGCACCCCAGTGCATCAAAACAACCAAAACTTCCTAACAGTCAACTTGAGTTTAAAAAATTTATGTTGTACTTCCTAGATCCTAGCATGGGTTAAAAATGTTAAACAGATCAAGCATAGGCCATCATTAAGCTCTGCACTTAACGTTCAGACCCATGAAACTAATTTGGGGACAATTACTCAAGCCACAGTAAATTCACTTGCAAAAAAAAAAAATACGGAACGAAGGTTCACTTGGAACTTCAAATATCTTTTCTGACCTTACTTGGTATAATAAACCAGCAATCAAGTTTATACAAAATGAATTTTCAGTTTGTTGAACGAACCTGTCAATAGCATCTTAAATAAGAACCTGACAATCCTCACTGATTGCTTGGGTAGACTGCACTATGTAAAAGCGAGCAACTGTCTTTTCTTTACTCAAAGTGTATACAACATTGCTTTCCAGAACCTTAAGCTCAGTCCTATTAATGCCTGTTATGGAGGAACAATCATAATCAAGAACACACAGAGTCCTATTGATGACGGGCCATTCATTTGCAGCCATAATGAGGACATTTCGTGCACCCAACCGTCTAGCATTTTCAATGATCCCATGCAACCTGTACTCTCTCTCCTTGCTACCAATACCAGATTTGCTCCCTTCTTTGCATATGCCTATGCAATTTGCTGGTGACACAAATAGGTTCATGAGTTTTAGTAGATTGCATTTAAGCATATGCTATATATCTATGCAAGAGATGTCTGAGAATTTTGCAAACTTTAACTTGCATGCATAATCAGATTTAAACAAGTTAAGTTATTCTTAAGTGCTTTGTTATAGGATAATGACAAAAAATAAGAAAGATAGATTATGGTTAAGTGGAGACGGCTTATGGTCATATATATTATACTCCTAAATCCATATGTATGATTGACAAAAAGTCTTGGTAACAAAAAGACAATTAAAAAGTAGTACTCCCTCCATCCCTAAATAAATGTCCCAAAAAATAAATTTTTACTCTTGATCGAGAGCAGATGAAATTTGTTTTGGACATTCATTTTTGGATGGAGCAAATTTGAAATTTGGACATTCATTTTGGGACCGATGGAGTACTAGATTATGGTAATACACTCGAGTCTCGACACTTACCAAGTGGAGCATTAGAAAAGAGGGAAATAGGATACCTTGATAAAGATCATTCTAGATACGAAACAAGCATTCATAATTGCTTTCTCTGTTAGAGAAAGCTGATTTTCATGGTCATCCAGCATGGTAGGATCAAGTTGATGTGTGGATTTCATGTGCAGCGTCAAGCTCGGTTTCAACTTTACAGCCAACTTGCAAAATGATTCAAAATCTAATAACTGTAGGTCTGGATGATACTTTCGCTGATAGTAATTATAGAGTAACACAGTAGCATGCATCAGAAAGGAAAATGATAATGAACCAAAATGAGCATTTGCAATCCAGAAGGTAGACCCTTTATCAAGGACCCACCAACCTACAGACGTAGGGCAGCTTATTGAACTATTAACTCTTCTAATTCTTATCATGGCAAAGCTGAATCAAGCCAATGTAATAACTCAAAAAGAAACTATCATATATTCTAATTGAAGAGAAGATAAGTTGTTAATATTATAGCATGATATACATTGTTGGTGCTCTCTCTAACAACTTAAACATTTAGATGAGTTTATCACTTAACATGATATCAGAGCTCAAGGCTTGGCAATGACAAGGGTTCAAATCTGACTGCTTGCATTTTTCCTGAATCTATCAGAAAGGGTACTCATTAGATCTATATCAAGTGCACCCATATACTAAATCCACATAAAATATTACAAAGGGCACTTATTGGGCCAATATTCAGTGCACCCATATACTAAATCCACGTATGCGTGTGAGGTGAGTGTAAATTTTAGAGCATGATATACATTGTCGGTGCTCTCTCTAACAGCTTAAGCTTTTAGATGAGTTGGTTACTTAATAGGAGTGAATCACAATAATATCAAAATCAAATCCGTAATAGTTAAGTTGTCCAAATGCCACAGCCTGTAGCCGAATTGACTCAAACACGATAAAATAACTACATATAACACTATAATTAAGAGCTGCGAAAACAAACCAACCAACAACCAGGAGTCACCTAGTGAGGCTATCAAAGATGGTAAAATATTATGAAAGCAACTGAGGTTAAAAAAAAGGAGTAAGCATTAGAGTCTAGCACCTGCTTAGCAACAGATTCATGTTGAGAAATCGAAGGAGTTCCGGGTACAGAGGTAAGCTTCAAAGGTAACAAAGGATCAACCAAACATTCAAGCAGAGCGCGAACAATATCCTCAGTTGAATCAACCTTTGTTGTTATCAATGAATCCACCATTTTTTCTGAAAACGTAGCCAAAAGTAAGCAAAAACGTTAGGGTTTAATTATTATTTTTTTCTGAAATCGAAATTGAAGGAGTAAACATGCAAATTACAGGGAAAAAATTGGAATTGCATATACTCTTCAACATAGGAAGGATATTAGGTGAGAAATCCACGATCATGAATAGGGTTTGAGACATTAAGTTCCCAAAATTACTCTAACAAAAGGGTAAATACTTAGAGATTTGCATGCAATTGTTCAATAATCTCCACTTTTGATCCCATCTACACAGAGCCCACCCGCATAGGGATCATCTGTATACACAGAAAATCCTAGTAGGAACCAAGCACTACATAAGGGATACATCAATAAGGTACCCGTCACAGCTGTTTAACAAATCTTATTCTTCACGAACTGAAATATACTAATCTCCAAAACTGTCATGTTTGCAGAACTACGCAATATTTCCCATGAATCTCTACTTTCCTCTTAGACTGACTACCCACAATGTTTCAACCCACTCTTTCATTTTATTTAACATTTTTTACACTTTTTCTCATTCACATAATATTTCATCTACCCCTACAATAACTAACTTAAATTAAATTTCAACTCCCTCCAACTCATCATTCTATACCCCACCACTTTGAGTGTTTTTTTTTTTTGTGAAAAAAAAATTTTTAAAAAATTAATTTACTAGGTGATAATTCAGTTCAAATTGAAAAACGAGTGTTTTTTTTTGTGTCCAAATCAAATGAAACTTATATCAATTTGTAGGGAAAAAAAATTATGAATTTTGGTGAATTTATCTTTTTATTTTTAAATCATTTATTATGAGATAATTGAGTTTAAATAATTGGATGAAAAAATGGTAAAGTACGGACCAATAACGCGTTGACACTTGACAGCTTAAAAAAAAAAAAAAAACGGAAAAGGCGATTTCATCCCGGATGAAATGTTTCATTTAGCCAATACAGTCAACCCACATTAATCCCTCCATTGCAGTGCCCAAGCTAAATGAAATGGGATTTCATCCCCATTTCATACTACCACACTGTGGGTAGTCTTACTACCCACAGTGGTGGGTTGAATAAGGGAATGAAATGAATTCATTCAGCCTGAGGTAGTACAACGGAGGATTAAAGTGGGTTGAATGGATTAACGGGATGAAATGTTTCATCCCGTTGAAACACTCCTTTTCCTTTTTTTTTTTTTTTAATTTGCCACATGTCAAGACCTTATTGTCTTGACTTTATCACTTTTTCACCCAATTATTTAAACTCAATTATCTCATAATAAATGATTTAAAAATAAAAAGAAAAATTCACCAAAATTCATTATTTTTTTTTCCAACAAATTGTTATAAGTTTCATTTGATTTGGACACAAAAAAAACACTTAGTTTTCAATTTGAGCTGAATTATTACCTAGTAAATTAATTTTTTTTTAATTTTTTTTTCACCAAAATTCATCATTTTTTTTCCCTACAAATTGATATAAGTTTCATTTGATTTGGACAAAAAAAAAACACTTAGTTTTCAATTTGGGCTGAATTATTACCTAGTAAATTAATTTTTTTTCGCCAAAATTCATCATTTTTTTTCCCTACAAATTGATATAAGTTTCATTTGATTTGGACACAAAAAAAAAACACTTAATTTTCAATTTGGGCTGAATTATTACCTAGTAAATTAATTTACTAATCATAAAAATAAAAATAAAGAATATAAATAAAATAAAAATAAAGAATATAAATAAAATAAAATAAAATAAAAGCTCCACGAGTTAGTTTCTATGTGAATCAACGTCAATATAATATGGCGTATTATCTTGCTGACGGTATCTACCCTTCTTATCCGACTTTCGTCAAATCAATTAGACTTCCTCAAAGTGATGAAGATAAGCTATTTGCAAAATATCAGGAGGGATGTCGGAAGGATATAGAACGTGCATTTGGAGTGCTCCAAGCTCGATTTAAAATCATTCGAGAACCGGCTCGATTGTGGAAGATATACGACTTGGCTATCATCATGAGGTCATGTATAATATTACATAATATGATTGTTGAGGATGAACGAGATACGTATTCTCAGAATTGGCTTGACTATCATGATGAATCCGAGGCAAGTGGGTCTAGTACACAACAACCATTGTCGACTGAGGTACTACCTGCATTTGCAGAGCATGTGCGTACTAGATCGAAAATGTGTGATCCAAGAGTTCATCAACAATTGCAGAAGGATCTAGTCAAGCACATATGGACAAAGTTCGAAAATTTGTGATTTAATAATTTTATTGTCTTTCATTACTTGTGTCGCGAGCTATGTTTATTGTAATTTTTCTTATTTTTAATAATAATAATTTTTTTAACCAAATTTCATCATTTTTTTTCTCTATAAATTGATATAAGTTTCATTTGATTTGGACACAAAAAAAAAACACTCATTTCTCAATTATCCTTCTTCATTTTAGCATTTATTTAAAAAAAAAATCATTATATTTTTTTTACCTATAAATTGATGCAATATTTTTTTTAATTAAGTGTGAAATATTTTTTTAATTATAAATAATAATAATTATTATTGAACATACCAAAAGTGTCGAGTTGGACCAAACGAATAAAGCCCAATCACAGACAACCTTGACGCCCACATTCTCAATGAAGCTAGCCCAATCAGAGCAAGGCCCAAAGCCCATCTCAAGTATCCGTCGACTAAGTCCATGTCCGACCTACCAGGTCCCGACCTAACTTAGTCCGACCTCATGATCCATACTACAATTCGGGTACGAACCATGCTCTACCCGTCAGTCAGGTCGACTATTCCTTAAATGGCGACCTCGACCTAATCCACAAGCGTCGACCTAACAGACGAATGTACGTGAAGTCAAACCTTTCCATAACCGATTTCCTACGAATCAGGAGCCGTTATAGGACACGTTCACATTACTTGTAACTGTCCCTAAAATCTCGGAGCTCATGTAGCACCACCAAAAATACAACGGTCATCCCCTATAAATACATCATCACTACCAACGGTGAAAGGTAACTGCCATTTTGTTATCTGAATTCATTATTCAATACATTTTGAGCTATATACACTGTTATCTTACTTTCACGCCCGAGCGTCTTCGCCGGAGACACATCCGGCTAGTCGTGGGTTCTGTTTTCAGGTCAAGGAGCCAGGTGATTGGTCCTGCCACGTGGAGGATTACTGATAAGCTCAATTTGAGCCAAGAAAGAGTCCACTCACATGTTTGTAGCAACCGCACCTTGGAAGCCAAGTCCATGCTCCAGCCTCTTGTACTCTCTTGCATTTCAAGCCTTGTACTCTTCTTGATGCAGCAACAACTTCCTATGACCAAGTCTACCACGTGTTTATTGATTTTTCACACATTTTTGACCTTGCCAAAGTTATGCATAAATTGTCATTTATGCGTAACTTGTTCTTCAACCAATTCCACTTTTCTAGCTCTTCAATCCACATTAGTTTAGCCTGAAATTTGGACTTACAAATACATATATAGCAGATAATATATACACATTAGGATAAAATTATTTATGAAAAGAAATGTATAACTATTTAAAAATTTCTCGTCGGGTAGCATATCGGGTAATACAGGAGGTTCAGTGATAACACTTATGGTAACACACAAGTTTACACTAACATTGTTAAATAATAATTGAATACTAATTGTATTAAAAATAAAGTAACATAAAATATGTATACTAAATAAATAAAAAAATATTTTCTTTTCCATTAACTAATGAATAATTAAATTTGGTGTTTTATAAATATACAAAAGATAAAAAATATAAATGTTAAATAAATAATGGAGTTTTTACCAAAAACTATTTCAAAAACATGCAATTAAAAAAAAAAAAAAACATGATGTAAGCTGTGATTTTACTAAAAACTATTTCAAAAATAAATGATTTTACAAAAACTACTTATTGCACACAATACACATACCCACACTTCCTCTCTCTATCCAACCCACCTCTGGCGACCACCTTCCCCACCTTCGGCTTTTCAGACTCTGCAAAATCTGCATTCTCAAGCTCAGGATGAACTCAGATCTATAGCTTCCAAGTTGCAGAGTAGGGGCCACATTTTAGAAGACATTGGTATGGATCAGGCCTATCCGACCAATTTCATTGTATGTATTTGGAATATGACCCGAGCCATCAAGATTTCTCAACCCATCCCTGTCTCTGCGACTTTACTTCTACTTCCCCTCACGGTCTCACTCTAAACCAAAAAATGTCTTTCAAGAACTTCATATCAATTCCAAAATAAAGCAGGACAAGCCGCTATTCATGACATTCGAAAATCTTCAGTTTTTCCTATGCTTTTGATAAGTATTTTTATCCATTTTATCACCTTTCAAATTGAAAAAACCTCAAAATAAAATAAAAAACTTGGAATGTCTAAGAGTTGTAAATTATCTTGAAGTTTTGAAGCACTTTCTTTTATTTTTTTTCTTGCATCATATGAAGATTTGTGTTAACCGGCCTCAAATTATTTTGTAACTAACTGTTGTTGTATAAGATGCATACCAGTTGTTTGATTGTGTCTTTTTTTACTATGGCGCTGGATAAGCGCCGGTATGTTATTCAATTAATGCATTGAAATTTTTTTGGCTTGATATGCCTTTGTGCAAAGCCTAGGAAGTAAATGACAGATGTATCTAGTTATGTACCTTTTATAGAGATAAGTTGTTTAGTTTACATAAATTTTCGTATAAAACTTCATATACCGCTATTTTTAAGGATTTTTGTGCCAAGTGTTTGGCTTAAACAATCGATAAATAAATTTATCAGTGTTTTAAAGAGTTTTTGTGCTTGTTATTTGATTAAACAACTGATAAATGTCATTTATCATTTATTTTTAAGAATTTTTGTGTCAAATGTTTGGTTTAAACAACTGATAAATGAATTTATCAGTTTTTAAAGAGTTTTTGTACTTGGTATTTTAGTTAAACAACTGATAAATGTCATTTATCAGTTATTTGTAAGAATTTTTGTGCCAAGTGTTTGGCTTAAACAACTGATAAATGGGTTTATCAGTTTTTGTAAGGAGTTTTTGTAAGGAGTTTTTGTGCTTGGTATTTGGTTAAACAATTGATAAATGTCATTTATCAGTTATTTTTAAGATTTTTTGTGCCAAGTGTTTGGCTTAAACAACTGATAAATGGGTTTATCAGTTTTCGTAAGGAGTTTTTGTGTTTGAAATTTGGTTAAACAACTGATAAATGTCATTTAGCAGTTATTTTAAAGAATTTTTGTGTCAAAAGTTTGGCTTAAACAACTGATAAATAAATTTATCAGTTTTTTTAAAGAGTTTTTGTGATTGAAATTTGGTTAAACAACTGATAATGTCATTTATCAGTTATTTTTAAGGATTTTTGTGTTAAGTGTTTGGCTTAAACAACTGATAAATGAATTTATCAATTTTTAGAGTTTTTGTGCTTGGTATTTTGGTCAAAATAATTTATAGTTATTAGGACTTACGTTATGATGATGAGGTCATCCACATATATAAACAACTGGATCAATAGTGGTATAAAGTGTGATAGATAGTGATACAGAAAGAGAAAGATCCGGACTGTTCTTGACAAGTAAAACTATGTATTTAGGTATGGTACTCACCCGAGCCTCATTGCAATAGAGTTGATGAACGAACCAGGGGCACCAGAAGTTAGATTCAGTAGCCTAAGCAGATACTATCTATAGTATAAATGAGGGAAGGGTTGCTACAGTACTATGAATAGTGTCAAGCGACAAATTTTCCATTTTACCATCATACATTTGTCCCTTTCCCATTTTGCCCTTAAAATTTTTTATTTTTTTTTAAATTAAAAAAAAAAAACCCGTGTCCTAGGACACGGGCATGTAATAGTTATTGATATTAGTGGGGAGTGGTCAGAAGCAATGGATAACTCTTACAAGATATGAAAGAGATATGTGAGAGAAACACACAGTAGTGTGTGTAGATATTATTGATGTTATCTGCACAAATGAGCACCACAGTTCAAACTTGACAGCTCTTAACACCTAACAACCCATTACTAACTGAGTTATGAACTGATGTTGCTTGAATGTCCTTGGAGTTTGACTTATTTACATTCAGAACCCCTGTACTCTCCATAATAACCCGCAGGCGAGAATTTGTGAAGACTATGGAGAGTCGCAGGCAGAGGTTTATGAGATAGCTACATTTGGATAGGCGTATTGGTCATATAAGTTGGAATATGATTCTCCGTGGAGTCTGCAGTTGATGCTTCGAAACAACCTCATCAAATTCTAGCTATCTTCAATACTTGCACCTGAGCGACGGTTGCCAAGCACGCATCAAGTCAGTCATGCTCGATTATATAACTACTACTAGTAATGGTTTTGTATGGTTTAATTTCAATTCTGTAATATGTTTAAGTTGGCATGGCTATATAGAATCTCTGTCATTTGCTGCCGGTAATGGTATTACAGAGTATTATACTCCCTCCGTTTCAAAATGTTTGTCCCATTTGACTTTTTTGTTGAACTTTGACCACAAATATATGACAATTTAATTATGTTCATGAAATTCTAAAAATTCCTATTTATTCACCATTAATAATATTATCAACAATAACTTTTAGAATTTCATGAACATGATTAATCTCTCATAAATTTGTGGTCAAAGTTCAACAAAAAAGTCAAATGGGACAAACATTTTGACACAGAGGGAGTATATACTATGTGTCTATAATTATCTGATCCATAGTAATCCAGAAATTTATGTAGGCTATTGCCTGTCTAGAGCATATGGACCAATGGAACTTACTGGTGGGCCTTGCCCAAACTTACAAAAGCAGTCTGGCCCAAATATCAACAGATTCTCTATTAAAACAATCATAATCATATTCGAGTTTAGAAATTAATCAATTTTCATAGTGTTATTTTATTTTATTTTTTAAAAAATGGGTTTTTTATTAATTAATAACTTAATCAGATGCGCTGCTTGAGCTAGAGTTGTCTAATTTTAGTCATGTAATTATCTACATCATGTTTAGGACAAATTAATAATATCCAGCTCTCCCCATAGACTCCGGGGGCCGTCTCATGAAATTTGGGACCCAATGCGAACTATTTGATCGAGGATTTAAGGTAACAAAATGGTTATATTCTCATGAATCTCTACTTTCCTCTTCGTCTTTCCATCTAGTCATATTAGTTATCTATTTCTGACTTTCTCTAGGTTTTAGCATTCTTCAACAATTGAATCGTAAACAATGAGACTTGGAGAAAATTATGGTATAAACATTGAGTTTGGAACTTGGACAATTGAGTTTTGTATTTACGGGGGGTTGAGATAATTGTGAAACAGTTCTAGAAATAATGTGATACATTTTAGTAATATCGCACTGGATTTGAAGAAAAAGAAATATTTCACTAAATTTTTAGTGAAAATTTAAAAATATTGTCAAAATTGTGATATTCCCCATTTCACATCAAAAATATATGGAAATTTAGTGTGATAAATAGAAGGCCCATACACTACTATTAAGTATCAAATCATTCATTGGACTTTTGGAGGTCTGATGGGCTGTGGTTAACCCAATTGAGGAGATGCTTTGGTGCCTACGTAGCGGTCGGGCTTCGGGCTTGGGTCGTTACAAAAATAAAAAAGTAAGAATTGCAAATAATTTACTAAATTATATTGCATAAATATAAAAAATATTAAATTTGCTAATTAAGTTTAAAATAAAGGGTGAAAAGCCCAAATAATTTAGCTTGGAAAATATGGGAGAAAAGCCAAAAGAAAAAGAACGGGAGGAAAACTTAAAGAGATGAATAGAAGGAAAAATGAATAAAACTCTAAATCTATCTATATATAATAATAAGATAGTGGTAATTTTTTGGCCATTGAGGGGTATTTTGGTCAATTCATGCGGTGGCAAAGTTGAAATAAAATGGTCTGAAAATAGAGGTGTCGCGCTGTGATTGGCCCAATATTTTTTTTCTTTTATTTTTTTTAAATTTGGACACGTTGTAAGTGCTCCAATTTGAGCTTGTTAGAATTTTCGTTAGAAAATTAACGAAAGTTATAACATTTCTAACAATTCCTAACTATCCTAACATTTCTAACAAAGTGAGGGTAAAATGGGCATTGTTATTTGAGGTTAAACCTCAAAAAGAATCTTAAAAAGCAAAACAAAAGAAGAAAACCAAAAATGGCAATGGCTGGAAACAAAAAACTGGCTGTTAATTTGAATTTTGAAAAAGATTATTCTTCTTGTCCAAAGCTGAAGCTGCATTTAATGAACAGTGCACGCCTACTGACCCTATCCGCGCGGACAAGTATGCAATTTCCAGAGGGCTATAAATTGAGCCCTCCAGTCACAAAAATGAAGAGGAAGAACACATTTTCGTAGAACCTCTCGGCGAAATATAGAGAGAAAACAGTGAGAATTCACAAGAATTGTCACCATTTTCTTTCCAATCTTTCCCAACTCATACTCATCCACTCACTCTCATATTAAAGTCCTAAACACTCATACACTCAAGCCAAACACTCAAGAACACAAGGAAGATTGGTAAACCCTCCTCTTCCTAACCCTAAATCTCAACCATGCATGCATCTCCAAACTACAAAATGTAGTTATTTCATCTTCTTGCTCTAGATCTAAGAAGATCACCATGGAAGACCATCTCCATGGATGATCTTCTACAAAGATCAACATTATTTTCAAAGCTTTTCTTGCTTACTTGCAAAAATGCACTTTCAAAACCCTAAAAAACCATTTTCAAGCACTAAATCTTGATTTCAAAGGGTAAAATCCCCCTCCCCAAGCAAATGAAATGCTTAGTCCTAATGTACCCCAAGGATGGTTTGGTATAGTTGATTCACCACTAAAATGTCTAGTGATCACTAACCAAAACCTAGGGAAATGGGGACAAGCATGGATGCAAAACCCCCCTTAAAATCATATTTTCTTTCTTGAGAAGTTGCTGTCCAGTAGCAATTTTCTCAGACCTCAGTCCATGGTCTTAATTTTTGGACACAGATGAACTTGGAATTTGGTGTTGACTACAAAACACTTTTTGTAGCCAACATCCAGAGCTTTCCAGAAATATTTTTACCTTATTTTTTGGGTGAGTAAAACTCCTCTTTTCAAATTTTCTTTCAGAGGCTAGTTCATCAGCTTCTGGGAATCCAGATCTCATATCTGAGGTTTCCAGAAGGTTTTGACCCCTCAAATCTTCTCCAAAATGGGAAATTCCTTCGTACAAACCTTATTTAAGGTGTCTAGAACAACTTTCATTCTCTGAGTTTATCCAGATTATGAAGTTTTAAGACCCTTGAATCCCTTTTAAAATCAAAGGTCCACTGCCTTTTTCATTCTGGCAGAAATGGCTCTCAACTTCAAAAGGTTTTTTGAGTACCAAATCTCAATCCAAAAATCTTCCAAAAAATCATGGGATCAGTTTAAAGTCTTAAAAGATATCCCAATTTTTACTTTTCTGAGTGTCAACTTATTTTGGCCAAAACACACACACACACACACACACACACACACACAAATGATTTTCAGCTTGGAAGACTCGTTTTACGAGGCGCGTCGGGTGCACACTAACGTCCTTCCCGACGCGTAACATGACCTCCGAACCTAAATCTCTGATCTCGGGCTTTTTTCAAAGTTTTGGCCCTTCAAAATTAAAATGGCGTGGCGACTCCGTTTTTCCGGTTTTATTTGGTTTTTCAAAAAAACGCAAAACCGAATTTTTCCCGCGAATGGCAACATCATCACGGTGGCGACTCCGCCTGGGGACTAAGCTTTTTAAAAAAATGGTATTCGGTATATTGGTGGAAACCACTAAATTTCCCGTTATCGCCTCCTAACACGAGTCGGGGATAAATTGTGGTCTAACAATCCCACGTACCGGTATCACCGTTTTCAAAAAAAAAAAAGCTTTAGAGGGTCAAGCTTCCGTCTCGGCTTTGAAAATCATTTTTGTGTGTGTGTTGATTTTTTGCACGGTTTTCATGTTGTTTTGGCCGCCTCGGAGAAAGTCAAAATTTCTGACTGTCGGAATAATGTCCCTAACTGTCGGAATTTCCGTGCTTATGTGCTCATTAAAACTTTCAAAAAAATTCAAAAAAAAAAGAGGATTTTCAAAAAAAAGAAAATTTCCAAAAAAAAATCATGCATCATATTTTTAAGACACATAAAAATTTCTATTTTACTCGAGAAAAAGAATATAGGCTCGCTTGCACACTACGCGCACGTGACCGTACACCGCACACTACGTCCTTAACCCGGAAATCCTTGTCGCGGTCCGTTTGGTCTTATTACGCCTCTCGGATGAGCACGGGACTACCCAAACATCCCATGGAGCCTCGTGTCGACCATGCACTTGTCCGTGACACACTTTGTCAGAGACCCGGTTGGTTTTTAGTCCGGTACGTGTCATGCCCTGTCCGTGTATAGACCTTTCCTTTCAAGCCTTTGTCGGCATACCGACTCAATATCTTTCGGGTCCCTAATCGGTCGAAGTTACGCCGGTTTTCCGCCGCGGACTTTGACCAAGATATTGACCGGCGCCTTGACTTCGGCTCGGCGGCACAAATTATACACCGACTCCCGGCATTGACCGAGTCATCAAGGATTAATGACTATTTCATGCCTAATTACGGCTTAAGCGACGACAAGTCAAGATCAATCGGGGACGCTTATCGGTCAAATCGTGCCGACTTTTTTGTCGAGCCCTCGGACATGATCTTGACTTTCGACGTCGGCTTTGTCCGTAATTTACATCGAATGCTCGTTAAGACTCGATTACCCGCCGGACTTTTAGGATCGTTTTTCTTTCGGTCGGTGGGACCCGCTTGCCCTATAGGACCCTCGCCCGGGCCGTCCACCCCGGAAGGTCGAAATACAGTGGAATACGAGGGCTTATAGACGTAGTGGACGGGGCCCACCGATCCAAGAATCGAGTAGTTTGCGAAAAGAAGAGCAATCTTTTCCAACCGATTAGGATAATAAAACATGTTTTAAGTAAACGTGAACAAATAAGCGCATGTTGCATGAGCCAAAAGCCCAAACACCTACCCTCCTTCCATTCCCGGACATCGAACCTTCGTGTCCTTTCCCCGCAGCTCCGCACAAAGCTTGGTTTCGGGCACCGGGTCACCGTTTGATCAGTTGGGAAGAGACAAGCGCGTCATCGGCTTCGCCGTTTGTTCCAACTCCGGGTTTCGTAATGTCCGCATCGGCCGGTAATGATGGGGATAACGTTGCTCCGTCCTCCAAAATCCCTCGAGACAGACGTGTGGATCCAGTTGGTAGAACAAATGAGACTTCGACATGAGGCTCAAATTGATGACCTACCTGGGGTAGTCGCAAGTCATGGTTTGACTATCGGTCTCAATTCCGATGGCACTTTTACCGCAAAGACAGAAGAGGGTTCTCCTCCTCTTCTTAACAGATCCGGATACATCAAGATGCTACCCCAAGATTCCTATGTTTCCACCGCGGGACTCCTGCCCGCCGACTTACGTGGCAACCCGGCCCCCAACAACGGTCGGGGACGAAAGAGTTCGGTATCTTTTGTCGGTTGTCCCCTCTCAAAGTGATGATCCCACAAATATCGGCTGAGTGATGAAAATCGAGAACAATTGAAGGAATATGGTCGGCCATCAAAGTCCCTGGAAGAACGCCGGAAACGACAGCGAGCCTGGATTGAAGAGGCCACACGCCAGCCCGGGACCTTAACAATATCCCAACCGACCAAGGGCTACCTTGAAAGACAAACATGTGCCCGTTCCCCGGGACCTCAATATCTCTCATTACCCTAACAGAGTCCAATCACTCGCTACCTGATGAGTCCAAGCCAGATCCCCTGACCGGTTCCACTCAAAGTCATTCCAAAGACCGCCAACCCGAGGTCCCAAATCCGCCACACTAGTAGAACACATTTGGTGGGATATTTGTGGCTGTCCCGATTGCCTTGAAAGGGACTATCGGAATTTGGATACACGAGGACCGTCCTCCTAAGAAAAAGAAAATTTCCTCCCGGCAAAAATTGAAGAAGAGATTCGAGGCCGGTGATAACGGTGTGGGAACGCTCGGGGAGCCATCTGGGGATTTGATTATTATGTACTCTACTCCGTCAGTCTTCCCAAAGCAAAAAGGGGTGAAAGAACAGTAAAAGCCTTGCTAACGACAGAATTGAGACTTTCGGATACCAAAGTACTGCAGAACGTAAGTCCAACCCCTCGGGGTCGCCCAAGGTTCGGTTGTCCACTCTCCCGAATATACACCGATGAAGAAAAACCGACGCCAGTCTGGCGCGCCCACTCAATCAACATGTTGACTAGAGATGGCAACCGCCACAAAAGGCATCAGTATAACCCAGGGGCTTCGGCAAAGACTCTGCCTCGCAAGAAAAAGGCACGAAGTGGCTCGGCTTGATGACTCTCCATCCCGAGACAAGGACCAAATCTATGATCCTCACCTATATGGGAGTATGATCACCTTCTCGCGATGAAGATTTGCCAAGAGATGTCTCCCAACACAATGAAGCTTTGTACATCACTATTCGGCTCAACACCATGTCACTCCACTGGGGTATTAGTGGACAATGGATCATCGGTAAATGTCCTTCCCTCGGCATTGATGAGGGCCCTCCGCATAAATGAAAGGCGCGTGATCCCATCTACCCGGGATGTCAAAGCCTACGACGGTTCGTCTCGTCCCATTCTGGGACGGTGACTCGAACTCAGTACGAAACCCAAATGGTGCCCGCAAAGTTCCATGTAATGGATATCCTCCGAGTTCACAAACTTCCTACTAGGGCGCCCTTGGTTGCATCACATGAAAGCCATAGCCTCCACTCTCCACCAATGCGTCAAATTCATCAACCGGCAGGGAGACCTTGAAGTCATAAGGGTGACAGCTTCATAGGGAACGAAGGCCGAAACAATAGCCAAGAACACCCACGGTCAAACACCGGCTACATCCTTCAAGAGGCAAGTCTCGCCAGCATCCTTTGGAATCTAGCGATGCCAACTATGTCGACACACTCAAGCAAGCGGACTCCGAAGAAGTTCGATTCATCAAATTTAATTGCTATTTCCAACACTTGGAGTCGTATCGAAGGAAACGCTCGAACGCCGCCATGATACAGCACACAAGTCCCCGATCCTCAATCACGAGATTTGTCGCATTCTCGCAAACCCATTCTTTGGCCTCGCCGGCGAGGAGATTTTCATGATAAAAGTCAAGAACACCGGACTCGGCCGAATCTATGAACGTCGTGTGGGACGTCCTCCTCCTTGCTGAACTACCGCCAAGCCTTTCCGCTCGAGTATGGGACATGAGATTTTTCTAGCACTCACCGAGACGCAATGCGTCCTTACATCCGGATTGAGCGGTCGGATTGTGACGAAACGGAAGTCCCTGCACTGAGGAAGATCCCTACATCCACATGCTCGGCTTTCGATGCCAAACACGGTTGATTCTCGGGTTCGACAAAGAGATGATAGCAACGATCGAAGAGGGAGCACAGAGACCATGCCTTTCCGGGTTTGAAGCCACCGACAGCGATGCCTTTAAAGAATTGGGAAACTCTCTGCCCGTCCGCGACCAAAGAGGAAATGATCACCAAGCTTGGATTGGTCCCCCGTCCTTCCGTGTCAACCTTTGTAAAATCCTCCGAGTCTCTCATTGTTGAAGTTCGAGTCTCTCGAGTCGTCCGATGGCCTTACGCCCGAAGACTACGAATGTAGCGAACGTTGTATTCCCCTTCGTCTTCAATGAAATGATGAACCTTTCGAGTATCCCTTAATTGCCACTTTAACTAATGATGAATTAACTAATAATCTAAAAACATTAATAACGATTCACTAGATGAAGAGGCGTACACATTAAATGAACAATATATCAAAGAAATCTTTAGCAAGGTTGTCCTGGAAAGAGGAAAATCGAGCCCAAGCCGCCGAAGAGATTTTGACAAGTGTGAATTTGGGAACTGCGAAGAGCCTAAAGAGACGCAGATTGGTAGTTTCTTCGAAGGGACCGAAAGGGTTGCCTAATCGAGCCGCTAAAAGAATTCGTGGATGTGTTCGCATGGTCCTATAAAGATATGCCGTGCCTCGATCCTTCCATAGTTGAGCACCGAATACCGCTCGACCCAGAAGTCAAGCCGCAGCGGAAGCTAAGAAGAATTAAGCCCGAATGGTCCTTACAAGTGAAAGAGGAAATAGAAAAGATGCTCGGGCGGGGTTCATCGTGGTCATTGAATACCCAACATGGGTCATTCAACATAGTGACGGTGACCAAGGCCAACGGAAAGATCCGATGCTGCGTAGACTTCAGAGACTTGAACAAAGCCGGTCCAAAAGACGATTTCCCCCTCAAACATCGACATTTTGGTAGATTCCACGGCCAACCACGAAGTCAAATCTTTCGTCGATGGTTTTGCCGGCTACAACCAAATCAAAATGGCGAGA
This sequence comes from Adenophora triphylla var. japonica, assembly GCA_022495995.1. Taxonomy (NCBI): domain Eukaryota; kingdom Viridiplantae; phylum Streptophyta; class Magnoliopsida; order Asterales; family Campanulaceae; genus Adenophora; species Adenophora triphylla. The sequence goes on from JAFEMH010002350.1 coordinate 221,439, forward strand.
AGAAGATCAAGCCAAAACAGCCTTCACAACCCCTTGGGGCACATACTGCTACACGGTCATGCCATTCGGACTAAAGAATGTTGGGGCTACGTACTGCAGGCGCCTACGGCTCTGTTCCATGACATGATCCACAAAGAAATTGAGGTCTATGTGGACGACATGATAATACATTCCAGAGGATCGGATGGCCAGCACTTTGTTGATTTGAGAAAATTCTTCGGCCGCCTCCGAGACCACAGCATGAGACCGAATCCGGCCAAGTGCACTTTCGGTGTAAGACGAGGCAAGGTACTAGGATATATGGTGACAGAACGGGGAATCGAAGTAGATCCCCGTAAAATCAAGGCGATAGTTGAAATGAAGCCCCCACTGACATTGATGTGTTGAAATCCTTCATGGGAAGACTGCAATACATAAGCCGCTTTGTAAATCAGCTGACCTCGATCTGCGAGCCAATCTTCAAGTTGATGAAAAAGAATGCCTACACAGAATGGACCCCGGAATGTCGGCTTGCCTTTGAGCAGATTAAGGCATACCTTGTGAATCCCCGATTCTCTCGCCCACCACATCGGCAAAAGCCACTCTTGCTATATCTAACTGTCACGGATACAAAGCAATTGGGGCTATGCTAGCTCAAGAGAAAAAAGATTCCAAAGTCGAAAACGCCATCTATTTCGTAGCGTAAAGCTCCAAGGAAGCGAACTCAATTACTCGCCATGAGAAGACTTGCGCAGTTTGGTCCTGGGTAGTGGGAAAGTTGAAACACTACATGCAGCCTCACCCGATACATCTTGTTTCAAGGATAGACCCCATCAAATATCTGCTTCGACAAGCCTTCCATCTCCATGAGATTGGCAAAATAGTCGTTCTTTTTGGCCGAATATGACATCGCTTATGTTTCAAGGAAATCCGTAAAAGGACGCATAATGGCGTAACATCCGGCCGATTTCCCAAGTGATGAGTCCCGAGGACCCGAACCTCAATTTCCCGATGATGGAATCTTCGCTCTAGAAGGAGAAAATCGCCGGCAACTCTTCTTCGACGGGCGTCAAACAAAAGGGGAACGGGATAGGAATGCTTCGGTCGATCCTACCGACGAACATACCCCCATAGCAAGCAAGGTTCAACTTCGAAGTCACCAACAACGCCGCCGAATATGAAGCTTGCATAGCCGGGTTGGAAGCCGCCCTTGAAAGAAATATCAAGGAATTGGAGGTGTACGGTGACTCGCCCTCATCATCAATCAGTCTCTAACAAATGGAAGACCGTGGATCCGGGTTTGCGTAAGTATCATGCTTACATGGAAGAGTTAGTAACTCAATTCAAAGAAATCAGCTTTCATTACCTCGCCAAGAGACCGAAACAGTTCGCAGATGCTCGGCTACACTAGCCTCTCTTGTCGAAATACCCGAAGGAAAGTCTGTTAAACCATTCGTAGCCTGAGAAGAGAAAACCCCGCCTATTGCTTCGAAATTGAAGCAAGCCGAACCGATCAATGATCCCCGGTACACTCAGCATTTATCAAGCACTGAAGGATGGCGAGGCCTCTTTCAAAAACGAAGATGGGGAATATAAAGAAGGAATCAAAGCAAAAAGTCTCTCACCCGAAGCGGCTCGCCTCCCATTATGTTCTTTTGGGAAACATGTTATACAAAAACGTTATCAAGGCCCCCTCCCGCGATGTATCGCAAGCAAGAGGCTACCGAACTCATGAAAGAAATACATGGTGGTACTGCGGCCCTCACATGAATGCTCGAGCTCGATGCAAATCATACCGAGAATGGGGTATTTTTGGATCACCATGGAAGCCGATTGCATCCAGCTTTGTCAAAAGTCGCGACAAATGTCACCGATACTCAAATCTTAATCACTTGCCTCCTCACGAGTTATACCGCATGACAACCCTCGCCTTTCGTCACTTGGGGGAATTGATGTCATAGGCAAAATCACACCATCGTGCAACGGCCACGAGTTCGTCCCCGTAGCCGTGGATTATTTCACCAAGTGGGTTGAAGCCAAGTCCTACAAAATCCTCAATTCAAAGAAAGTCGCCCTCTTCATCAAAGAAAACGTCATGTGCCGATACGGGTTGCCGGCCGAAATCATTTCGTATAATGGATCCCACTTCGAAGGGGAATGTGACAGTTGTCGCGTAATTCCGAATAACCCGTCACAAGTCATCACCCTACAGCCCCAAACCAACGGAGCCGTCGAAGCAAAGAAACAAGACTCGGAAAATATCATCCGAAAATGGCCGTCCAAGGCGTAGATTGGCCCGAGAAGTTACACCCGGCACTCGGGGCTACGTAACATCGCCGAACGGCAACCGGGGAAACACCGTTTGCCCTCACATACGGAATGGAAGCCGTACTCCCAATCGAGCCGGAAATACCTCGCTCCGTATACCGCCGGAAAGCCGTATCAACGAGGTCGAATGGCTCCGCAGTCGCCATGACGAATTGGCCCTACTAGACGAACGCCGATTCAAGGCCATGGAACACATCCGGCCTACCAAGGAAGAATGACCAGAGCCTTCGACAAGAAAGTAAAGCATCGGGAGATCCGAGAAGGTGATCTCATTCTAAAAGAAAAGCCCCTACCCGTATCAACCCTCTCGGCAAATGGGAGCCTCGTATGGGTCGGGCCATATGTCGTCCAAAAGATCTTCTCCTGAGGAGCCATGCAACTCGCAGACCTCGACGGGAATCCCTTTCAGACACCCAAAGGAATGGTGACAAGCCGCGCGTATACTACGCGTAAAAAAAAAAAAAAAAAAAAAAAAACAAAAAAAAAAAAAAAAAAAACAAAAAAAAAAAAAAAAAAACAAAAAAAAAACAAAAAAACAACAACAACAAAAACAAAACAACAAAAAAACAACAAAAAAAAGAGTGCTAAAAAGAGTAATACCCAACTAGGTTAGAAACCCGAAAAGGGCGGCCTAGGTAAAAACAGGGTTGCACCAAAAAAAACAAAAAAACAAAAAAAAGAGTGCTAAAAGAGTAATACCCAACTAGGTTAGAAACCCGAAAAGGGCGGCCTAGGTAAAAAAATGTGGTTGCACCAAAAAAAAACAAAAAAAACAACAAAAAACAAAAAAAAAAAACAAAAAAGAGTTCACCAAAGTTGAACTACGAAGATCCGAGCTCCTCAAAATGAGGGGAACGTAGGCAAATGAAACGGTTCGGTCTAAAGCCAAATAAAAGCCATACTTTGGCATCAATACAATTGATCGACCATGAAAGCGTCTCTAAAAACTCTAAAGCAATTCAAATATTCATTACAAGTTAAAAGCTCCTTGATGAGTCTAAGCCCGATTCATTCCTACAACTGGCAACCTGCTAAAAGAAAACTAAGATACATAATCGAACTAATGTGTCTGTCATGGCAAGAAAGGGATACTTGGAAACCTCGTAGTCACTCCAAGCCACTCGCATCGGCCTCTCCCTTCTTCTTCCCCTCCGAGTCTTTCTTTTCTCGGAACAGAAAAATGTCGTGTTCCTCCTACCAAGCTCGGTATAGGGACAGGTCTATCAAACCGGCCTCCGTCGTGGCCTTAGTAGCCCTAGCGTCATCCCTCATCTCCCGTAACCTAGCCGGTAACATAGGAGCCCTCCTCTCCCCGTCTCTTGACGTAAGCCTCATAATCGCCGCGCCGTCTCCGCTCCCGTCATGAGGATTGGCCCTCGCCTCGGCCCTCCTCCTCTCGAAATTCCAGATCCTCCGCACCCATAATGGCCTCACGCCGCCTCAAAATAGCCACCCGAGTCTCTCCTGCATGCCTCTCATACCAATCCAGGTACCAAGTGGTCAAGAACACCGGTCTCTGACGCTCGAGGATAACCCGAGGAGGAAAGGCATCATACCTCCATGCTCGGGAAAGAAATGGAAACACCGAGGGATCATCCATGGAAACAGAGCCACCACCCCGGTGGCTACATCATCAAAGCCCTCCAAAGGAACCTCGCTTCCAAGCCAAACCGTCTCGTGACCAGAGCCGGAATGTAGAAACCGGACCGAGAAAGCCCCTAAGCATAACCGCACGGGACCCGTCCCCGAAACACTCGCGAGTCTCCACCCGCCAATGAGGCACCAACCATCTCGATATCTTCAGCCCGGCGACTCCGCCATCCAACGCTCCCACGAGCCCCGATCATCAAAATCTACATCAACACCTCTCCCGGCAAAAGTCCAAGGCTCGATCATATCGAGGTTTCCCGAAGAACCCCCAAACGCTCCATCGCCCACTGTGGTCAAGAGAAACGGGCCGCCTCGCGCATGTACCGCCGTCCGGTAGCTAGTCCGTCGAGAGCATGAAAAGTCTCCCCAAGAATCAAAGGAACGACATCTCTCGCCTGTGCGACAGCGAACGACAACATCCAAGCAGAGACCGATGGCGCATCCCAAAGGAATAGACCATGAACAGGCGCCAAACATACAAAGTGCAAAGGCATCCCAATAGGCATCATCCACCAAGCCTAGGCCCCTAAATCTGTCTGGGAAGACCGGAAATATCGAAATGATCGGGACCGCGGATCATACCTTGCGCTTCCTCCGGAAAGATGAAGGAGGACGCACAATCCGTCAAGAAAGAAGCCCCTCCGGCAAAGGAACCGCTATCTCTTCCACCTCCGACCTCCAAGCAAGGCCCGAAATTCTTCCACACGGAACAATCTCGTTGAAGGAAAGGCAAAAGACATGCCTTCTAGTATCCCAAAACGAAGAAGAAGCTCTTAAGAGGTCATAATCCGAACCAATTCTTTCGAGAGACCACAAGCATCGTACCTTGTACCTTTCTTCAAAGAATGATCTTCTCTCATGCATAATCTCCCTACACCACTCCTTGAACTTTTCAAAGAACAACATTTGCCTTTCTTTGGACAATTTTGGAGAATTTTTGGCCATTTCCATGGTTTTTCTCTCTTTCTCCCGAAAATGGTCAGTTGGACCGGAGGTTCAAGAGGATATTTGAATTTGAAATAAAGCAAGACCAGTGTCCGAACCAAAATTAAAGGACAATGTCGATGCAGACCCCATCCGCGCGGACATGATTGCTTTCCACTGTAAAAAATCTCGCAATGCCCAAGCCGCTACACCAAAAGAGGAATATTCCGTCCCGTTGCTCGAAACTTGTGCAAAAACCCTCCCCAAACCACCCATATACCAAACACCCTTGCAAAAAAAAACCAAGGCTCATGCAACACTGCATTCATATTGCATTGCATTCATAAAATAAAATCCTAAATTATTACATTCCAAAAAAAAAAAAGAGAGTGTGCAAAAAAAAAAAAAAACAAACAAACAAACATAAATAAAATCCTAAATTATTACATCCAAAAAAAAAAATAAAAAAAAAATGTGCATAATCCGTACAAATCTAAATCTCAAAAAAAAAAAAATCAATCTGAGTCTCCAAGACCCGATGTCTCCCCGGCCCTCTTGCGACTCGGGCCCGCTCCTCAGAGCCCCGAAAATCTCAGCTCGGGATCGTCCTCGTCTCCAGAGAGAGGCTCGTCAGACCAACCGGCACGCTCCGATAGTGGCAAGCCGAGATCTCGCGAAAAGTCGTACCCGAAGGTGAAGGCGTCGACTCCCGCACGTACGAAGACGACCCGCCATGCCGCCAAACGTGTCCCCGCCCGTGTGGATCCCCGAGAATGACGTGATCCGAAGGCGCACCGCGCGAGGATCAAGGAGAGGAGACAAAGGAGTCTCCGAAGAAGTCTCCGAGCGAATAGGGGAAGCCTCCCGTCCGATGTGCGCCGCCGTGGTCGCCTCGCTCTAGCCTCGAGGAGCCCCCGCAAGCGACCATCCTCCTAATGAATCTCTTAGCCCCGATCACTTGCTTCGTCAGCTTCTCGACGACCACCTCCGAAAACTGCACAAAAGCAAAAACGTCAAAAAAAAGAGTTGATGCTAAAGATGATGAAACAAAGGAAAGAAAAGAAGGGGAAAAGGTGAAACCATACCTTCATACTCCTGACGAGGCCGGAAAGCTCGTGGAAGTCGCTCGGCCGAGGGATCTCGCACCTCAATCGGACTCCCATCCCGGATATAGGAAAAATCCGTCCGAGGGTACCGCGGATCCCAAGCCCCTCCCTATCCGTAACCCGAGGCATCCTCGCCTCCTCAAGACGAATGTCGCATACGGCTCAATCGCCACGAAGTCCGAGAAGTGCCGCCTCGCTGTAATCGTCCCAGTCACGGACCGATCGCTCGGGTGCATCATATCGGCGGGAGGCTCCACCGGTGTCCTCAAAGGCGAGTTCACGCCATGCCGGCGCGTCACCCTCTCTCCCGCATAATATGCATCGCAGTCGACCCTCAAAATCCTCCGCCGCACCGCCCCGTATCTCGCCGCCCTTCACCAAGCGCTACCTCAAAGCGATCCTGTGGGAAGAATATCATCCCCTCATCCGTCTCGGCCTCCGTCAAAGGAAGGCAATCCGCGTACCTAAGAGTCGTACGCCCCGGAGCTTATCTTCTCCCGGCGTGCTTGGACCAAGACCGCATGGCCGGATACGCCCGACGTACTCCGCCGCCGCCACACCGTGACGTGGAAAACTCCAACGCCCATACCGCGAAAGGTAAAAATCCAATCAATCCAAAGGCAAAAGAAAAGTGCGTGCTCAAAAAAAAAAAAGAGGGAAAGCAAAAAGAGAGCTTATACCTCCGTGGCAAACTCAAAGCAAGACAAAGAGCTCACAGCCTTACTGCCGTACCTATCGAGAGCAAAGTAAAGCTCGCCACCCGCCTCTCCCCACAAGACATCTCCGGCCGTCTCCATGTCCTCCAAGGACCTCAAGAAGGCAAAGACCGCCGTCCCTCAAAGATGTCCAAAGAGCGTGCTCGAGAAAGCAAACCACAAGAAGGCCCCCGGCAATCTGACGGCGCCTATCCTCTCCTCCCCACCTCATAGCTCGCAATGGTCTCCACAAATCTTGCCGTAGACCACGGCATACTCCATCCCCATCCCCTTTTTGGGAATAGGGGAAAATCCCTGTAAGAGCTCGCAGACGGCATCGCCGTAGCCATATCCGCCACTCAATGCCGCGTCCATTAAAGGACAGCCCGTAATCGCAAGCATAGTCGTAGGGCGTAATCGTAGCCTCGCCCCGTAAGAAGTGGAAGGTGTGGGTCGCGTCCCACCAAGGCCGCGCCGCAGCAAACATCAAGCCCTTGCTCTTAGGGAACTTGACCAGCCCTCAAGCACTCGACGAACTCCCGTGAGCCCCGTCTCGACAACAATCTGTCTCGGACTCGGCAAAGCTCCTCGACCCGCATCCGGAAGCCGATCCCACAAGTCAATCACAGACTCCACCGATCCTCGAGTCTTCATCTTGTTCACCGCTCCGTCACAAAACGGTTTCCGCCCGTAAAAAAAAGAGAAAATGTCAAAAAGATTGCATTTGCATTAAAAAAAAAAAAAAAAAAAAAGAAATTTCGACAAAGATAACAAAGATACAATGAGCATAGCCCCATTTTTCTCGCATGAAAGAAAACAATTTTCAGCAAGTCCCAATGCATTCAAAAAAAAAAAGATGCATTCCTACGGAAGTAAAAACTCCGTCCCACTTTTCAAAAAAATGTATATCCTAAACATACATACATCTCATGTTGGCAAAATGCCCATTCTTTCCAAACAAAATGCATGCATTGCATCATCATTCATCAATATCAAAATTCAATTTCAAAAAAAAAATCATCATCATCATCAACATGCAATATTCAATTTCAAAAAAAAAAAAAAATCACAATTCTTCGAATTTTCACATGTAATTTTCGAATTGAAAAAAAAAAATGTGGCAAAAATGCCAATTCTTTTTCCCAAGCAAAGTGCACATTTTGGGTTACTCATATACTCATTACAACATGCAAAGCATCAAAATCAAAATTCAAAGCCAAGAATATCAATCATTCGAATTTTCAAAAAAAAAAATTTCAAACAAGAAATCAACAAAGGGATCAAAGGGTTTCAAAGTATACCGTTCGAAGATGCGGATCCGAAGCCCAATGTTGCCAAGCATCGGGGTAATGCTCCTCCTCAACCGATTGCGAAAGATTGTAATGCCTCCTCATCCGGACGAGCTCCAATCGCCTCTCCGCTACCGGGCCACGTCCTTGGCCTTGAAAAGCGCCTTCCCCGTGTTCCATTGCTCAAAAAATCGAAGAAATCGGAAGAATTTTGAAGCTTAAATGGCCAAAAATGGCGGATTTTGCAGTTTTTCTCTCTCTGCTCTCGACAATTCTCTGCAAAACTGAATGGGGAAGAAGAAAAGGGCGTTGGCCCTAATTAATACCCCTGGTTTTCAGTTCCTATCCGCGCGGATAGGATTGCAAGGGTCAAAATGACCCTTTTGCCCCTTAAAATTTCAGGACTCTGCAATTCAGTCCCCAACTTGACAGAGTTAACCAAAGTCAGCCCCTTGTCAAGAAAATCTTCCAAACGGCAGTCAAACGTAAGACCGAGTGACCCGAGAAAGATAACGAGATCCCGTATCTTTCATCAAAATTGCCCCCGGCAGTAAAACGTAAGACCGAGTGCCCCGAGAAAGATAACGAGATCCCGTATCTTTCATCAAAATTGCCCCTATAGCCAAACGTAAGACCGAGTGCCCCGAGAAAGATGACGAGATCCCGTATCTTTCATCAAAATTGCCCACGGCAGTAAAAAGTAAGACCGAGTGCCCCGAGAAAGATAACGAGATCCCGTATCTTTCATCAAAATTGCCCCCTAGCCAAACGTAAGACCGAGTGCCCCGAGAAAGATAACGGATCCCGTATCTTTCATCAAAATCACCCCTAAGCAAGAAACGTAAGACCGAGTGCCCCGAGAAAGATAACGAGATCCCGTATCTTTCATCAAAATCTTCCCTACAAAGAAACGTAAGACCGAGTGCCCCGAGAAAGATAACGAGATCCCGTATCTTTCATCAAAATCATCCCCCGGCAGTCAAACGTAAGACCGAGTGACCCGAGAAAGATAACGAATCCCGTATCTTTCATCAAAATCATCCAACGGCAGTAAAACGTAAGACCGATCTCCAGACGAATACGTCTGATTTTCCCAAAGAAAGGCTAACGAAATCCCCAAAGCAAAGTTAACGGAATCCCAAAAGCCAACGAAATCTCGAGTAGTACTCGAACTACGAAAGGGCTTCGATTCCCACTAGGGATACGTAGGTAGCCTATCATTAGGTCCAAATTTCCTCGACCAAAACGGTCACCCTTTCCTTCGGCAGCAGACGAAGTCCACCGAAAGGCCATTTCAAATTAAGGTCCAAGGCGCCTAAAAAGCCATCATCATCAAGGTCCGAGGCACCTAAAACGCCATCTCCAAGGTTCGAGGCACCTAAAACGCCATCTTTAAGGTTCGAGGCACCCAAGACGCTATCACTAGAAAACGATAAATCGCAATCATCCCCAAACAGAGACCGAAAATGGTCATTCCTATCCCTGCCAGAGCGGATAGCCATCGACCGAAAATGGTCATCTCTTATCCCCAAGCAGAAGTTTCTTTCCAAAGAACCGACCGTAGAACTCGCTCATCGTGTTCGAGGCACCTAAAATGCCATCATCTCCTGTGGTCAAAGACCCGAACTACGATCGGCTTGATTCCCATTCCGGATACGTAGGTAGCCTCTATCGCTAGGTTCACCCACCCGATCACTCGATCATCCCGCCAAATATGGAGCCTTACTCTTATCGACGACCCCGCTTCCTTCGAAAGCGCCGTCGCCGAGGGGCTACTGTAAGTACTCCAATTTGAGCTTGTTAGAATTTTCGTTAGAAAATTAACGAAAGTTATAACATTTCTAACAATTCCTAACTATCCTAACATTTCTAACAAAGTGAGGGTAAAATGGGCATTGTTATTTGAGGTTAAACCTCAAAAAGAATCTTAAAAAGCAAAACAAAAGAAGAAAACCAAAAATGGCAATGGCCGGGAAACAAAAACTGGCTGTTAATTTGAATTTTGAAAAAGATTATTCTTCTTGTCCAAAGCTGAAGCTGCATTTAATGAACAGTGCACGCCTACTGACCCTATCCGCGCGGACAAGTATGCAATTTCCAGAGGGCTATAAATTGAGCCCTCCAGTCACAAAAATGAAGAGGAAGAACACATTTTGCACCGAACCTCTGGCGAAATATAGAGAGAAAACAGTGAGAATTCACAAGAATTGTCACCATTTTCTTTCCAATCTTTCCCAACTCATACTCATCCACTCACTCTCATATTAAAGTCCTAAACACTCATACACTCAAGCCAAACACTCAAGAACACAAGGAAGATTGGTAAACCCTCCTCTTCCTAACCCTAAATCTCAACCATGCATGCATCTCCAAACTACAAAATGTAGTTCTTTCATCTTCTTGCTCTAGATCTAAGAAGATCACCATGGAAGACCATCTCCATGGATGATCTTCTACAAAGATCAACATTATTTTCAAAGCTTTTCTTGCTTACTTGCAAAAATGCACTTTCAAAACCCTAAAAAACCATTTTCAAGCACTAAATCTTGATTTCAAAGGGTAAAATCCTCCCCAAGCAAATGAAATGCTTAGTCCTAATGTACCCCTTAAGGATGGTTTGGTATAGTTGATTCACCACTAAAATGTCTAGTGATCACTAACCAAAACCTAGGGAAATGGGGACAAGCATGGATGCAAAACCCCCCTTAAAATCATATTTTCTTTCTTGAGAAGTTGCTGTCCAGTAGCAATTTTCTCAGACCTCAGTCCATGGTCTTAATTTTTGGACACAGATGAACTTGGAATTTGGTGTTGACTACAAAACACTTTTTGTAGCCAACATCCATAGATTTCCATAAATATTTTTACCTTATTTTTTGGGTGAGTAAAACTCCTCTTTTCAAATTTTCTTTCAGAGGCTAGTTCATCAGCTTCTGGGAATCCAGATCTCATATCTGAGGTTTCCAGAAGGTTTTGACCCCTCAAATCTTCTCCAAAATGGGAAATTCCTTCGCACAAACCTTATTTAAGGTGTCTAGAACAACTTTCATTCTCTGAGTTTATCCAGATTATGAAGTTTTAAGACCCTTGAATCCCTTTTAAAATCAAAGGTCCACTGCCTTTTTCATTCTGGCAGAAATGGCTCTCAACTTCAAAAGGTCTTTTGAGTACCAAATCTCAATCCAAAAATCTTCCAAAAAATCATGGGATCAGTTTAAAGTCTTAAAAAGATATCCCAATTTTTACTTTTCTGAGTTTCAACTTATTTTGGCCAAAACACACACACACCCACACACCCACACACAAATGATTTTCAGCTTGGAAGACTCGTTTTACGAGGCGCGTCGGGTGCACACTAACGTCCTTCCCGACGCGTAACATGACCTCCGAACCTAAATCTCTGATCTCGGGCTTTTTTCAAAGTTTTGGCCCTTCAAAATTAAAATGGCGTGGCGACTCCGTTTTTCCGGTTTTATTTGGTTTTTCAAAGAAACGCAAAAACCGAATTTTTCCCGCGAATGGCAACATCATCACACACGTGTCGCCATTTGAATGAAGGGTCTTTTGGTCATTTCCAGGGAGCGTGTGCGGCACGCGCCGACACACGCGCGTTAGGCCAGGCCAATTTTTTTTTTGTTTTTTGTTTGGACACGTGGCGTGCTCCCACTGGCTGATTTAATTTCGGATTTTTATTTTTCACCCATTTCTTTCACCTTAATTATTTTATAATAAATTAATTTTTTTTAAAAAAAATTTTACACCAAAATTCATAAATTTTTTTTCTCTTTAAATAGAGACTATTTTTATTTGATTTGGACACAGAAAAAAACTCCTTTTTTTTTAATATAAATTTCTTAATTATTCTTTGTTAATTTATCTTTTTAATTTTTCAATATATTTTTAGTCAAAATTAATTAAGGGTCAAGTTTTTTTTTATTATAAATGATAATGATAATAATAATAATTTTACTAATATAAGTTTTTTTTATTATAAAGTGATAGGGTATAGGATAATGAGTTGGAAGGGGTAATGTGGTTATTGGGTTTATTTTAGTTCGATACAATAAACATTATATTTATTTTATTTTTAAAAAATGAAATCATAGTAAATAAAGTATTAATAAAGACGAACATCGGGAAAGATGGTCATCCTTTTTTAAATTTTGATTGAAGTGCATGTCAATATTCTAAGAAATATAGATAATAGAAATTGTTATTTTAAAAGAGGGTAATGAAGAAGTGGGTTGGGTTTATGAGGGAGTGGATGGTTTGGGGAAATTATTTCCATTTAACTAAAATGGTCGTATTTTTAGGATTTTGATTTTTCTTCTCAAAATTAAATAAGATAAGTGTGATGAATGTGGGTTTCAGTTTCTATTTAATAAGTGAGATGGAGTAATATGGTTATTGTTTTACAAAATAATAATTTTAAATTTGTCAAAATAATTCATAAATTTATATATATATCCAAAAAATATTGCCACTTATTTTTATTATTTGTCAAAAATAAATAATATTTTTTATACAAAATAAAAAATATAATATTAAGATATTATTTATTTGTAAAAAAAAAATAGAAATTGGACTTGGGCCTTCGCCTTGGCCGTGGTCGCTGGCCTTGCCTTGGCTGGCCGTGGCCTGCTTGCTCGGCCTTGGCCGGCTCTGGCCTACGCATGTGGCCTTGGGAGTTATCCCACATCGAAATGAAGGGAAAGTAATCAAAGGCTTGTGGCTCTGTCTTGGCCTTGGCCTTGCTTTGGCTCGGCCTTGGCCGACCATGGGCTTGGCCGTGTGGCCTTGCCGCCTCCCTTGGGATGTTATCCCACATTGAAAGAAAACCAAAACCAAAGACCTTGGCTCTATAAGTGACTGATGCTGAGCATTTTATACCATACTTGGCCGTGATTTTGGGTACGGCCAGCCAAAGTCCGTGGCCTTCGCCATTTGCCTTTGGCCGTGACTAAGCATTTTTTCAAAGAAAAGTGAATGTAATTTGTTAAAAATTCCATTAAAAGGACTAATTTGGAAATAAATAAAAAGCTTTAGTTAACCATTTTAACCTGGATAAACCGTGTTAATCGTTTATAACCGTTTCACTGATAACCATAACCGTTAGTACACTAATCTGCTAGGTTACTGCTAATTGTTAACGATTTGTTTAACCTGGCGGTTATAACCGTTTGACACGTCTAATCGTATACAATTCAATTAATATATTCGAATACGAATCGAATACGAATATGAATACAAATTAAATTTTATATTCGAATACAAATCGAATATGATGGTATTCGATCCGATTCAATTCTAAGTACCCCCTAATTGTAATGAATGTGGGTTTTGATATATTTAATAAGTGAGATGGGGTAATATGGTTAATGTGTTTATTTTAGTTCGATATATCAAACAATTTATTTAATTTTTTTAAAAAATACTATTTGCAGCATAGTAAATAAAGTGTTAACAAATTTGTCGATTTTTCTATACGTATTAAAATATTGTTTATTTATAAAGACGAATATCGGGAAAAATGACCATCATTTTTAAAAATTTGATTGAACGGTATGTCAATATTATAAGAAATAAAGATAGTATAAATTGATATTTTAAAAGAGGGAGATGAAGAAGTGGGGGTTTGGGGAATTTTTTATTCATTTAACGAAATTGTTAGTATTTTTATTTCTCTTCTAAAAATTAAATAAGTTAAATTGAAAATAAATATCATAATTATGTTCATAATGAGTTAATGTACACAATTATGACATAATTTTTTTGATGTACGATCATGAGTTAATTGAAAGTTTTCATTTGAAAAAGAATGATATTAATTTTTATTAGATAATTGTACTATTCTTTTGATATGACCAAAACTTTTGTTTTTATTTACAAAAATCTCTTTATCAAAAATAAATAAAATATCACCTTTCTTTTAACTAGATTTCCAATCTTCACATTTTTTTAATTGATTTCAATAACTTATTTCGTATTTGATAAACATGTTCGTGTGTTTTATTTAATTTTTTAAATGATAAAATACTACATAATTTTATATAAAGAAATGCATATTCCTTATAATTTTTTTTTTATTATTTCTATTTTACTGTTTTCTAATTTTTATGTAATGACAATGTAATTTTTAAGCAAGTATTCCATAATGTATAAACGAATTGAGTTATTGGTTTATTTTAGTTCATTTTTTGTCTTTTGATTATATAGTAACGCCCCGTGCATCGCACGGGAGTCAATCTAGTAAAATAAAAAAGGCATGGACTAGAAATCAAACCTAGTTGGATAATTATTTTGGCCCTTAACCACTGCAACACCAAGACTTTGGATTAATTCCCCTAGGCCTCCCTACCCAGATTTTATTCAATTTTAAAGAAATCCTTTTTATAAATCCCAAATAGGAAGTTCTACTAAGATTATAATTCCGTATACACCCCTCACCTCTCCCTCACCTCTGTTAACCGGTCAAATAAATCTCCTAAATATCAAAACTACCTTTACCCCTCAAACAAAACCCACCCCTCCCCTCCCTCCCTCCTCTCACACTTATACCAGAAAATACACACACACACACACACACACTCAATCTCTCTCTCTCTCTCTCAATCAACCTATTGCCCCCTTCTCTCCGGCGCTCATTTCCCCAACCTTGCACCTGCTGTCACCAAGTCATCACTCCTTCCTCACTTTCTCCATCTCCGGTCGTGGTTCTCCGTTACCGATAGTTGTTTTCCGCTAAACACACACACACACACACACACACACACATTTTCCGTCGCCGCCTCCATTAAAGGCTAGATCTACAATATCTCCGGCCAGATCTACATTATTTCGGTTAAATCTACATTATTTTTGGCGAGCCCCTTCATCTTCTCCGACGAGCCTCTTCATCTTCTCCGGCGAAGAACCCCTTTATTGTTTATTGTTGATTGTATAAATTTGTACCATGGTGATTTAAGTAAGTCATTTGCCATCATTTTTGCTGGGCTTGGTCTATATTTAAACTTGAATTTATTAATAATGTGTTGAATTTATTAATAATTGTGAAACAGTTCTAGAAATAATGTGATACATTTTAGTAATATCGCACTGGATTTGAAGAAATATTTCACTAAATTTTTAGTGAAAATTTAAAAATATTGTCAAAATTGTGATATCCCCCATTTCACATCAAAAATATATGGAAATTTAGTGTGATAAATAGAAGGCCCATACACTACTATTAACTACTATTAAGTATCAAATCATCCATTAGACTTTTGGAGGTCTGATGGGCTGTGGTTAACACAATTGAGGAGGTGCTTAATTGGTCAGTGTGTGGTGCCTACGTAGCGGTCGGGCTTCGGACTTGGGTCGTTACAAAAATAAAAAAGTAAGAATTGCAAATAATTTACTAAATTATATTGCATAAATATAAAAAATATTAAATTTTCTAATTAAGTTTAAAATAAAGGGTGAAAAGCCCAAATAATTTAGCTTGAAAAATATGGGAGAAAAGCCCAAAGAAAAAGAACGGGAGGAAAACTCAAAGAGATGAATATAAGGAAAAATGAATAAAACTCTAAATAAAATAAAAAAGGCATGGACTAGAAATCAAACCTAGTTGGATAATTATTTTGGCCCTTAACCACTGCAACACCAAGACTTTGGATTAATTCCCCTAGCCTCCCTACCCAGATTTTATTCATTTTTAAAGAAATCCTTTTTATAAATCCCAAACAGGAAGTTCTACTAAGATTATAATTCCGTATACACCCCTCACCTCTCCCTCACCTCTGTTGACCAGTCAAATAAATTTCCTAAATACCAAAACTACCTTTACCCCTCAAACAAAACCCACCCCTCCCCTCCCTCCTCTCACACTATACCAGAAAAATACACACACACACACACACACACACACACACACTCAATCTCTCTCTCAATCAACCTATTGCCCCCTTCTCTCCGGCGCTCATTTCCCCAACCTTGCACATGCTGTCGCCAAGTCATCATCCTTCCTCACTTTCTCCATCTCCGATCGTGGTTCTCCGTTACCGATAGTTGTTTTTCGGCTAAACACACACACACACACACACACACACACACCTTCTCCGTCGCCTCCTCCATTAAAGGCTAGATCTACAATATCTCCGGCCAGATCTACATTATTCCGATTAAATCTACATTATTTTCGGCGAGCCCCTTCA
The DNA here is from genome assembly GCA_022495995.1 of Adenophora triphylla var. japonica. Lineage (NCBI taxonomy): Eukaryota > Viridiplantae > Streptophyta > Magnoliopsida > Asterales > Campanulaceae > Adenophora > Adenophora triphylla. The sequence goes on from JAFEMH010002350.1 coordinate 237,605, forward strand.
TCTTCTCCGGCGAGCCTCTTCATCTTCTCCGGCGAAGAACCCCTTTATTGTTTATTGTTGATTGTATAAATTTGTACCATGGTGGTTTAAGTAAGTCATTTGCCATCGTTTTTGCTGGGCTTGGTCTATATTTGAACTTGAATTTATTAATAATGTGTTGATCATTTAAGTAGAGGGATGATTAGTTAATCTGCTAATCAACTTGCCAGCTTAACGTGTAAATTATTGAGGGTAGAGAGTAGAAAAATGGGAAAGTGTTATATTAATAGAGTTTTTTTTTTCTAAAGCCAAAAAATTATGTTATTGTTACATACTGTTAATGAGTTGGACTGCTTAGTACGGAGGAAAATGATTGTATAGCTGACCATGAGTAACTCGGACAGAGGGTAAGTGGAATTCAGTGTTATGTTCATTTTATTAGTTCTCTTATGCTATTAATAGGGAAGAGGTTATTAATTCAGGAATTAATAATATCACCTTCTTTTTAGAATAAATAAAAAGAGGATAAGAGGTGTTCAGATGCTTATTTGGGTTGTACTTTAGATAATTACTACGGTTGCATTTAATCTACCAAACATACTTTTATTGGACTAATAATCCTATACGGTCATTTATCGACCTACCAAACGGTCCTTAATTTTTTATTAAGTGTGTTGTTAACGTAAAAGAGGATGCTTTAGAGTCAATTATGTCTTGTGTGACCTGAATTATCTCTTCAAAGTCCGTTTATTCTTACTTTTGAGTTTGTAATCTGATGAGTATTTTGATTTTTTTCTTACTTATAAGACTTTTAAAAAAAATCTTATACTTAATTTATAAGACTTTTTAAAAAGTCTTATAAGTAACTTATAAGACTTTTTAAAAAGTTTTATAAGTAATTTATATAAAGACTTTTTTAAAAAGACTTATATCTTACATATAAGACTTATTAATAAGTCTTACAAGTAACTTATAAGACTTTTTTAATAAGTCTTATAAGTAAAAAGACTTATTAAAAAAAGTCTTATCAGTTATTACTTATAAGACTTTTTTATAACACAGTTCTCAATATTCAAATAGGTCTTATAACTAACATATAAGATTTTTTTAAAAGTCATATATGTTACTTATAAGAATTTTTTAAAAAGTCTTATATGTTACTTATAAGACTTTTTAAAGTAGTCTTATAAGTTAATTGTCTTATAAGTCAATTATAAGAGTAATTCGTTGTTATTATGAGAGTAATTCATTGTTATTATTGAAATTTTTTATTTTTTTTTTGTTGAAAACATTGTCTTATAAGTCAATTATAAAAGACAAAGTAGACTTATAATTAACTTATAAGATTTGTAAATGTATAAATTATGAGAGTAATTCGTTGTTATTATTGAAATTTTTAATTTTTTTGGTTGAAAAATTTGTCATATAAGTCAATTATAAGAGATAAAGTAGTCTTATAATTAACTTATAAGAGTTGTAAATGTGTAAATTATGAGATTAATTCGTTGTTAATAATGAATTTTTTTTTTTGTTGAAAAAACTAAACTGAAACTATTTTGAATCTAACTGATTTAAAAAAATACTTGAATGTCTAGTGACCAATATCTAATTCTCAAAGTTTCAGTGACTAAAGTATAATTTAAATTTTTGGTAGCACAAAGGTTCAAATAAAATATGACTCATTTATTATGATATGTAATTTATATTATTATTATTGTGAATCCACGCAGCGGAACGGCCCAAGCTTGGAGTAATAATAAGAGCAACACACACGAAAAGTAAATCACACACAAAGGAACACACAAGAATTGTTAACCCGGTTCGTTGCAACGACAACTACGTCCGGGGGCGCTACCAAGCCAAAATATTCTCTCTAATATTTTCAGATGTTACAATTTGTTTCTAGGCTATCACATGTATTTATAGGGAACAATAAATCAAATCCTAGTAATAATTGAATTCCTACACAAGAAAGTAATCTTCTTTCTTCCAAGTCCTTCCAAAATTACTGTCAAAGAGGAATCACCAAGCAAGAGGAGATCTTATCAAAATAGGAAACAAATCGGGCCCTGTAATCGTGACCGGCGCGACCGCCCTCACTAAGTACGCGTCCGCGCTAATGTCCGTAACCTCCAGCCGCCTTGTTCAACACTTCGCGCCGCACCGGCCCCTACGGGGCCGCCTCCCGACTGAAATCAGCTCCGACGAATTTGAGCCCCCTTGATCTCACCAACTCCTCCGACCGCGGTTCAAATTCCTTTATCCATGGTTTTGACTCCACATCCCAACAATCTCCCACCTGGAGACAAACCATCCATGATACCTCTCTTGAAACAAATTTCAGAGGCCAGTTATTGCGTTGGTAGCGCCCGGCCTCTTGTCTAGTTATCCAAGTGAGTTGAAGCTGAGCTACGCTTTAACATAACTGTCGGTTCTACCATGCTCCGAGTCTTCATTCCGAATGATCCTCCCTGCACATCCCCGCTCACTTGCTTGCTAACTATCGATCCTGAACAGCGCGAATCTACGTGCCCCACACAATCACAAGCTTGAAACCTTTGTGTGTTCTTTGCAACCCATCGCATCACAGTTCTAGATCCCGCTCCCATGTTGGCCAAATTGGCTCCGCGTCGGCCGACTTCATTACCCGATTTTCTACCAACATACCGTTTAGTGAAGTTTCTCCCACCATGGCGATCTCGGCCACCACCATTCATCATTGGGATGCGCCTTCGTTTCCCCCAACGACTCATGTTGCATGTGGTATACAACATATTTTTCACGCCGCCACGAGCCACCAAGCTAGCTCCGCGGTTTACCTTCCATGTCCCACAACCGAAGGTCACCACACAACCCTCCTTATCAAGTTGCCTTATGGAAATTAAGTTCCTCTTCAAATCCAGAATATGTCGCACATCACATAGCCGCAAAACAGTCCCATCCGTTGCTTTGACCCGAACAACCCCCTTTCCAATGACCTTGACAGAATTATTGTTTCCCAAACGAACAACCCCAAAATCACCCGGAATGTACTGCTCCATTCTTTCTGCACTGGTGCATGAATGAAACGTCGAGCCCGAATCCAAAACCCACGAATCTGTTGAACTGCTCCCACCCAAGATTAATGCATCCGCTATCTCCTCAGCAACATTCAATTCCTTCGCCCGCCCGACCGCTGACAACTTCTCCTAAAGTGCCCCTTCTCCCCACAATCATAGCAAGTAATCACCTTCTTGCCACCCTTACTCTTTTCACCGACATTTAGTGCTAGCCCCGATGTTCCACCTTTGCTCTTTCTACGAATTTCTTCGCCAAGAATCACATCAACGACATCCGAAAACTTCAACTTCATTTTTCCTGTTGAAACGTTAACTGCTATCGCAGTCGTATCCCAACTTTCCGGCAAAGAAGAAAGTAAAATCAACGCTAGTACCTCGTCATCAAGAGTAACAGCCACGGAAGATAGTTCGGTCGCAGTAGATTTGAATTCACTTATATGTTTTGTTGCCGACATGCCTTCCACCATCCTTATGTTCAACAGCTTCCTCATTAGATGAGCTTTATTCGCCGCCGATGGTGCCTCGTACATGCTCGCCAACATCTCTAACATCTCCATGGTAGTCTTCGCCTCCAAAACATTCTTCGCCACATCCTTGGTCAACGTTTGCCTAACAAGCCCTAACGCTTTCCGATCCATGATTTCGAATTTTGCTTCCTCTATGTCCGCCGGCTCTTCTTTTAATGGTAGATACAAATCCTTGTTCCACAGAACATCCTCGATTTGTGTCTTCCAAAAATTGAAATTCGTCCCATCAAACTTTTCGATCAACACCTTATTACCATCCTCCAAAGCTCCCAATAAATCCATGGCAAAAGATAACCCAAGCAATGATTCGACAAAACCAAAGCTCTGATACCAGTTGTTGTGAATCCACGCAGCGGAACGGCCCAAGCTTGGAGTAATAATAAGAGCAACACACACGAAAAGTAAATCACACACAAAGGAACACACAAGAATTGTTAACCCGGTTCGTTGCAACGACAACTACGTCCGGGGGCGCTACCAAGCCAAAATATTCTCTCTAATAAATTCCTACACAAGAAAGTAATCTTCTTTCTTCTCAAGTCCTTCCAAAATTACTGTCAAAGAGGAATCACCAAGCAAGAGGAGATCTTATCAAAATAGGAAACAAATCAGTCCAGAATCGTGATCAGTGCGGCCGCCCTCACTAAGTGCGCGTCTGCGCTAATGTCCAGAACCTCCAGCGCCCTTGTTCAACACTTCGCCATGCGCCCGCTCGCCCCTAGCGGCCGCCCTCCCGACCGATCGCTCCGATGAATTTGAGCCCCCTTGATCTCACCAACTCCTCCGACCGCGGTTCAAATTCCTTTATCCATGGTTTTGACTCCACATCCCAACAATTATTATTATAATATGTAATTCATATATTATACTCCTTTCGTCTCACCAAAACTGATACTTATTTTCTTTTTGGTCCGTACCAGCCAAACTGATACTTCTCAAAATGGCAAGGGAATCTTCACTATTTACCCCACTCATTCTCTCTCCTATTTCACTTTTACACTCACAACATTCTCTCTCCTAACTATTCCTCCCACTCATTCTCTCTCCTATTTAATTCTTCATACTCACAACATTTTCTTTCACTTTTTCTCTCTCTTACTTTTCCTTAATCCGCATGTTCAAAAATTTAATATCAGTTTTAGTGGGACGGAGGGAGTACCTGTTATTTCACGCGAATAAATATAATACACATACTCCATCCGTCCCGGAACAATCTTCACACTTTCCCTTTTGGGCGTCCCAAAACTTACTTCACACATTTAAAACTTACCTAAAATGGAAAAGAATCTTTACTATTCCCTCCACTCATTCTCTCTCCTACATTATTTTAATACTCACAACACAATTATAATTTACTATTCTCTCCACTCATTCTCTCTTCTGTTTTATTTTCACACTCACACACTTTCAATATAATACTCCCTCCTTAAAATCAGTGCAAACAGTGTTTGTGAATTATGTTCCGGGACGGAGGGAGTACAATAAGATAATACTCCCTCCGTCCAGTTACATACTTCACACTTTCTATTTTGGGCGTCCAATTACATACTTCACACTTTGTCTCCTACATTATTTTAATACTCACAACACCATTATAATTTATTATTCCCTCCACTCATTCTCTCTCCTATTTTACTTTTACACTCACAACATTATATCATTATTTTTTTTCTTAATCCACGCGTGACAGTAACTGTGAAGTATTAACTTGGACGGAGGGAGTATATTAAAGATATTATTTTGTTACAGTCATATTAACTGCGACTTATTTATTATAAAAATTACTCCCTTCGTCCCTCTCGAAAGGGCCAAATTTCCTTTTTGGGCTTCCCATTTAAAAGGGCACAAATTTTCTTTTTGGGCGTCTCATTTAAAAGGGCACAACCCCAAAAATGAAAGTTTTTATTATTTTTATACTCTTCCTATCCCACTCATTCTCTCTCCTACTTTACTTTTACACTCACAACATTCTCTCTCCTAACTATTCCTCCCACTCATTCTCTCTCCTATTTAATTTTTCATACTTACAACATTTAATATTTTTCTCTTTCTTACATCACTTTCCTTATTCATTTCTTAATTTTTGTGCTAGGAAGCAAAATTACCCTTTCGGACGGGACGGAAGGAGTAAACTTCTGTGCAATCTGACGACAACTTATCTTGCACAGTGCATTCCTGGTCGGAATAATTATTGATCCTAAAGAATTGGAATGAAAACCCTGCAAGGGAGTCATGAAAACAGTGTGATAAAATATGGATAGGCAAAATATATAGTATTACTAGTAAAATTTCGTGTTTGAGAACACGTTTTTTTTGTTTTTTTTAATTAAGCTCGTGTTTAAGGACATATTTTTTTTAATTTAAAAAAAAAAAATTTAAGGGCAAAATGGGAAATGAACAATTTAGTGAGGACAAAATGAGAAATTTGCCACTTAGAACTGTTCATTGTACTGTAGCAAGTACAAGTTCCCATTTATACTATAGATGTATTATTTTCATATCAAAGTTTAAATAATCTAGATTACTTATATTTATAATAAAAATATATGAGTCCTAATTATATTAAGAAATTTTTAAAAAAATGAATAAAGAATTGCAAGTGGATAGAAGATTAGAGCAGAGAGAATGTAAAAGTTAAAACATTTATGATAAAATCTCTTTTTGATTGATTTTTTTTTGTAAATATGTTAACATTATAAGGGCATAATGAATGATTTTTTTGTAAATATATTTACATTATAAGGGTATAAATGTCCGAAACACTGTTCAAAATTTGTCATTTATGAAATGGGACTCTAGTCTGAGACGGATCATAAGGGAAAGTAGGACTCTTGAAGTGAGACGGAGAGAGTATTATTATAATTGAAAATAATTCTAACTAAGGTAACTTTTCAAAGTTAGCTCGATACCAACTTAGGTAACTGAATATTTTTTTTCCTTTAGAATATCTCTCAATATCCTAACATACCCTCTCAAGTTGAAACATCTACAATGTATGTTTTCAACCGTAAAATCTGGGGAGAAATGCGTTTCTCCATAATTTATGGAGAAATGGACCCGACTTGTCGCGCGACAATGCACGACTCTTTTTTTCTGGATATCCGTCCCAAGGCTTCTGGATATCCAGAACCTTATGAAAGTGATATCCAGAATCAGAAATTTGGCCTTGGTCTTGGTCTTTGCCCCAAATCTTTTTTTCTGGATATCCGTTCCAAAGCTTCTGGATATCAATATTCAATGTTCTGGATATCCAGAAATTTTGTATTCATTTGTGGATGTTTTCTGGATATCATTTTGAAAGTTTCTAGATATTCATTTGTGTAGTTTCTGGATATGCATTTTATAGTTTCTGGATATTTATTTGTATGTTTCTGGATATTCAATTGTGTAGTTTCTGGATATACATTTTATATATTTTGGAAAAACACGTTTCTCCATAACTTATGGAGAAACGCGTTTCTCCGGAGACCTACTCTTAACGTAATTAAAAATTGGAAAAGCTAAAACTAATAATAATAATTAAAACAAAAAATATCTGAAGCAGCAAAAATTTGATCTTTTAACATATGTTGTGTGAGTGTTGTAATAACTGAAGAGACATTCACATCGGTTCTTCTTTTTCTTCGATTTCGTGTTGCACGCACATGTCTTTTTTTAAAATCTTCGTTTTTAGAGTGAACGACACTTAATCATCAATTTTATAATGAATGACACTTAATCACCGTTTTTATAGTGAATGACACTTAATTATTAGATGATGGAAGTTATGTTAATATGGTTAATCATCGTTTTTATAGTGAACATCACTCAATCATCGTTTTTATAGTGAACGACACTCAATGATCATTTTTATAGTGGACGACACTCAATGATCATTTTTATAGTGAACGACACTCAATGATCATTTTTATAGCGGACAACACTCAATAATCATTTTTATAGTGAACGACACTTAATATTTTAAAAGATGAAAGTGATATTGACATGATTTGTGGTGGGCAAAATATGTGAAGGAGATATAATTCTTGCTAAAGATAAATAGCAAAAGAGATTTTTATTCTTTGATAAAATTTTAGTATATTTGTGGATAGAAAATAGATTGCAATACACGGATCACGATCTTTATCGTGATCCGTATACAACTTAAAGAAAGAGGTTTCTTTCAGCAGCTGAGGATGGCATACCATTTTTACTTTTTGTTAAGAAAATAAGGCATTCAAGTGGAATTCAACTCATGACATAATGTAGAAAGAAAATGGGATACTCACTTTTGAAAAATAAAAAGACACGCTCAATATTAAAATATTATAATAAAGACTGAAATTTGGAGTTACACATTACCCTATGTACCCTGTTTTTATAGAATTTGTAAGACTTGTAAATCAAGTCAAATATATGACTAAAATTAACCCTAACCTATATTATATAGTAACATTATAGAAGTTTAAAATATTAAAATAAATACTAAATCTACTTCTAAACATATAATTATTGTCTATCTAAATATAAATTTTAAAATAATAATAAAACTAACAAATAATAATTTTAATTAAACATAAACTATGCTTGTTAATTGGTTTGAGTTGAGTCGGATTGAGATGAGTTCAGGCGGGTAACGGGTGAGATGGATGATGGATATAAATTAGATACCACTTCTTGTTAAAATAACTCTCGCAAGTACGAGTGCCGTTATAGCAATGTACTAGGTAGGGGTCGAATCCACAAGGACTCGAATTGTTTGGAACAATTCAAATGATGCACAAAAGTAAATAAAAGAACAAATGGGGGGGGGTTGGTTTTAACTAGCAAAAGAACAAGACTTAAAATTAAGACTAGCAAGAACAAGTAAACACGTAGCAATTTAGAGCAAAGCAAAGCAAAGCAAATAGATTGATCACACAATAATAAGGAAGGATTTCATGTGATAGATTTCATTTAATCAATATACTATGCTATTAATTTGAATAAAGATATTAAATTCTACCTAGGGCTCAATCACAAAAGGTAAAGATTGGATTGGTAAGGTGACCAACACACAATCTACCTAATCCTAACTAATTACTTTCACAACTCAAGTTCAAGCAATTAAATTAGAAAAGCTTTAAGCTTTAGAGATTATAAGAGCCAAACCCAGTTAGATTTCAATCAAGAAAACAACAAGGATTCATCACCCAAGCAAAGGTCAAAGTTAAAATCCCGAATTTCATGAGAGAAATCAACACCCAAGAAGTCAACAAGTGCAAATTAGGAACAAATCAAAATTAAGCCCAAAAAACTTGATTAAGAAAGCAAGGATGAACGAGATAGCAATTAATTTAAGAAAAACATCAATGGCATAACATATTTAATTAAACTACATCATACTCATGAAATAAAGAAAACTAGCTACTCATGATCATGAAGAAAAGCAAGAGATTAATTGAAAATAACATTAACAAGCTTATCTTGATGGATGAAGAAAAAATCCCAATATTTTTCTTTCTACACTCTTGCCTCCCTATTGTCTAATGAATATATTCATGCCCTAAAATTATAACATCCTACTATATATACTAAATGGGCAAAGGCTGATTAAGGCCCAAAACAATACAAAGGAGGGGCCCAAAATTGCCATCAAATTCGCTGGAAAATGCCTTGGGGTGTGGGTTAGGGCGACCCGCCAAGTGGCTTGAGCGGCCGCACAAGAGCTTCGGTAGAGCTTGAGTGGTCGCCGTTGTGACTTGGATGGCCGGTCAATTTCTTCCTTTCTTCACTAATTTCCTCCTTGCCATGGAAATTCTCAACAAATCCTTGTAGCTCCAAAATGCCTTTAAAGCCCCCATAGTCTGCTCCGCTCCAAATTTTCATCTTTTCTCCTATTTGATCACCAAATTTCAGCCCCTTTTTAACCTGACTAAAACAACACTAACAAAGCAATTAAACTATCATTTTACTCGAGAATTTTGCAACAAATAAAGTTTAGAACGTATAAATTGGATATGTAAATATACCCATCGAATAACGGGTTAAGGCGGATACAACCTTAACAATACCTGATGGATCAAATAAGTCGGGTCGACTCGGATCAACCCATTAATTTCTACTTTGATCTTTAAAAAAAAATCATAGAAACTTCCCGGTAAACTTTTCGGCCTATTTTTCTGATCAACTTCTCCGGCCAATTTTTTGGGTCACAGTTTTTCCCTAGAAATAATAGTTGCTGAAAGTTCCACACCGAATATTGTTTCCCTCCATATTGTTTCCCTTGTCTTCATTTTGTTTTAATGAGTAATTTCCCATTTTATAAGCAAGCGTCATATTTTGTCCTTCCCAAAATAAATGATAAAAAAAATTCAAACTTGCTTTCGATCTCCGTCCTAAAATGAATGATCAAGATATCTGAACGGTATAAATCGATTACAACCATGAATCATAAACCGGGCAATCCCCAATGAATTCGGCCCAAAGTAAAATTTATACAAGTCCAAAATACGATATAGGAAATATATTTCTCTAATTATGCTCGTCATATATACTCGTCATTTCTCATATGTGTCGATCTAGACATAGCGAATATTATGAATAAGGCACAATAAAGGACTATGTCGACCAAATCATACTCGTATGCCGACAAAGCACCTACAAGGGCCGACCAAGGCCAAATCAAATGACGATCATAGCTTACTCGGTTAACATCAGGAGGACAAGGGGAATGGGCTTCCCTACCCTTGTCAATCTTCTACTAGTCATTCATACATGCCGACCAACACCATATGCCGATGAGAAAGCCTACTAGGCATACGTGCAGAAATCTTGTATAATCCTACTACAACACGGATTGTGGGGAATCATAATGCAACTCAGATTATAATTCTGCTCTCACACAACTTCCTATATTCAATGATGGACTCTATATACTACCCCTATAAATACAAGCCATAATTCACATAATTCTGGTAACACATACTCCCTCCGTCCCAGCCCAATTAGGAAATTTTGAAATGGCACGAAAATTAAGAAATATTATTATAGTATTAGGAGAGAGAATGAGTGGAAAGAGTGTTGTGAGTGTGAAAAATTAAATAGGAGAGAGAATGAGTGGAGGGAATAGTAATTATAATGGTGTTGTGAGTATTAAAATAATGTAGGAGAGAGAATGAGTTGAGAGAATAGTGATTTAAGGTTTCCATTTTGGGAATTCTTAAGTGAAGTGAGACGCCCAAAATGAAAAATTTTCTTAAGTGAGATGGGACGGAGGGAGTATGTTGATTCTAAACTTTTGTCAATTGATTTGCGCTCTATATCTCACTAATAATTAATCTCACGTCGTAGGACATTCGACGGTGAAGTCCCGACTTAGTTTACGTGTTTGTTTTTATTTTTCTTGCTATTCAAATATCAAGGATATAACCTGCCGCTAGATTTGGGCTGATTCGAATATTTTTGGCATCATCAATATTTGAATTTTCTTTTGATCAAGAGCTAGTTTGAAATTTTTTGGCAAATTCATTTTGGGACGAAGTATGACGTTTGATTATCATGTGATATTTTTAAAAACAAAATGAATAATTATGTGCATAATTGATGCAATTGCTGGACATACAACTAAGTAAAATTATTGAAATCAGGCTCAAACCTAACCTAGATTATGACCGACACTTTTTGGATCTCAAACAAACAATGATCCCTTATCGTTAAGTCAATGGAAAAATAGCCGGAAAAAATGACCCAAAAAGTTGGCCGAAAAATTAGTTAGCAAAATTTGGCCGGAAACTAGTTGGAAAATAGCCGAAAAATTGGCCGGATTAGTTCGCTTGCAAAATTGGCCAGAAATTGCCGGAATAGTTTGTCGAGAAATTTGCCGAAAAAGTTGATCGTAGTGGACTGCCACAAACTATGATAGTTGAACCTAATCTCTCTATATATAAAAGGAGGATTGTCTTGGAGTCAAAACGAGGGGCATTTTCGTAATTTCATTCGGTGGCATTTTGGCAATAAACAAGGCGGAGATGATACGTGGCAAGCTGTCATTGGGCGCGTGCGTCACACGCGCCGACAAAGGCGCGTGTGGCGCGTAATGGTTTTTCCTTTTTTTTTTTTAAAGCGACACGTGTCGCACTCTGATTGGATCGTTTTATTTCAGATTTTTATTTTCCCTCCCCTTTTTTCGACCTTAATTATTTTATAAAAAAAAAAAATTTAAAAAATTTTTACACCAAAATTCATAATTTTTTTTCTCTTTAATTAGAGACTAATTTCATTTAATTCGGACACAAAAAAAAAACACTCTTTCTTAAATATAAATTTCTTAATTATCATTTCTTTATTTTACTTTTAATTTTTCAATATCTTTTTTTTTTAATTAATTAAGTTTGAAGTATATTTTTTTATTATAAATTTTTTTATTATAAATTATGATAATAATAATCATAATTTTAATTTTTAAATATAAATTATTGTTTGTAATGTTAGTTCCTTCGTTTCAAAATTTGACATTAATTTTTTAAACATATTAAGTAATATTGTATAAAATATTCCTTTGGACGAATATATTAATTTATTTTTTTACCTGAAGTAGTATTATTTTGTAAAAATTAATGTTCATAATGTTCGTGTCTTCGTGTCAGGAAATAAATATTAAATTTTGAGACAAGTCAATTCATTGAGGCAAATGAAGGAATTTTTTTTTTTTTGATATAGAAAGTAGTATTAATTATGGGATGAAAGTAATATTCATTTTTGAATTGAAGAAATATTTTTTTCTTAAAAAGTTGAATTTTTTTATATGTCCAAAAAAAATGAACATTGATTCTTTCGTCTCAATGAACATTTTAAAAAATAATACTACTTTATTCGTCTAAAAAATTAATGTAATATTTTGAGATGAAGACACGAACAGTACAAACATTTATTGCAGAGGCGAATGAAGTAGTATTATTTTTTTAAAATATTCATTGGGATGAAGGAAATAATGCTCAATTTTTTTGGAAAAAAAATGTTGTATTATTTTTGGGTTAATCATTTCGAATCGAAAGTAATATTCATTTTTGAATTATTATAATATTAGTGCCTTCGTTTCAAAATATGACATTACTTTTTTAAACAACTTAAGTAATATTTTATAAAATATTCATTGGGATGAAGATGGCATTTTCTTTTTTTAGCCGAAGTAGTATTATTTTGTAAAAATTAATCTTTATAATGTTTGTGTCTTCGTGTGTCAAAAAATAATTATTATTTTTTGAGACAAGTAAATTCCTTGAGGCAAAGGAAGCAATTTTCTTTTGATATAGAAAGTAGTATTAATCATGGGACGAACGTAATATTCATTTTTAAATTGAAGGAATTTTTTTCCTTAAAATATAGAATTTTTTTATATGTCCAAGAAAAATTAACATTGCTTCCTTTGGCTCAATGAACATTTTAAAAAATAATACTACGTTATTCGCCTAAAAAATTAATGTCATATTTTGAGACAAATACACTAACATTACAAACATTAATTGCAGAGGCGAATGAAGTAGTATTAGTTTTTAAAATACTAATACTACTTCATATTTTGAAACAAAGGCACTAACATTACAACATTTCAAAAATGAATATTACTTTCGATTCAAAATGAATAACCCACAGATAATACAACATTTTTTTATCAAAAAAAATGATCATTATTCCCTTCATCTTGCAGAGGCGAATGAAGTAGTATTAGTTTTTAAAATAGTAATTGGGATGAAGGGAATAATGATCATTTTTTTTTGATAAAAAATGTTGTATTATCTTTGGGTTATTCATTTTGAATCGAAAGTAATATTCATTTTTGAAATGTTGTAATGTTAGTGCCTTTGTTTCAAAATATGACATTAATTTTTTAAACAAATTAAGTCATATTTTATAAAATATTCATTGGTACGAAAATAATATTTTTTTTTATATAGCTGAAGTAGTATTATTTTGTAAAAATTATTTTTTATAATGTTTGTTTCTTCGTCTCATAAAATAAATATTAATTATTTAGACAAGTAAATTCCTTGAGGCAAAGGAATCAAATTTTTTTTTTTGGGACTAGAAAGTAGTATTAATTATGGGATGAAAGAAATATTCATTTTTGAATAGAAGGACAATTTTTTTTCCCCTTTTTATATATAATAGATGAACATGTAATTATTATTTTTTTTAACATGTCATTTTTTTTAATTGGTAGTATATTTTTGTAAATAATTTCATGATTGCAAATAATATGTGGACGTTTATTATTATTATTATTATTATTATTATTATTATTATTATTATTATTATTATTATTATTATTATTATTATTATTATTATTATTATTATTATTATTATTATTATTATTATTATTATTATTATTATTATTATTATTTTGCCATTTTTACATGAGAGTATTTTTTGTAATATTCAGGGAGTTTTTTTTTTTTAACAATCAGCTTGTGTGGTTTTTTTTTTCTTTTTAATATCCATCTTTTAAAAGTTCTTTTTGGTAAATGCCCTTAGGACTTATTCAATTTTTACTTTCTAAAATTGTTTATTTCTTAGTTTAATGACTAATTTATTAGATTATATTTACATTTGATTAATGTTTCATTATTGTCTGTAAAAAAAATATTTCAAAATGTACGTTATAGTGTATATTTTTCAGTTCAAGATATTTGTATTATTGTTTTCCTTTTATGCTATGATTATTAATAAAAGTCAAAGGTCAATATTTATTAGTTGTTGGCCCCCTTTTAAATCGATAATATGTCATTTGTCGTTTTCAATTATATTTCACATTAACAAACGTTCACAATCCCGCTGGTCCGAATATATTGATATGTAATGATGATCTTTCTTCCTCTTTCGACAGTTGCACCGACAGTTTTGTCTTTTAAAGCCGTGTTTCACAATGAATAAAAAAATTTCTCTCATTTTGTCATTTTATTTAATTTCTGTCTTTTTAAGCATCAATAACTTCCCGTGCATTGCACGGATGTAATACTATATTTATTTTAGTGACCTTCAATCTGATATTTGTATTTTCAATATAATTTTCAAATAATCATTTTACAATGTATACAAACATCTACATTTCCTTTTGTATATATTTCAATTTTAATCAGTTATTCGTTAGTAACTGTTCGTGCATCGTACGGGGGTCAATCTAGTAGTTAGTTATAACGGGTTAACTTGCTTTAACTCGTTAATTTTCACAAGTTAAATCGGTAAATCGGGTAACCCATTTAAACCCAATTATATTATTAGGTTGAATCAAATCGGGTAATTAGTAAGTCAGAATAGCGAATAACATAACGACTAAAAATTGTCACACCTAACTTAAACTAATCCCTATACAATGTAAAAAAGTTCCAATGTAAAAAAGTTCCCCTAAACTTCTCTCCTTTCTCCCTTCTCCATGAAACAAAGAGAATAATTCTTAGCATTTTTGAGTTAAATTGTTTGTAAAATTTCCAAATTTCACATTTATTAATTGTCATAAACTATCAATTAATAAAGTTGAAATCAGGGAATATAGTATTTAGATTTTTTTTTCTTCAAATCTTGTTCTAAGTAGGATTTTATATTAAATATGTGTTTTTTTTTTCTAGTTTTTCGTTTGATTTCTCTTCACATGTGAGAACCTATACTTTCCCTCCCTTGTTGAGGACTTATGATTCCCCTCCGTTGTTTGAGGGTTTTGTGTTTATCATTGTTGGCTAATCTCAATCTACTACACGACGAAGATAATGAATTAATTATAGATTTGGTTGCATCTTGTTCAAGCATCAGATTTGTGTTTGGAAGAAAGGTTTTCAACTGATATTCTGATAATCTTCGGACTTACGCGAAATCGTATTTCATCCATTTGTAAGCCGCGTAACAGTGTGTTCACGAAGGATTTCGACGATGGTCGATATCTTTTTTGTTCACCCGTGACTTGTTGAATGTTTTCTCTAGGGTAGCTTTTGAAACCTCGCTGTTTGTATCGAGCTTTCGACGTTTGTGGATAGCCGATGCTTATACATTTACTCTTGTTTTTAATAAAATATTTTAGTTTATTTCAAAAAAAAAAAAAAACAAACTAATCCCTATACTCATCTCCATCACTATTATCCATCACTATTATCGTACGTTTGTTTTTCCCAATTGTTCATATTCGTGGTTACTAAGGAATCGTTTATTTGGCCCTGTTGCTTTTATCCACAATTTCTTCTTTAATAACTAGAAAAATGACATTCAATGCAAAAAAAAAAAAAAAAAAAAAAAAAAAAAACTGCAAATATCAACTTCAATGGTTAGCTGTTCCTTATTTAAAAAAGGGTCCAGCTTATTAGCTTTAGTGGAAGAATCATTTGTTCTTGGATGGGATTCATCGAGCTTAGTATTATACTCCCTCCATCCTGAAAGATTGTTCTATTTGTCATTTTGACTTGTCTCAAAAAATATGTTCAATTTTTAAATTTAGGCATGAATGTTAGTGCAAATCTACTAAGATACAAAAAGGTGAAACTCTTCCTTAATAATTGCAAAATGTGCAACAGGACAATCTTTTAAGGACGGAAGGAGTATACTACTGCTGGAAATGCTAGAGATATAAAAGAAAATTACAAAATCTTTCTCACAAAATGAGTTGACGATATTTTATTGGTTATATCGATAGTTAACCCCGCTACACTCTAATTAAAAAAATCAATAAAATCATTACACGTATAATTTTGTAAACAAATTTTGGTTACTATTTTGTGCTTATAGTCATACTCCTACATACCAAATAAGTAAAATTAGTTACTAGATTCGTCCAAAATTTTGAATGTATGGTTTATTATATTTTTTATTAAAAGCAAAGTTAACATTTATTTTAGGATCTAAACGATATAATGTGGAATTGTTAAGAAAAAAAATTGAAATGTAGCGTTTTGTCATTAACAATATACTCCCTCCTCTCACGTGAATGGACATCAATAAAATTGACACAATAATTAAAAAAAATATTATTCCCTCCACTCATTCTCTCCTACATTATTTTAATACTCACAACACCATTATAATTTACTATTCCCTCCACTCATTCTCTCTTCTATTTTACTATTACACTCACAACATTATTTCCATTTTGGGCAGTCTCCATTTACATGAGACGACCCAAAAAGAAAATAAGTCTCCATTCACGTGATACGAAAGGAGTATACAAGTAAAAGTTTAATTTGGTTAGTCCCATTCAAACCGGTAAAATCAAAATATAAAAAAGCAAGAGTAGACAAGATTTTTTTTGTCAATGGGAGCGGTTGAGATTGAGCGTTGCATTATTTAAGGTGAGTTTTGCATTACTTCTGATTTTCCGAAAGTGATTATTTAAAAGCGATTTTATAAAAATCGATTATTCGTAATAAATATTAAAATTTATAGGTATGTTTGGATAGTATACTATATGTTCAAAACTGATTATGAAAGATAAATATCAAAAATGACCTTTATGATATGTATCTCAATATAATAAATGCACAAAAGAGATAGGTTATTATTGTAAATATAACACAATTAATAACTTCTAAGAATCACTTTTAGCAAAAGTTGGGTCATAGTTGCTTCTACCAAAACACAATTTTTTGCGTTTTAACAGCTTAAAATCATAATCACTATTGTTTTTCAAACGCTATTAAAAGTTATTTTGAGCTTCAAAAGTGATTATAAGCTACAAAAAAGGACTCTCAAACTCACACTTAGTAGTGAAATTAGAATTTCCTGTAAAGGAAGTTAAAAATGATTTAATTTTGCCAAAAATCAAGAGGATTCAAATTGAAAAAAAAAATAAAAAATATTTGTAATTTCTTTTTTATAAATTTAAAAGTGGTAAAATGATTTTTTAATAAAAAATTTGAATAAAAAAGTTAATTTTTTTAAAAGTAGTTGAGATGGTCAAGTGACCCAGTTTCACAAAGGTGGCTTTGCAACAATGACCAATTAGTTGCTCATTTAATATTCCAAATTAAATCCCTTACTGAGCAAGGCCAAAACAAAATTGTGAATATAAAAAGGATTGATAATACTCCCTCCGACCCTGTCGAAGTGTCCAAAAAGGATAATTGCACGAGAATTAAGGAAAGTGATGTAAGAAAGAGAAAAATTTAAATGTTGTGAGTATGAAAAATTAAATAGGAAAGAGAATGAGTGGAAGGAATAGTTAGGAGAGAGAATGTTGTGAGTGTAAAAGTAAAGTAGGAAAGAGAATGAGTGGGTGGAATAGTGAAAAAACTTTCTTTTTTTGGGTATGAAATATTTTAAATAAAACGTCCAAAATAAAATGTTGGGACACTTCAGTCAGGACGGAGGGAGAAGTATGATTGTCGCAAGTAAGAAGGCATACAGTATTTGTTATAACTAGGTAGCAGTTGCAAATATTATTGTGAGTGGGCCGTCCACCGTGGAAGGCGGACCCTTGGGAAATAATTGGCCACTGTTCTCAAATCTAAGTGGTTGCGCGGCTACACCAGATCTGAGTTTAGTCACTGTTATTATCCTCCGCCCCAAAATATTCTATTTTTTCTTTTTTATGTTATTACAACATTTATTTCATTATACTAACGAAATCTAAAAATTATTATTTATACACTATCAAAAATATTATTAATAAATAATAATGAATTTTAGTTAAATTAAAATTATGCTCAAAATATATTCATAATAACAGCAAAAAAAAGAAAATTATTTTGTGACAGAGGGAATATTATACTCCCTCCGGCCCGCTAGTAACCGCACTGTTACTGTTTGTGCGGGAATTAAGGAAAAAAATAATGATATAAATGTTGTGAGTGTAAAAGTAAAATAGGAGAGAGAATGAGTGGAGAGAATAGTAAATTATAATGGTGTTGTGAGTATTAAAATAATGTAGGAGAGAGAATGAGTGGAGGGAATAGTAAAGATTCTTTGCCATTTTAGGAAGTGTGCGGTTTGTAATGGGACGCCCAAAATAGAAAGTGTGCAATTTGTAGCGGGACAGAGGGAGTATACAATACTAGTGAGTAACCCGTCGAAATTCTCTGAAAAATAGTGAGACTAAATATTCAAGATACTTTTTTTTGTCTTTCTTTCATTCGAGATACTGTGAACCAAATCTTGCGATTCACTTTACGGCGTGCAGAGTTTACCTTTCATTCTTGGCCTGCCATTGTCGAGTAGGTCTGCTGAGAAACGCGTTTCTCCATAACTATGGAGAAACGCGTTTTTAATAGCCAGAAGCTATACGTTTGATAACCAGAAGAAAATTTCTGGATATCAGTCTCAAAGGGTTCTGGATATCCAGAAAGCGGAACGGATATCCGTAGCCTTTGGGCGGATATCCGTAAAAATAGATTTGAAGCCAAATCCAAGGCCAAGATCGTAAATTGCTTATTGAAGGTTTCGGATATCCGTAAACCTTCAAATGTATATCCGTAAACCATCAAATGAATATCCGTAAACATTTTGAAAGTTTTTGGATATCATTTTGAAGGTTTCTGATATCACTTTCATAAGCTTCCTGATATCCTTTCAAAGGGTTACGGATATCCGTAACCTTTGATCGATATCCAGAAGTAATCATGGGACAAGGTCATGGCCAATACAAAAAGTTTCTGGATATCCTTTCAAAAGGTTCTGGATACCCGTAACCCGTTTCTCCATAACTTATGGAGAAACGCGTTTCTCCCTAGATTTTACGGCCATTGTCCCCCACTTACACAAATTTTTTATCAAAATTCAATCAAGTTAATAAATAAATAATATGCAACGTTTATATTGAATTAAAAATGTATACTTGATTTACGTTATTTCAATAAATTTCTAGTGGATTAACCCAAAATCAGGGACATAAATTTCTCAAAAAGACGATAGGAGATCCAAAGCAAAGTTAATAATCCCAAAATCAGAAAAAATGAAGCTAAAAAAACATTGAGACCTTTTCCTCTTTCCTGGCTTCATAAAAAATGAAGATTCCTCTTTATTGGCCAGCTCAACTCAAAACAGGTAGGTGACTGTTAAATTCAAATTTGAGACTTCTTGGCTAATTAACGTAAAATTCAAATTTTAAATTAAATTTAACCAAACATGCATGACATAATGAGATAAAATGTATTGATTAAGTCAAACATTGACATTTATTTTTGAACGGAGGAAGTATGCATAATTATAATTGTACATTTATAAATATGCAATGAATTTAATACTCCCTATGTTTTATTTTGTTTGGCAACAAGACAAAATCACATAATTGAGAAATCTTAATAAATGTCTTACTTAATTTTTACATTTTCAGTTATACCATTACCTAATTATGGCATGAGATTCTGTATATGTTTAATTGATTAGTTAAATATAAAATATAAAAAGAAGTATAATAGGAAATTAATATATAAATTTACATTGGATTTATAATGGCTAAACAAAAATGAAAATATGTCCAAACATAGTAAGACGGAGGGAGTATGAAACAGGAAATTAAAAGAACAAAATAAATCAACAATCAATACTTGAGCTGGTAGAGTGAAGAGAGTCATGCAAATATGACAAACTTTAAAAAGCATAAAAATTATTATCTCAATATATCTTAAGAGACTGTAATTGTCATTGTCAATGTCATTGAGCAATTGTAAAATCTCTTGAATGTCTCAAAGATGGCCAGTTTAGCATTTTTGAGATTATCATTTTGGCTTCCCTCTCTCTATCATAAATAAACCTCAGTAACAAAATATATTTTACAAAAAATGAAAATACAAATGACACAATTTAATTTCCATTATCGTGATTTTAAAATTCAAAACAACATTATCATGAACCAAGCATTAAATCTACTAACAAATATAAGTATTATAGACCAAAATAGCACAACCATAACAGTACACAGATACACACAAAAATTAGTCAACTAAAACCAAGTCACCACAAAGATTCATCCATTAAAGGCCGAAGAAAATAGAATAACAAAGTGATTAAACTGTAAAATAAAATAGATTAGATTTTACCTCAGTTGCTTGTATTTTAATTGCATCAAAAAGTAGAGTGGAGCGTAGATTGTTGCAATTTTTTTTTTTTTTTTTTTTTTTTTTATGACAGAGGTAATATAATCAATATAGTACAAAAATAGAATAACAAAGTAATAAATGTATCTTTTGGAATTTGAATTATATAATAAATTTGAAGATAATTTTATAATATAAAATTAATTAATAAATTATAATTTTATTTTCATCATCATAGCTATTTGGGTTCTTTTCTCTACTAATCCATATATCATTGTTGTCTTAAGTAAAACTTATGCGTTAATCTTATACAAATTACAAAAATCAAATATAATCACTATATTACAAAAATATTAAAAAAAAATCTTTGTTGCGAGAATATCACTGGATTTGATCTTCAACTACGTTTTAGGCTATGAAACTCATCCCAAAATTAAAAATATAATTTAAAAGTAGATTTGCATAATTTTTCTAGTATTGGCGTTTCAACTACTCCCTCCGTCCAGTTACATATTTCACACTTTCTATTTTGGGCGTTCAATTACATACTTCACATTTTGTCTCCTACATTATTTTAATACTCACAACATCATTATAATTTACTATTCTCTCCACTCATTCTCTCTCCTATTTTACTTTTACACTCACAACATTATATTATTATTTTTTTCCTTAATCCACGCGTGAACAATAACTGTGAAACATGTACTTGGAAGGGGGGGAGTATATGTTAAGATTTAGGCTATCCAAACCCATCTTTATATTTATAAAGTTCTTCACTTTCAATACAAGGTAATTTTCATTTTCTTTCATGTTAATCGAAAATATAAAGCTTTCAAATTTCAAAGTTGATCTGAATAGGCATGATATGACAGATAATAAAGTTAACCTTTTTTCAGTTTCCATTTCTCTAACTTATCTATTACTCCCTCCGTCCCAGACCAAGGGTTCATCTTTCCCTTTTGGGACGTCCCAGACCAAGAGTTCATTTTCAAAAAAGGCAAGTTTTTGAATATATTAATACCCTTATCATCTTCATATATTTACAAAAAAACCATTCATTATATCCTTATACATTCTCTCTCCTATTTCCTACCACACATTTAACTACTATTTCTCCCACTCATTCTCTCTCCTATTAAATATTTTTAACTTTTATATTCTCTCTCCTATTTTCTACCACACATTTAACTTTTACATTATCTCTCATATTTCCTACCACACATTTAATTACTATTCCCTATCTCACATTTAACTTTTATTCATTTTTTAAAAAATTTCTTAAGAAGCGTGAAATCCCCCCATATACCCTTGGTCTGGGACGGAGGGAGTAATAAAATTTAGGGGAAATTGTCATTTTCACAAAAGAAAAAAAAAAACTCATATTCTCTCATATGTATGAATAAATACATCATAGCCACCTAAGGTCTTCTGATCTTGTGGTATGCTAACCGACCTTCCTTCTGAAAATCATTTGTGAAAAAAAATATGCTACGAGTTTCAGGAGCCTTAGGAGTCCCCTGACCTCAACGTGATATAAGAGTGATGTAAATGCCTTATATATTTGAGTGCAACCCTATGATTCTTATCATTAGGAAAAATTGCAAAAAAAAAATCACTGAACTATTCACTTTTGTCTGTAATTTTTCCTTTTTCATTATTATTTACTTATATACATGGATTTTTTACAATTACAAGGGAAAACAACTATAGGGAGTAAGTATAAGCTCAAGTTTTATAATAAGTGACATTAGGTTAGAACAAATATCACTTTTCTTTGCGCATTTGATTTTATCTCGTTATCCCTTTTATGTTAATTTTCTTTAAATAAAATAAATATTTTACTCATATATCTTCTTAATGCAATGTTTAAGAATTTTATTCGTCCCGATAAAATAGTCTACTTTTTAGTTGTTAATTTGATTGAATTTCGATCTAATATTTATGTTTGTTTGCACTATACTAATGAAAGTATAAAAAATATCATTAACAATATTTTTAATATGCCTATCAATAAAATGTTTAAAATTATTTGGAATAATTAAAAATTAACATAATTATGATCAAAGTTCAATCAAATTTAAAAGTGAGACTATTAAATTAGTTACTTCCAATATTTGGGGATAAAATATTTATTTAATTTATAAAAATAATGAAAAGAAAATAAAAGTAAGATGGAACTAAGCTTAAAAAGAGTACTTCCTCTGTTTTTAAATGTATGTCTTTTTTTTTTTTAATTAGAAGCGAATTTGATTATTTATTTTTTTAATATTAGTCCATAGATTAGTCTTGAATTATCACTCTCATTCTCCCTCTATTATTAATGGCTCTACATTATTTTATTCCGAAATATAGTACTAAAGTGCTAGTCTATTGACGTGGACTCCCTCATAATGCAGAATCTTTTAACTTTAACAAATCAACGGTCCTGATTTTCTCCTTCCTTCCTGGCTCTCTGTTTATCTTCCCAACGTCTTCCCCCATCTCTCACTCCTCCTTCCATTCCTTCTCCCCTAGAAAAACCCATTTCGATTCTCAAAAATTAAGAGTAGAGAGAGAGAGAGAGAGAGAGAGAGAGAAATTGAATTGGAAGTTGTAGATGATGTTGGGAAAGAGACAACGTCTGCCAATGAATAGAACAACCAGCATGACTGAATTCACATTAGATTCGGATCTTAATCTCTCCGGCGACGGCGAGAAGCCTAATTCTGATTCTCACAACCCATTTAACGGCGGTCCTTACAGACCCCACGACGGCCTTGATCATCGGTTCTTGGCTTCATCGATTTCTCCTAGGCACCACCGCCGTAATTCGGCTGACTTTATGGAGACTCCTCACTTCTTGAAAGCTTGCCACCTCTGCAAGCGCCGTTTAATCCCCGGACGTGACATCTTCATGTATAGGTAATATTACATGCTATCTTCGTACTAGGACGAGTTTCGAAAACTTATTAATCTTGACAATATAATCCTAATTTTTATTTATCTTTCGATACAGTTAAATTACTTTTGACATTATTGATGATTAACAAAATGATTTATTTTTATTTTTATTTTTGTATATGCAGAGGAGATAGTGCCTTTTGCAGTCTAGAGTGTAGACAACAACAAATAATTCAAGATGAAAGGAAAGAGAAATCTTCATTTGCTTCAAAGAAACAGACTTCATCCGTAACTACCGGATCAGAAGTTCCGATGATCAACGGCGAGACTATCGCCGCCGTTTAGGTTTTTTTTTTTTTTTTCTTTATTAAGGCATATAATTATATCTGAATATGTATATGTCCACTCGTATACATATATGAGGGATAAATATATGTATATTTATGTGGGTGTTGCAGTAATATATAAATATGTTAAATGCTTGCGCGAGTTTTTACGCTTACTGAAAATTCTTTTCCCATACTCTATTTCTTTCTTTTTTTCCATGCTATACTTTAGTCCAACTTTATTCATTCAGTTTCCAGTTTAATGGTCCTAATAATTAAAGACTTGCGTCTAAGAAATAATTAGTAAAATTTATTGTGCAAATTAACAATTAAACTAGAACAGAATGCGAGTGATAATAATAACAAATGTACAAAGAATATATATATCATAAACCACAAATGATGATAATAATAATAATAATAGCAAATGTTCAAAGAAAATATCATAAACAATAAGTTTTATTAATATGTGTACTTAATTATGCTACTAAAATTACTTAAATCTCAAATTTTGTCAAATGTCCTTAAGAATAAAAATTAAACATTCATTTAGAAACGAAAAAAATACATCTTTCACCACTACTTACTCCATATCAAGATTAATGTTGCATTTTCATTTATCTAAAAGAAATTAAGTACTAGCAAAAATGCGTATTCTGTACAACTTTTTAGATTTTTAAGTTTTGGAAATATACCAAAAAAAATTAAAAGATGGAATTTCATTGATGTTTTTTTTTTCAAATAATACAATTTTAAAAAAGTATGTACCAAAATACACATTGATACTGGCAAAGTATATCAAGCTTACCACTTTTTTGTCAAAGTCGGCATACTAATGATCGAGGACTTCACTAAAATTTTGGCATATTGTTGTGTAAGCAGAAAGTGAAATTTAGGATGGAATTCACTTCATGTGAAGTCGGCATTAGCGGTGCTGACTTTGACAAAAATAAAAAAAAAAAAATCAAAATCGGCACAACTAAGACCAACTTCACAAAAATTGATTAGTTTGGTACAAATTTGCCAACATGTTTACTCTGGTACATATTATTTGAAAGAAATGGAAATTTATTTAAGGAAATGGAAATTCATGTAGTATTAAATCCTTCTATATACATGACACATGCTCAATGACAAAGAGAGTCTACCTTAAGCCTCAAAGACTAGACACAAGAGTGTATAATTACAATGCGAGAGCAAAAAAAATAGAGTAGGAGTAATTTGTTGCAAGTGTGTTGTTAGGTCCAAGTTTCTAAATTAGAATCAATAATCACAATTACTCCCCTTCTCCCAAATTAGATTGTTTTATTTAAAAAATAAATAAACGATTATTTAAAACTTTTCTTTATCAAACCTGTTTCTAAATAATTTTTACAAAAAAAATTACTCCCTCTGTCGTCTCAAATTAAGAGTCTTATTTTACTTTATTTAAAAAATGGTGAAAAATGAATAGTAATTTGATGGTTCCTATAAATAAAAAATCCAACTTGGTTCAATTGAGTGGTCAAATAGTTCAACAATAAACTAATTGAAGAGGAGCTCGGAAGAAGATCCGAGATATTTTATGAGTGGTCAAATAGTTGTCCAAATTGGCCAATAGGATTAGCTCCTTTGCTTTCTTTATAATTCTACTTTCCTAATTATGCACCTCTTCCCATCCCCCCCCCCCACCCCACACACACACACACACAGAGTATAATACTCCCTCAGTCTCATTATATTCGATCACATATTTATTTTTATTTGTCTCATTTTATTTGATAACTTATAAATTCAATACAAATTTATATCTTATTTTTCTATTATATTCTTATTTATATTTTACATTTACTAATCAATTAGATATTTATAGATTCTCATGTCATAATTAAGGAAGAGTATAACTGGAAATGTAAAATTTAAGTAAGATATTTATTAATGTTTTTTAAACTATATAATTTTTTATTTTGGCCAAACATAATGAAACGAAGAGAATATCCGCTAAAAATAATAAATATCATTGAAATAGTTATAAAAAAATCACCATATTTACATCATCCACCCTTTTTAAATTCTTGCTACACAGCAAGTCATGCCGTTGCAACTTATTCATGATTTAAAATATACTCATTTGTACGTGTATGCTTACGTTGAATTCTTCTACTCCCAAAGTAGGTGGGTGATTTATTTTAAACTCAAAAATATACTCCCTCCGTCTCAAAATGATTGTATCACTTTTTTTGTATTTATTACGAAGAACTTTTGAACAATAATTTTAGGTTGATTTAATTATACAAATGAAGATCTAAAATTTGCAATTGATAGTATTATTGATGGTGTATCAACAATGAGTTTTAGATTTTCATTTATATAATTAAATAAACCTAAAATTATTGTTCAAAGTTCCTTCGTAATAAAAGCAAAAAAAATGGGACAAACATTTTGAAATGGAGGTAGTATAAAACAAAATACTCCATCCATGTTCAAAATAACTTTCGTTTTTGTAATTTTCATCCGTTTTATGAAAATAATTATTTCTACACTTTAATGAAAAACTATCAAATTTGTCATTATTTATTATTTCCCCGTACTATATTACTACCACTACTACTACTACCACTACTACTACTACCACCACTACTACCACTACTACGACCACTACTACTACTACTACCACCACTACCACCACCACTACTACTACTACCACTACTACTGCCACCACCACCACCACCACCACCACCACCACCACCACTACCACTACCACCACCACTACCACTATCACTACCACCACTACTACCACTATCACCACTACTACCACTACCACTACTAGTCTACTACCACTACCACCACTACTACTACTACTACCACTATTACTACTAGTCTACTAAATGTCCTCTTATTTATAAAAGAGTAAGGTTGGTTGTTCCCCTTTGTAATTTTAAGGGTACTGCCTTTTTTCTTTTATATACTTTCATTTCTTTTAAAAAATTAAGTTTTATTTCATTCAAAATTCATAACTTTTTATACAACTTTTTGCAAAATTGTATGTAGTAAACAAAAGTCTAAAATAGTCTTATTTATCCAAAAAAATTGAAAAAAAAATAAAAGTTAACTTTTTCAAAAACTCGTTAAGTTTTATTTCTTTCAAAATTCATAACTTTTTTAATAAAACTTTTTGCAAAAAATGTATGTAGTAAACTTAGGTCTAAAATAGTCTTATTTATCCAAAAAAAATTGAAAAAAATAATAATATACTACATACAAAGTTAACGAAATCTGTTAAAAAATTAACTGTTAAGCTCGAACTCGAAATAAACTCGTTAAGCTCGAACTCGAAATAAACTCGTTAAGCTCGAAAATTTGTTTCCAAAAAAGATCAAACTCGAACTCGAATCGTTTAAGCTCGAAATCGAGATCGACTCGAGAAGCTCGCGAGTAGCTCGCGAACAACTCGAACTCGATCGAGCTCGAGTTTGAACCACCGATTGAACTCGAACTCGAACTCGAGAAAAACTCGAACTCGAGAAGAAATAAACGAGCTCGAGCTCGAACACAGAAAACTCGTTCGAACTCGACTCGTTTATAGCCCTAGTTGCAATATAAACAAAGTGTCTGTCCTATTATGACACTAATAAACACATTTAAATCGGTTGTAATGTTAAATAATGCGGTGATATTGTTGAAAAATAGTGCCTGTTGTAGTGTTAAAAATGCCCAGCTAGTATTGAAAAGTGCCTCTTGTAGTATTGAAAAATGTCTCGTTGTAATATTGAAAAGTGTCAAAGTGAATTAAAAACACATGCCCGTTGTAGTGTTAAAATATGCCTCTTGTAGTATCTCGAAGTGCGCTTTGCAGTATCAAAAAGTGACAGGTGAGTTTCAATTATTTACAATGTTAAAATGTGCCTGTTGTTGTGTAGAAAACTGCCTCTTATAAGTTTTAATTATTTACAAAAATGCCACCGCACATTTTGAGAAGTTCTATTTATTTACAAAAATGCCACCGCGCCTATTTAAAAACACGAGCGTAGAACACGTTTTACAAGAGATTTTCACTTAATACAATGATCCAAATTTCAATGTAGAGGTAAATTTACCGTCAATCGAAAAGTGACAATTATTTTGAATCAAAATTTTGATAAAAAAACGACAGTTATTTTGAACCGAAGATAACCAAGGTGGAGTATTACTCGTATCTGTAAAACCTAGTACATGTTCCATCTTAAGAAACAACAAAATGTAAGCATTAAGAGAAGTTAATCTGACTTAAATTATCAAGTAATCTATAAGTAATTGCCAGTATTTTCTTTCATATCAATCCACTAATTTGCGAAAAACTCCAATTGCTTTGAGTTAAAAGCATACAAGATCGAATCTAAGATTTGTTTTGCATTTCGACGCAAAGAAAATATTACTCTCTAGTTTCCGTCCAAATTAAATACTCGTTTGATCCTCATAAAATATTTATACTATTATACAGTGCAATTATTAGAGTTTTAATTGTACTTATATCTACCTTCACAAAATCCTAAATTTATTTTTATCGAAAACATTGGGGAGGGGGTGAAAATTGGTAACGGAGTAATTTTTATACATTGCGCTTATGAGTCATGCTCCCTCCGTCTCAAAATGATTGTCCCACTTTTTTTCCATTTATTACGAAGAAACTTTGAACAATAATTTTAGGTTGATTTAATTATACAAATGAAGATCTAAAACTTGCAATTGATAGTATTATTGATGGTGTATCAATAATGAGTTTTAGATTTTCATTTGTATAGTTAAATAAACCTAAAATTATTGTTCAAAGTTCCTTCGTAATAAAAGCAAAAAAAACTGGAACAATCATTTTGGGACGGAGGGAGTATTTTTCAGATGAATTTGAAACCGCTATAACGAAACATTTGTATTTGTTGTAGCATTTCTGCGATAAATATTTATTGATACATGTAAAAAGTACACCACAAAATATAAAACATATCTGGTGCACATAATAATTTTCAAGGAACTCATTTTCAGTCTTTGAAGCAGTAGTAGTCACGTAATAAATTCAACTCAAAGATAAAAATGGACAATTAGAGATTTCCTAAATATGTTAGCTCCTATACTGCTAGAGAATGTATAAAACATTTTCATATATTTATAATAAAATTAGTGATGCACGTAATAATCTTACCACAAATATAAATAAGAGATTCCAAGAAGGGCTACCAAACATCAAACTTATTTGATTAATAATTCTATCTGATCCTAAAAAGGGCTATCAAACGGTCCTTAGGGTGTCAAGAAAATATATTTTCGTCTCTGTCGTGGATGAGGAAACAGGCTTGGTCAAGCAATTAATTTAAGGACCCGTTTGTACTTTTGATAATTAACTTTCACAAATCTCCATATAATCAATAATGATTTCTTTAACTATACCAAACATATCGACAATCAAAGTAAACTTACAACGAATCAAAAATATTAATCCATTATTAAACTAAACCACTTTGGCAAGTGGGCGCATGTGTTTGTCTTAATTAAACCAATTCAAAGAGTTTAATTATGGTTTTAACAAAGCACTTAATTATTGTGTTTCTATATACACAATATTTTGAGGAAAACTAGTTTCTCCCTAAGTTATAAAAAGTCCTGTTTTTTTAAACTGCTCTTATATTCGTCAAATATTTGCAAGTTGAAAAAAATTGGACTTTTTATAATTTATGGAGAAACTGATTTCTCCCAAAACTTACTCTTCTATATAAATGATTGATTCTCTTGTGGAAGAAAAATAAAATACTTCTTCCGTCACATAATAAATATCGTATTTTCCTATTTGATTTATTCCAAAATAAATATTATATACTTTCCCCGTCCCAATTGACTTAGAACGTCCTAAAATGACAAATTTATATTATTTTTATATTCAATGAGACTCACTTGTCATACTTTCAACGACAATTTTCTTACTATTCATCTCACTCATTCTCTCTCATGTTTTACTTTTCATACTCACAATACTTCATTCACTCATTCTCTTCCCTCTTATTATATTAGTATTTCTTAATTTTCGTGTCAGGAGAGAATATCATAAGTCGAATGGGACGGAGTGAGTATTAAATAACTATTTTTATATTTCTTTAATATTGTACAAGTAATAACTTAAAAATAAATAAATTACATTTAGAAAATATATATGAATAAGTGAATACTCCTTCCGTCTCGTAACAAATGACTTTGGCACGTGAATTAAGGAATAAAAATGAAAATGATGATGTGTTGTGAGTATACTTGGGTAAGAAAAAAAAGTAAAGTTAGTGAGTAATTGCTGTGATATATCAAATGAGTATCATTTCCATTTTAAGATTTTGCTATTAATTTATAGCGATCAAAATGTGATTTTTTTTTTTATATATTATTATGGAATGGTATGAAGGGAATATTAAATAAATGGGGTGTGCCGTGTAGCTGACTCAAAGATTCTTTCCTTCTTTTTATTTTTTTCGGACGGGTCAGCATCATTTGATGTGTAAACCTGATTTCGTTAGTATCAAAAATCTATATTATTGCTTGAAGTTGAAATATTTCTTTAATCTAAAAAAAAAAAGGATCATGTTAGGGTTTTTCATATGCCACTCCTTAGTCCACCTACTTAAATCTTCATTTTGTAACCTTATTTGATTTTTTATTTCATTTTTAACCAATATTTTGATAGAGATGCATCGGGAAATTACCAAATCGTCTCTCATTTAAAAAAAAACGACCACCTAAGACAAGGATTTTCGAAATTAATCAACATGTCCTCTCATTGTAAATGGGACGCCAGCGTACGCTTGTTAGATTTAATGAGAATTACATAATTGCCATTTCCGCTTAAATGACGCTGGGCGCATGTGGTCCATTTCTCATCCCCTTCGCGCTTTCTTTCTTTCTTTCTCTCTCTTTTTTCCCCTCAAAACTTTAAAATTAAATATCTTAAGATCTAAAAATCGAAAAAAAAAAATCTGAAACCACCGTTATTTTCGTTTCGCCAATACGAATCAAACTATTAGTATCAACATATAATCTGGATCCAAATATTATAGTTACCTTGAACCCAATTATTATCGTTACCTATAGGACCACTGCTCACACTTGTCTACAAGCCATAGAAAGGACACAGTGTGACTGAGAGAGAGAGAGAGAGAGAGAGAGAGAGAGAGAGAGAGAGAGAGAGAGAAGCAATAAGGTAAAAATTGGATCATTTGGCGCAAACTTTCTAAGTATGATACAGATGATATATTTGTAAGGTAGCTCCCAAATTATTTGCATTGTTTTTTTCCCGGAAAACAAATTATGAAAAATGACACAAAGAAATGGGGAGTCTACAATAATAATAATAATAATAATAAGAGTAACTCATGTGAAAAACTAGTTTTTTTCAAAATGTTATAAAAAAACTAGTTTTCAGAACCGTTCATCACTCTTATTAGTTAGACTTAATGCTTTAAAACTAGTTTTTTTTCTGATGTTACGAAAAAACTAGTTTTTTTATAAGATTTTGGCTAATAATAATAATAATAATAATAGGGCCATTTTTGTGGGCCACCAAATAATTTTATTTGTGCGAATATTGATAAGAAGTTGTTTGACATTGAGCTCTACATATTATCCAACCAAGCTTTCAAATAAAATACAAAATTATCATACGTGTTGATTTTGGTCAAACAATCAAGACACTTGTGTCAAAATATTTTAACTCAAGCGGCGGCATCTGATGATGATGTCTCTTTCTACACGAGAGGTAGGGGTTCAAGTCCACCAAATACAATTTCTATCAATTTCTATCACTTTTAAATGTCACTTTTGTAATAAATTAATCTATTCATTTAATTAAAAAAAAACATAAAAACAAAACATAACACCTGCAACTCAATTCATTTAAAACTCATTTGAGATTAACTCGAGACATAATCATATCGATTGTGAATGCTTTATTAAGTTCGACTCTTAATTATTTAAGTGTTAAATTTCAGTATAATAATTAAATTGACATTAATATTTAATTAAAATTTATATGGATCATAATAGCAAATGTGATCAAATAAACGAGACAAAGGCCGTAATAAATTCTCAACTACTGTTTCCTAACTTTACAACTAAGCACTATAAATTTAGAAATTGATTTGTACTACTGCTTTCAATGATGGTTGGCCCATTTGGGGTTCCTACTTGTTTGGATTCGGCCCACTTTTCTTTTCCATTTTTGGTGCCCTTTCCAATTTTAAAGGGCTATTGGTTCTTTTAATTAATTAATTATATTTCATTTTATTTAATAATTAGTAATATACATTTTCTGTTGTTGTCTTTCACATATGATTGGTGGGAGAATAAATTTTCTGAATTTTCAATGTCAGTTGTCAACATTCTTGCTCACCAAACATACCCTACATTAATTTCTTTTTATTATTTTTGATAATTTATAATGTTTTTAATATAAGACTGGGACACTCATGTTCGACCACACAGTAGTTAAATTGGTCATAATCATATGTGTAGTACATTATTATTGCAACATAACAACCATCTAAATTGGTTTACGTGTAATTAGACGTTCTTTCCGCTCCAACCATAGCACCACATGCACTTTATATTTTGAAGCCCAGTCTTCTTTATGTTTTCTTAAAAGAAACTCTATTTAATAAGGATCCGAGGAAGCAATGCAAACCCAACTATGACGGCAGTCCTCCCAACTCCACTGAGAGCGGAATGGCACGTTGACTAGTCAAAATGAGTTGAGCAACAATGGCTCAACCTCAAACGATGCGCTGATGTCATCAGCCAACCCCGTTGTTGTAAACCCGCCTTCAAGATTTCTATCAACAGTCGAAGGCTTCTGAATTTTTCTAACAACTTCCAGTTCCAAAGAAACTTCTTTCATTGTTGGCCTCATCTTACCATTCATATTCAAGCATCTTTTTGCCAGGTCAGCAACTGCCGCCAGCTGTTCCTCCGTCCCTTCCTCTAAAACTCGGTGATCAATAATCTCAAGGAGATAAGTTTCTTCCATGGATAATATAAAGTATGCTGCCAAACTAGTTGGCTCGCCTGTTTCAGTAGAAAATATTGGTTTTTGACCTGTTAATAGCTCAACAAGAACTACCCCAAAGCTGTAAACATCACTCTTTTCAGTGAACTGGCTTGACTGAAAATATTCCGGGTCTAAATACCCAAATGTACCTTTAACAAAAGTAGTCAAATGAGTCTTGTCAACTGCAACAGTCCTTGAAGTTCCGAAATCTGACACTTTGGCCCTGAATTTCTCGTCCAAAAGTATGTTAGTAGATTTAACGTCTCTGTGATAGATTGGGACGGAAGTTGCAGAGTGTAAGTAGGCAAGTGCTCCTGCTACCTCGCTAGCAATTCTCAGACGCATATTTAATGAAGTTGGAAATTCATTATTCTTGTCCTGGAGATAGTTGAAAAGGGTACCGTTGGAAACAAATTCGTAAACTAGCATTGGAACTTCTGTTTCCAAACAACATCCCAGTAGCTTAACCACATTACTATGGTTGATTTGTGAGAGAATTACAACCTCGTTTATAAACTGCTCCAGTTGACTTTCATCTACTAGCTTTGACTTTTTAACGGCTACGATTCTTCCATCTGTTAACATACCCTTGTAAACTGTGCCTTGGCCTCCTCGACCAAGTATTCTGTTCTCGTTGAAGTGGTCCGTGGCCTTCTCTAACTCTCTTGCCCTGAAGAGATTTGATTTCTCAATTGCACCGTCATCTGATAATAGTTGTTGTTGTAAGAGCAAGCCACCATTTCGTTTAAAGAACTTTTCTTTTTGCTTCCTATTCTTTCTCTTCTGGATGAATTTGTAAAGCCAAAAGGCACTTGCTGCCGCAAGTAGGACCCCCATCCCTACGCCAAGACCTGCACACATACGTAGCTGTATAACTGTAACTTCTGCATAAATGTGTACAAACAAGAGTGGGATGTGTGAATAACTTTCATTATTAGGGTTTTTTATGTACTTATGCTACTAAAAATACTTAAATTTAACTTTTTTGCAAATGTCCCTCAAACTGGAAAAATTAGACATTCATTTAGGGACGTGTGGAGTATTAAAAACAGAGAATATAGGAGCTCGAAGACACACGCACGCACGAACAGGAAGAAGTAAACAAAGGTCTCCTGTGGCACTTTGAGAACAAGGGTCACTTTATTATACTTGTCCATATCTTAGACGTGTATACCCAGTAAGATTCTTTAACTTGATTGTTAACCCCCCTACGGTTGGAACAGCTTTAGCTTTCTTGGATCTGGCATTACAAACAACTCTTGACGAAATCCGTCATCAAGAGAATGAATTACAAAATCAATCATTTCCTAAGAAAAGGTAACAGATGCATGGATCCTTTCATGAGCGAACGAGTGAACAGGAAGAGGCATGCAAACATAAAATGAACTCCTTATGTTTTGATCAGGAAACTCTGGAGGAGTTGCCTTTCAGAGAAAGTGTAATTGACCAATGTATAAAACCTAGTTATGATAAGCTTGAAGACTAAATGTGAGTGGGAAGATTACCGGAAGCAATAACTTTCATGGACTTCTCTTTTGGAATGATTAGGTTGCTTATGCAGGAGAAGTCGCCTGGAGACTTCATAGTACAGTATCCACTACAGCTGGCACAAACTTCAACAACTGAACAGCATATGCAAAAAGATATGAGAATCGGTGAGAATAAATGGAAAAAAAAAGGGAAAAGAAAAAAATAGAGGCCAGTGGTCAATCAAGAAGTTGAGATGGGAAATATACTGCATACATCTCAAACTGATCATTGATCACCATCACAAAATCTACAGTCACACTCACACTGGTTATACAATCTGTTAGAAATGGGTTCAATAAAACCTATAGGAGATAACTATATGTATTTAATTAATCCTTACATGTAGTCTTACGCAGTAGAGATATAATATTAATGAGAGACATGAGGAAATATGTTTCATCCGTCCCACAGTGATCATTAAAACCCAATACAAAATCCACAGATACAAGAATCTTTCCACAATAACATATGAGAAAAGTACTCCATCCAGTCCTAAATAACTGTCGTTTTTGGACTTTTCACAGGTTTTAAGAAAGACTGTTATTATCCCAACTTTATGATTATAGTGTCAAGATTGCCCTTAATTAATGTCCCACTTTCTCTTACACTTCTTCACACAACAACCCAATTAATAAAGGAAAACAAGTTCCAATGAAGGGATAAAATAGGAATTTGAATGTTTTTTACCCCAAAAGTGACAATTATTTTGGACCAAACATTTTGTCCAAAAGTGACAATTATTTTGGACCGGAGAGAGTAGATATATTTAACGGATCATAACATGTAGCATTCTACTGTATTATCATGTAAAGCACTTCAAATTTATAATTGAAGGAAGTAATACTTTGGGACACATGGATCAATGCTCTACTTCACTTATTCGTTCGAGGATCATTCCATAATTGTCGACGCTTTAATTTGTACCCGAGATTTGATTAGAGTTCCTAACACGTGCTACATACATTTGTGTGTGTGTATACTACTCCCTCCGTCTCAAATGATCTTCCTACTTTTTTGTCATTACTCAAAAGAACTTTGAGCAATAATTATAGGTTTATTTAATAATACTATCAATAACAAGTTTTACATTTTCATTAGAATACTTAAATCAACCTAAAATGATTGCTCAAAGTTCATTTCATTCGTAGCAATGTCAAAAAAAGTGGGAAGATCATTTTGGGACGGAGGGAGTAGTTGCAAATGCATGCAAGAGAACTTTTATCAAAATATTTAGGAACATCTTTTATATCGGTGAAAAGACCAAATGGTTAGTTACATTCTCTAGCAAAGCATACAGCATCATTCCAAGCCTCACATAGTTGATTTAAACAAGGACAAGTACAATTATACCTCATTTGAACTAAAAAAGTAAGCTCATGAGCTCTATCAAGTGTTAAATGGAGCTAAATCACTCATCGATCTAGCATATAAGTTGGAATCGGCTTGTTTCCGGTATGAACAATGCTGAAAAATAATTTCTAAAGTAAACAGATTACTAATTAGGATATTCAAGTTTATTTTCTATATTATCTACATAACAAGCAGAAAATGATAATCAACATCCGCGTAGTTCATATGGGAGTAGGTATGAATCACAAAGGGTAGCTTATTGCTACAATAAAGATGGTTTTCTTACCAAGTGCCAGGATAAGAAGCTAGAGTATATACCCTTCGCACCTGCACTTCCTTTAGCGAAAGCGTTCTCAGAAACGGATACGAAACATAAAGCCATCCACCCAAAATGTGAGAGTTTGAAAATGGTGGTCTGCCAAAAAAGGAGTTCTTTCTTTGTCATGATATCTTAAGAATTTCCTAGATCTTTTTGGTTGATAAGGGATATAAATTCTATCTTATGTTTCTAGCAGAAATTGTTCCCCAAATATAGCATCATCAAATACTTGAATAGACAATCAATATCTAGGAGACCCTTCTAGATAATAGTTTAGTTTGCCCAGAACCAATCCATTTTTAAACACTTATCAGATGAGAAAAATAAAACAATAAAAATTATATCATGGAAAAGTACACTGAGAACCATTAATTTTATATAAGAAGAATCAGACATAAGTTTACATACCTTGGCATCTATTGACATAAGGGTTCCCTTCTTCCATAACCCCACAGTTACAACGGTAATTCCACATAGATCTACCGTTACCCAGGTCTAGCTTGAAGTATTCATGAGAAGGGCATACCATAATGTCCTGCCATTGCGTGATTGTCCAGAGTAATACAACTGGAAAGAAAGTTATATTATCCACCAAAAAGGGGTCCGAAAAGCTTCCTGGAACCCAGTTCTGGTCCACCAAGAACGCAGATGAGCAGCCTTTCAAGTTTTTTATCGGAGTCGTATCAGATAACCCTGTGGTATTCACATTGTAGGTATTGAGATAATAAGGAATTGTGGTTTGACAACAATTGATCCCGTAGCAACCTTTGGTATCTTCAAAGGTACATATAGCTGTGCAGCCTGCCACGACTTCCTTCGGTTTCCAGCCTGCAAGAAGGGCATTACCACAGCCCATTACCGTAAACTTGTTATGCTCGTGGGACAAAAGAAATGGGCTACTGGTTAAATTCATGCTCCACAATGTATCACCCATCCCAGCATACAGAGACATTCCACAACTAGAAACCATCGGACTTTTGATGGTTACAGTTTGGTTCTCCAATGAGATATTCAGTACCTCCAGGTTAACAGCAACAAGATACGCTCTTGGAGACGGACGGTCAATATTAGCAGGTTTATTTCTCCTACTAGGAATAAAAGTGTGGTTACATGCTACGGCATACCACTCATTGTAATAACAATTAGACCCAATCCCAAACGGGTAAGGAATACTAATGTTACCACACCTATCAATACATCCTGTCTTTGCTAGAGGTGGAGCTGCCATTAACGGCTTGATTAGGCATAGAAGCACAGTTAATCTAAAAGAAATTCCATTTCTTTCCAGAAACCTCGGTTGAAACAAAGATGGAAGTACAGCAAAGAAATTCACATACGGATTCCCCTTTTTCAGAACCACCCAAGTTTTGCACCCTTTCTAAATGTAGTTTGCCATTGTTGACGAAGAAGAAGGTAAAAAGAGAATGGCGAAATGAGCTTAAAAACAGAGAATTTAAAAGACAAACAGTCCAATCAACCAAATTGAATAGGAAAGTTTACTAAGTCTTTATCACTTATCTAAACCACTAGCTTTGTTTAGATAGATAAACAAATACAAGATCCGGCCGCATGAGACATATATGCCACGTACATAGATTCAGTCTTATGTGTATGTGAGAAATATTCTTGCATAAATATAATCCAACATAACTTCCCAAGATGCAATAGGACCCTAATTTGAATAAATAATTGAATTTTAATGAATTTGAATCAACTTTGCCGGCAATTTCGTGATTACCCATTAAAAATTCAGACATTTGAATAAAGAATTGAACTTTAAATCCCCAATTAGTGGAAGTTAAACAATAAAGAAAACCTAATTTTAAGGAACTGACCTTGATGTCGACCAAATAATCCGATTTTCCACTAACTATGAGCAGCTCCAGCCGCCCAATATAACCTTATAGGTGATCGATAGAACCAAAACCCATGTCCGTTAGTGATGTGTATATAAGCCATCTTGTTCGCTAAGTTTTGAGTTGGCTGATTGTGTTTAATAGCAGATGAGTAGGTACGGTGGACGGCGACGGCGACGGCGGGTTTGGTCTTTCTAATTTAGAGCATCTCCCACCCATGCTTCCACCCGATGAGTTCGCTCACCAAAGCGAAAATTGGTGAGCGACTACCGCTTGGTGATCGAATTTTCGCTCCTGCTGCCCCTTAACTTAGCGAACTGCTTAAATTTTTTAAATTTTTATCGAAACTAGAGGTGGCCATACAGTTATAACCGTCGGTTAACGGTTATAATCGGCGGTTAAAAATTTCAATAAGTTCTAATTGTAACCTAACCGTTAATCGTGTACTAACGGTTACGGTTATACGGTTAACGGTTATACACGGTTACACGGTTATACACGGTTACACGGTTAAAAATGTGCCTTTTTTTTCAGTTTGGTCCTTTTTTAACGGAATAGTTAACTGTTTTGGTTAACTTTTGTACTGTATAACCCTTTTTTTTTTTTTTTTTTTTATAAAGAATACTATTTGAGATGTTACTTATTAATGATTTTTTTTGAAAAAAGTTATAAAAAAAAAGTTAAGAATTTTTAAATAAATGAAATTTTAACGGAAAATATGAGAGAGGTTAGGATATTTGAGAGTAGAGAGAGAGAGAGTAAAAGTAGAGATGTAAGGTGAAATTGAAAATAAAATGGTAAGAGGGAGGTAATATTTATAGTAGGGTGGAGGTTGTTTTTTAAAAGAAATTTTTTTTTTTTTTAATTTAATTGAAGGCTGTTTGGGAGTTGGGCGCTGGATGGAATGGATTAATGGAAGGATTCAAGGAAGAAGAGGAATGGAGGAAGTAAGGAATTAATTGGGAAAAGAAAAGAAAAGGGGAAGTTTGACTGGGAGCCTGGGAGGGGGACAGGGAGTCAGGGAGTGGGCTGGGGGTGGGCCTTGCTTGGAAAAGTGGGGTGGGCGGTCAAATCAAAGTACTCTTGAGCCAAGAGCCGTTGGGGGGGGGGATTTGATTAATTCAAAATTTGAAATTTGAATTTCAAATTTCACAATTTCAAAGTTAGACGGTTAGTTAGGCGGTTATAACCGCCGGTTAGTTAAACGGTTATAACCGGTTAAATAACCGCCGGTTATAACCGCCGGTTGCCGGTTTTTGAAAATATTAACCTTAACCTAACCGTGTAACCGCCGGTTTCGGTTAAGGCGGTTACGGTTAAGGCGGTTGACGGTTATAGCCGGTTACGGTTATTAACCTCCGGTTAGTCGGTTCCGGTTAAATTTTGGACACGTCTAATCGAAACTGTTTCGCTCAAATTTTGAACTAAATCCTAAATCCTGAGGTAAAATGTGTGCGAACTCAAACGAATTAAAAATTTATTTTTTAATTTTGATTTACTCTAAACGACGTCGTTAATATAATATATCAAAAAAGTTCATAATATTTTTTCGCTTATAAATAAAGCATAATATTATATGTTATTCACACCTCTTCTTTCCTACCTGCTCTCTTTAAGCTTAAGTTAAAAAAATAAAAAAAAAACTTTTGAATTTTTGATTATGAATAATTATGGAAATAATTCCGGATATGATTCTAATCAAGCTTGGCTAGAAAAAATGTTGCTTTCTTTAATTATCGTAGTGTGGTGTTCTTTGTTGCATATTGTGTTTTGTCAAATCAAATGAATGACATTTGTAGTCTAGTTGGTCAATAAATGAATGACATCAGGAAGCTGGCTATTATCATGAAATCTAGTTCTTTTGTCCACACACATATTGTATAGTCTAATCAATTTTTTTTTAAAAAAATTGGATACTAGTATATCAATAAATGGAAAAAACTCTGAGCAAGTTCACATGCATAGTGTATGATTTGACACGGTCAGCTTTAATTTCAAATCATCTCCATTATTTATCAAGAGTCAGGAATTCAATAAATTATAGTCGTTAAAGTTGATTTGTCATATCCAATTTTCATCCGTTAAAAATCCAATATTTATAGAAGCTCCATCAGTATTGTAACACACATTCAAGTTCAACACTTCCAAATATCACTCACCATTAACACATGTCTTGTAGTCATTCTGTTTCAAGCAAAAATTCATCATCCAACTCTTCAGATGAAGATAATATGATGACTAACAATTATAATGAAGTTTGTGTTATGGCTAGTTATGTCGGCCAAAATTTGATGTCAGAACTTATGCAACCACTACCCACCCCTCGTTGTCGTATCCGCATTGAACGCCATCGTGAGGAAGGTCATGTAATGCTCTTTAGTCAATACTTTGCTCCCAGGCCAATGTACCCCCCAAAAATATTTAGACGTAGATTCTGAATGGACAGACATATCTTTCTTCGTTTGGTTGCAGAAGTGGAGCAATGTGATGAATATTTTCAACAAAAGCCTGACGCAACGGGGAGGATGGGCTTGTCTACTTCACAAAAGTGCACTGCTGCAATGCATATGCTAGCGTACGAAATGGCATCAGACGTTGTTGATGAGTACATACAGCTCGGTGCATCTTCTGCACGAGTGGCACTTGAAATTTTTTGTGACATAGTCATTAGTCAATTTGGAAATTATTATTTGAGGAGGCCTAATCGATCAGACTTGGAGAGAATACTTCGCATAGGTTCGTAACGTGGATTTCCGTGCATGTTAGGAAGTATTGATCGCATGACCGAATGGAAAAATTGTCCTTCCTCCTGGAAAGGGCAATATCAAGGTCGTAATGGAAAAGCGTCCCTAGTTTTAGAAGCTGTTGACTCACATGATCTATGGATTTGGCATTCTTTCTTTGGTATTCCAGACTCATTGAATGATATCAATGTCTTGCAACGTCTCCGGTGTTTGATGATCTTTTAAATGGTGTGGCGTCACATGTTAGCTTCCAAGTGAATGACAATCAATACAACAAAGGATGTTATCTCACTAATGGCATCTATCCACAATGGGCTACATTCATCAGTTCAATTCCCCTCCCCCACAGTGGACAACACAAATTATTTGCAAAAAAACAAGAGGCATGCAAAAAAGACGTAGAGCGTGCCTTTGGGGTGCTTCAAACTCGGTTTGCAATACTTCGTAAACCGTCACTTGCATGGAGTGAGGTAGTTCTCGGTAAGATAATGACAACTTGCATCATATTGCATAATATGATTGTTGAAGATGAACGAGATCGATATAGAAATTATGATGATGCGAGTGAGTTCTGGGAAGATAAACCCAAAAATAAGGGGAAGGGAAAAAAAAGTCCACTCGAATTGATCAAGATGATACTTTCACGTACACAACCGAAAATTCACATGTTGAAAACAGTATCACCGAATACATAGCACGCAAACGAGATCTCCAAAAAAAACTGCACACCTGGCTCTCAAAGCAGATTTGATTGAGCATATTTATGCGATCAACAACTCTTAATATTATATGTAGCATTTTATCTACTATTGTCATGCTTTATTTTCGTATTTAAATTATGTGTTAAGTTATTAATTTTATGTATTGAATGTTTTAAATATTAAATTGATATTTATTTATCAGTGTTTTATATACAAAAAAATGCAATTGCAATAAAATATAATTAAAAGAAATATTTTGTAATATAAACGAATAAAAAGTTAATTTATATCACTAATTTATAAAATAAAATAAATATTTTATTTATTAATTATAAAAATGTTTTGAGCGAAAATTTCACTCACCACTGCAGGATATCAGTTTCTGTGAGCGAAAATTCGCTCAAACACCAGTTTCGCACATCCGGTGAGCGAAAATTTTGCTCACCATTGTGCATGCTCTTAGTAATCATATTTAGTGTGAGTTTGGGAGTGTTTTTTTGTGGCTTATAATCACTTTTGAATATCAAAATCACTTTTAATAGCGTTTGAATAACAATAGTGATTATTATTTTAAGCTGTTAAAATGCAAAAAATTGTGTTTTGGTAGAAGCAACTATGACCCAGCTTTTGGTAAAAGTGATTTTTAAAAGTTGTTATTTGTGTTATATTTACAATAATAGCATATTGTTTTGGTCAATTT
This sequence comes from Adenophora triphylla var. japonica, assembly GCA_022495995.1. Classification (NCBI taxonomy): domain Eukaryota; kingdom Viridiplantae; phylum Streptophyta; class Magnoliopsida; order Asterales; family Campanulaceae; genus Adenophora; species Adenophora triphylla. Next base: position 279,577 of record JAFEMH010002350.1, read on the forward strand.
CTTGTATATTGAAATTGAACTTTCGATGGAATGATTTTAGGCACAAATGGAGTATAAGAAAGCAAAAATTCAAGATGCTACGCCAAGATATAACGAGAAAAGCCCTTGATCAACTGATCTCCGGCACAAAACCTCGGGAGGCTTTAGGAAAAGCCTACCTTAATAAAAAATATTTATAAATTTCTGTGATGAGAGTACAAAGTGGAAATATAGTGAGAGTTACAATGTTGCCGTCCATGGCGCCTATCCCTATCTCTCCTTTTATACCCCTAGTATTTGACAAAGTAATTAACACGTAACTGAAAATCCGGAGAAATCCGCATCAGGTTGCTGAAGTTTAGGGACCGTTTGCCATGATCTTATCTTCCGTTTGAAATACATTTGAAATATATAAGACTTAGTCGTTGATCCTCTGCGTAGTAAATATTCCTGAAAAGTAGGAATGGTTGAATCTGCATAAGATAGGTCGAACTAGCATCTTCAAGTTGTTAGAAACAAGATGTCATGTTAAAGATGCTGATAATCAAGATGCTGAGAGAACATGCGAACCAAGATGTCAATGCAATGTTCAAGAAAAAGCTACCCCAAACAATTGCCCCCAAATTTTTTGAATCTCTTAGGTGGAGCCAAGGAGTCAGAAAATTTTCAAACACGTGTCTCGTTTATTTAATTTACGTGATGTTTGAGAAGACGGTTTAGGGCTTTTGAGTTGTGGTAGGGCTCTCATAACTGCCTATATCCCATAAATAAATCATCTTTCCGTCGTTTCAAAAGGTTTCAGCGTTCACCCTCCATTGTCGTCGTCCTCCTTAGGTAAGTCAATCTTCTCTAAGATTTTTGTTGATTTTCTTTTGCAACCCTAGGTCATGGGTAAAAGTAAGAAAGATAGCGTCCCTGTCCTTCCCAAGGGTTTCGTTCACCTTGAACTTCTCAAGTCCAACTTCGAAAGGAGTTCTATCAGGCAGAGTCATATAGATAATTTAGTTAAACGGAACGCCTTTCTCGTAGGTGCTGAATTTTTAATTCCAGATAAATCATTTACGGCTGATTGTGCTTCAGAAGAATGGGTCGGATTTCTAGAATATCCCTTTATTATTGGCCTTAAGTTCCCCTTTTCTCCCTTAGTGAACCGTTTCTTCAAGGCAACCAAATTAGCATATCCCCAACTTATGCCTGTAGGGTGGAGGATTCTCCAAACCTTGGATAGACTTGCCATAGAGTCTGGCGTGCCTGTTGATTTAGAAGAATTGGCCTTTACATCTGAAATTAGGTCCTTTGGTTCTCACGTATACAACTTTAGGGCTAAAACTTCAAGGACAATCTAGTGATAGGGTTTGAAGCATAGGATAGAGGTTGGAAGAATAAATTCTTTTATGTGAAAAAGGACACTTTGGAAGGGGGGAATGAGTTGAACTCAAAGTGGAGGTCTCAAGGTATAACCTTGATTATCCTTTCAAAGATCTTCTCGTTTCTTTGTTATTATATTTGGCATAACTTTGTTACTTACCTTTCTAAATTTCCCATTGCTAAGCCGAGTATGTTGTTCCCGGAAGGATGAGACATATGGCAACGTGAAGAGGATTTTGAACTTACCACCGACATTCGTAAGTATAAACCACCGATAGTGGAGGTTGAGACTCGCCAAAGATCAAGAGGAGAATACAGGAGAGAGAGTTGAAAGTAGAGCCTCACCTAACCAAGCACCAACAAGATGTCTTCAGTATTGACAAACCCGCTTTAATATATTTGATTTTTGCAATAGTATTTGGTAATCTTTTTTCTCATTTTATCTTAATCAATCGATCACAAGCTGGTGCTTTCACAATGGATGACGTTATGTCAAGGATTAAGGCCAGAGCAGAGGTAAAGAAGGAAGATAAACTTGATGTAGGAAAGCCTCACATCCCAAGAGGGGAAAGATCAACTTTAAAAGCTAAGAAAAGGAAGGCGTAAGAGGCCGAGATTGTAAAAGTGGTGAAGGGAGAAGAATGGCATGTTGAATCACTGTGGAAGTTATCAACAATACACTTAGAAAGGTAAAGATTTTCTCCTCTTCTCATCCTTAAGCCGCTATTTCCAAATAGTTGGTTGACACTCGCATACTTCGGTCCGTAGGATTGACTGAGTTTCTAGCGAAGGAGATAGGGATTCTGGAGGATAGAGTTAAGATTCTAGATCAGAAGGTCATGCATGAAAGTGCAAGAGCTGATAAGTCAGATAAGGAACTCAAAGTTTATGCCAATGAATGCAAAGAGAGAGGAAAGGAGAATGAGAGTCTGAATAAGTTAGTTTTGGAACAATCTGAAAATTTTTCAACTATCGAAGCTGATCGAATGAGGGAGCTGAATGAAGCGAAGGAAAAATTTATAAACGATGCTGCAAGGATGGTACTGGAAACTAGGGTTACCATGATGCAAGAGTTTCAGGATGGAAAACATCTTTTATGGGATGTCAAAGAAGCTCGCCGCATGCTGAAGATATACATGGGAGAAGATGTTGATGGTGATGAAGTAAACTCACCAGATGTTGACGTTACAGCTAATCAAGGTGATGCAGATATGCAAGATGTAAATGAGGGTAAGAAGGAAGTTGAAGAAGAGAAGGAGGATGGCACCATTGCGGCAGCAGGCCAGGAGAGGATTTAAGAAAAAACTCTTTATTTGAACAATCAATTTAATTTCAAGACTTTTAAATTTTTGCAGAGGTTACGTCCTCAAAAACAATGTCTTTAATTTATAATATTTTGGTATGCCTTTATTGGCATTTGGATTTTAGCTGTAGAGATTTTGGTATGCCTTTATTGGCATACGCTTTTGGTTTTTTTTTTATGCATCATGCTGATGATGGCATGAGTTAAATTTGGGTATTTCGGTTGGGAAACATTGAGAATTTTATCCAAGGATTTCTTTTGATCGTATGAAACACTGAATGTGTTTAACCTTTTGAACTTTGTGAGTAACATGTAAATGTTACAACCTTAAGTTGTGAGTAACATGTAAATGTTACAACCTTGAGCATTTGGTTCATATGTAGTGAAAACCGTGCGCTTAGGCGAAATTTCAGATAACAAGTAATGTATGGATATGATGCATAATCTTTGAATTAGCTTAGATGGTATTGTACCTTAAATCTTAGGACGCGAGCTATCTTCCACTTGTGACGTGGATGGATTTAATCTTTCATTTTGCATGTTAAACTTATGAATACATGGAGACCTTCAAAACAGAAACATGTTAGGATTGGGTGTTATAAGTTAGTAGTGTTTCATAAAGGAGGTAAAAGAAAATAAAAGGAAAAAAGAAAACAAAGATAAATGAAGAAGGCGTACCTGAAATCAAAGATACTGAATATGCGCTTAACTTACATAAAATAGGATAATCAGAAGACCTTTGCGTATCCTTCAAATTTTTAGTAATCGAGATGCCCCTGCATCGATTATTATGATCTAGACCTCAAGTTGCTTGACATGTTGAATATAAGGCATCTACTCCTGAGTTTACCTTCTTTGGGACTTGATAAAAATGTGAAAGATATGGCAAGATTTTCCATGCTTTTGACATGTTGAAGGTATAAAGTCATCTTTGATTGCTATTTTTGACAAGGTGCAGACGAGACTTTCACGGAGGTCTTGTAACACTCCTTAGCTGACTGCTGATCTCCCTTAAGTGTGATTATGCCCCATGGTGTTGGTAATTTTCCACACTGATGATACGTAGAGGGGATAGCTCTTATATTATGTATCCATGGCTTGCCTAGGATAACATTATATGAAGACGGACAGTCTATAACACAAAACCGCTCCATAGAATTGACACCTTGACATATATAGGTAATCTGATTTCTCCCACTATTTGCTTGGTTTCACCAATGAATCCAATTAACACCGAGGAGTTCTTTACAACTACAGAGTCCGGAATGCCCATTTCTTTGAAGGTGCTGAGCATCATCAAGTTGACAGAACTACCATTATCGATGAGAATCCTTTTCACTTTGCAATTTGCTATCTGCAAGGTGATAACCAGTCCATCATGGTGGGGGTCTATGATGTCTGCTTTGTCGTCTTGATCAAAGGTTATTTGTGAACCTTCACATCTTGGAGATGACCTGACTGGTGCATTGAATTTGTCCTCTTTCGAATATTTGGCATGACGCTTTGCTGCTGAATAAGTTGTACCGTATATTTCTGAGCCTCCAGAGATGACATTGATGGTATTCGTGGCCGTTGGGGGTGTCAGAGGTGTATCTGGAGTGGGATCTTTAGTTTCACCATGCTCTTTTCTTCTGCCCAGCAGTTTCTTAAGATGACCTTTAGCTAAGAGATGACTGATCTCCTTACGAAGGGCAATACAGTTGTCTATGGTATTGCCAAAGTCTTCATGGTATGCACACCATTTAGACTTATCCTTCCAAGCTGTTGGTCTTTCATTCTTCCTGGGCCATCTTGCTTTTTCAACCAAGTTGTCCATTGCACATAATAGTCCTACAATATTGACAGAAAAACAAGAGTCATCAATTGTTGGAAATTCAGAATCATCATTATCTATAACATCTTCAACAGAATTAATCTTATGATCCTCGGATCTAGTGTAGGGTTTTCCCCTATTATGCTTATGATGGGAGGATTCTGCCTTCCTGGCAGTGCTTTCATAACCAGGGGTCTCTTTAGAATTCTTCTCTCGGATTAGCCTGTCAGTTTCTTGCATGTGTTTTTGACTAGGTCTTCATAATATGGTGAGTCTTTCTTAAGACCCATCCTGAATGCTTCGGTTGCAGTTGACATGTCCAGGTTTGGTATGTCCACCGCCTCTTTGTTGAACTCCGCTCAAATAATCCTTAAGAGTTTCTTCAGGTTTCTGAGTTATCCGATACAAATCACTAGTAAGTTTTTCAATTACCCTGTTGCAAAAAAATTAATTAGTGAACATATCAATTAATTGTGCATAAGATCCAATAGAACCCAAAGGTTGATTGATGAGAGTTACAATGTTGCCATCCATGGCGCCTATCCATATCTCTCCTTTTATACCCCTAGTATTTGACAAAGTAATAAACACGTAACTTAAAATCCCGAGAAATCCACATCAGGTTGCTGAAGTTTAGGGACCGTTTGCCATGATCTTATCTTCCATTTGAAATACATTTGAAATATATAAGACTTAGTCGTTGATCCTCTGCGTAGTAAATATTCTTGAAAAGTAGGAACGGTTGAATCTGCATAAGATAGGTCGAACCAGCATCTTCAAGTTGTTAGAAACAAGATGTCATGTTAAAGATGCTGAATAATCAAGATGCTGAGGGAACATGCGAACTAAGATGTCAATGCAGTGTTCAAGAAAAATCTACCCCAAACACATATATCTCTTTTGTGCATTTATTATATTGAAATACATATCATAAATGTCATTTTGGTATTTATCTTTCATAATCAGTTTTGAACATATACTATCCAAACATACCTATAAATTTTAATATTTATTACAAATAATCGATTTTTATAAAATCACTTTTGAATAATTACTTTCGAAAAATCAGAAGCAATGTCAAACTCACCCTTACTTTGAGAGTTAAGCTCTAGAAATCATTTTTTAACTTTGATAGATGACCTATTAGAGTAAGTTTTTCAACAAAAGACAATAAAATTACTTGAAATATACGCCTATTTGAAATGTATAAATTCTTCAAATAATCAACATGATACAGAGATAAGAACCTATTTCGTCTCTAATATATAGTCACTTTTTCATTTTAGTTCATAAAGTATTTTTTTTTCGTTTCCCTCCTTTACCTCATGTTTTTTTTGACGTCGTCATTCCGTCAGTCTTCCATCTCCGTTAAAACATGTCTATTTGGCATGCTGACTCATTAAAATGCTGAGTTGATCATAAAATTTTATAAAGGTTGTTGAGGTGAAAATATTAAGGGATGAAAATTTACAATGTTAAACTATTGACCTCCCAAGAAAACTTTAATTTTTTTATAAAACAGTTTTGAAATACTATCTCCATATAATAAATTTTGTTATGATTTCAAGTAATATTCATCATTTTAATTTAATATTTGTTCAGTTTAAAAGAGTATTTTATTTATTTTTGAAAAAGTTTTAAAAAGTATTTTAAATTTTAAATTGTTGCAATAACTATTTAAAATTATTATCACTTTCTCCCGTGATTTTACCCATTATTGTGCCATTAATTCTTGTAATAATATTATTAAAATTTCTCATTTCATTATTATTAACTAAGTGTTATGCCACCACCATAAATGCCATCACCATCGCCCAACCACCATTAATGCAACCATCACGCCGCCACATTATACCAACACTAACCATCATAAGATTCATACAAAAATTATGATCAAATGATCCAAAATTAGAACAACGGTTTCACAAGTGTTCACAAATTAGAACAATAGTTTCATAAGTGTTCAAAAATTAACACAATAGATTCAAGAAAAAAATCATCCACAAACTGATACGTTCGAACACACAGTAGAAAAAAAAACTCGAGAAACTTTGCATACACAAACTATGAAGAGGGAATAGAGGTTTCGAGAGAGAAATTAAAAAAAATGATGTTTGGAAAAATTGGAAAAAAAGTAACAATACTCCTACTAATTACTTAATTCGGGGAATTTCAAAGGTTGGAGATAACTGGCGGAGGGATGATTCGAGGGACCAAGGGGTAAGCTGTAGGATTCGAGGGGAGAGAGATCATATGGGTTTAGAAAGAAGAAGGGAGAGGAAGAGAGAAGGAGACGACCAGATGGGTAGTTGTTGAAGGGCGTTGACCGGAGAATGGGTTGGGGATAGCTTTCGTGGTCGGCTTTCTTGAAGTGTTGACCGAAGAAAATGATGGCAGTGACATAATGGTTTTTATCAAGGGAGACTTGAAGGTGGAGAATGAAGAGGCGGAGAAGATGGATGAAGGGTTAGATAGAAGTGGTGGTTGCTACCATGGGAAGGAGAAAATGGGATGAAGAGAATGAAATGTGAACGGGAAGATTTTCTTGATCTAGATTTGATTTTGGGTTTGGGTGATTAAATTAGTTAGGGTTAAATGTTTCAATTCAACTCTCTGCTTATTAATTAAAAACAATAAAGGTCAATATTTTTCACATTTAACACTTTTACCCCTTATTATTTCCACCTTAACCAATTTTCAAAATTTTTAAAGCCAGCTCAGGATTTTAATTACATCACCATGCCAGATAAGCATTTTAACGGACATTTGGATGGAAGACCGATAACAGGACGACATCAACAAAAAAACATGAGATAAAGGGGGAAAACGGAAAAAAAAATACATTTCAAACTAAAACGAAAAAGTGACTATAGGTTAGGGACGAAATAGGTACTTATCTCACATGATACATCACATAAATAAAAAATGTGAAACAATCGGCTATGAGTATTAGCGTTTTACAAAGGCTAACTGTCATACTAAGCGAGCACTTTTCTCAAGATGTTTTTAAAAAGAGGAAAAGAGAAGAGGGTGAGAAGCAACAAGCCAAGTTGGAGAAGAGAAAGGTTCCTAAGTTGTGTCACAATTGGAAAAAGAGGAGCATCTTTTTTGAGTTGCCATATTGGGCAAATAATCATGTTCGTCATAATCTTGATGTTATGCACATTAAAAAAATGTTTGTGATAATGTGCTACTTACTCTGTTAGGCACTGCAGGAAAATTAAAAGATAATGAGAAATCATGAAGAGACCTAAAAGAAATGAACATTCGGAAACCATTACATCTACAAATGCTTCCATCTCACAAAGAAATTATGCCCTCGGCTGAGTTCACAATGAGTAAGAAGCATAAAGACACATTCTTGAAAGTTCTAAAGGGAGTCAAAGTCCCTGATGGCTACTCGTCAAACATATTTCGTTGTGTACATCTAGAGGAAAGAACTATTTGGGGTCTTAAGAGCCATGATAGTCATATTTTGCTCCAACAACTACTCCCTTTAGCTGTTCGAAAAGCATTGCCTACTTCTGTTGTAAAAGCCATCATTGAGTTGGCAAATATCTTTAGGCAATTATTCTCAAAGTGAATACACTTGCTAATCTCGAAAAGATATAAGATCGAATGGAGTTTGTCACATCGCGGCTATGCGTTCTCGAGAAAATATTCCCACCAACTTTCTTTGATGTTATGGAGCACTTGCCGGTGCATTTAGCCGAGGAGGCCTTGCTAGCAGGCCCAATACAATTTTGTTGGATGTATCCGGTAGAGAGGTACATCCATATTAAATTTATTTTGAAAAAATTTAAATTCCCTTATACATCTGGTTTAGCATAAGTAAATGTTTTTGTAGGTTTCTACTTACATTAAAATTATATGTTCAAAATCGAGCCCACCCCGAGACCTCCATAGCTTAGGCAATTGTGGCTGAAGAATGCATAACTTTTTGTACAAAATATTTGGATGACATTGAGATAAAGTCCAATTGTCCTAGAAGAAATGATGATAAAGGTGACGAGTTAGGCCGCTTTGTAGGAAAAGAAGAGGAAATTACCCTTGATTACATCACACGAGTACAAGCGCATAGATATGTTCTTTTCAATACTGAAGATGTCGAACAATACCTAGAGTAAGTGATTCCTTACTTGAGGCGTACATTCTTTATATCATTTATATTTTAAATTAATACTTAATTCATATTTCCAATATGCTCAGAATGCATCGTGCATATTTGAGGGAGACACTACCTCGTAATCAACGACATCTTATAGAGAAAGAACATAATGATAAGTTTGTTAGCTGGTTTAAAGATTATGTAAGTATGAAACCACTTTCATATGATTATTTTTTATTGTTATAAATATTTTCTTATTAAATTTTGTTTTTTATAAAAGGTATGCATGACGAAAGATGCAGTGCCCGAAAGATTTAAAAGTCTTGCATTGGGTCCTCATATGGATGCGAGGCGGTTTAAGTCTTACATAATAAATGGTTTTCGATTTCGAGGGAAGGATGTCGATAGACGGAGGAAAACCCAAAATAGTGGAGTTATGCTAAATGCAAGTGTGACAAGTTTTGCAAGCCGAAAGGATAATAATCCTGTTGTAGGGGATGTTAACTTCTATGGGGACTTGATTGAGATCCTTGAAATTCGTTATAGAAACTCAATAAGATTTGTATTGTTTAAATGTTAGTGGGTTGATAACTCTGACATGTAAGATGGAAGATGAGCAAATATTTACTCTTGTAAACTTCAATCACAAGTTGTATAAGGATAATCGTGTTGGTGATGAACCATTCATATTAGCATCTCAAGCTGAGCAAGTTTGGTATGTTAAAGATCCTATAGAAAGTGATTGGAAAGTTGTGATGAGGATTACACCAAGAGATAGTTTTGACATATATTCAAATGATGATAAACAAGTTTCAGATTCGATTCCACAACTGGTACCGTTTTGCTCACAAGATCTGGATGAAAATGTTACTAACGAAGAAGCATCTTGGGTGCGAGAGGGAGTTGATGGGGTCGAGATTAAAACTACTAATATCAATGATGATGATGTTGATATGGATAATAATGATGATGATTAGTTTGAGTATTATTTGTTTAGATCTCATTTGTTTACTATTACTAAGACAATGTTATGATTTATGTTTCATGTTTCAATCAAACTTGTTATTTTGTATGGTTGAACATTAATATTGTTACTTGTAATATGTATTTGTTTAGATTTCGTTTGCTTACTATAACTAAGACAATGTTATGACTTATGTTTCATGTTTCAATCAAACTTGTTATTTTGTATGGTTGAATATTAATATTGTTACATGTAATATGTATTTGTTTAGATCTCATTTGCTAACTATTACTAAGACAATGTTATGACTTATGTTTCATGTTTCAATCAAACTTGTTATTTTGTATGGTTGAATATTAATATTGTTACTTGTAATATGTATTTGTTTAGATCTCATTTGTTTGCTATGCAATTTTACTCACATTTATGATTATGACTTTGTAATATGTATGTTTCTTAAATTTTTTTAGCCAGTTATGCCGCCAAGGAGAATAAAAAAAGGTAAGGGCTCAAGGAAAGGAAGAGGCTTGGCCAAATAAACAAAGAAATGGGGCAAAGAAAAGCTTAATGTCGAAGTTAATGAATTTGGACAACCCTATGGTGGTGAAAAGGCTCAACTAGCTACTCAATTTGGGCATTTTTTGAGAAATGGAGATAATTTTCCATTAACTAAAGAATGGTATGAGATGGAATAGACAGTTCTAGAGAACATATGGAAAGATGTTCAAGTAAGTTGTAATCCATATTCCTTACATAAATCTCATGTTTACTTGATTATTTTTTATTGGCTTTAATTTTGTATTCTAGTAAGTAGTCAAAAGTCTTATGATTCTCTAACAATTATTCTTTTTCTTTGTTGAATTGTATATAGGATAATACTAATGCACCTCCCAAGTATGAGAAAATATGCTATGCAGCTCTCAATAAACAATGGAGAGATTGGTAATATTGGGTGAGACAAGCATATAATATGTATGAAATAGACGAGGAGCGATTGGCTAACAAACTTGATGACTGTGTTATTTTGGATCAATGGGTTGAACTTGTTCATACGTGGAGTTCAGAAAAGTCTAAGGTATATTTCAAATTAATCTCAATCTATTATCTTGAATGTCTTATATGTTTCAAATTAATACTAATACTATCTTTTTTTTTCAAGGAAGTATCTCAAATAAATCAATTTAATCGATCAAAGCAATTGTGTCTTAATAGGACTGGAAAAAAGTCGCATAGTCAAATCAGAAAAGAGGTTTGTCATCGTTCACTTTAGTTCTCAGTTGTCAATTAATGCTTCTTTTGTATCGTATATAAATTTAGTTTTTTTTTGTCAAATGATTCTATTATAAATGGTAGATAGAAGACGAGGGAAAACCTACTGATCGAGTAAGCATGTTTATAGCTACGCGCACCGACAAAGATGGTCAGCCTGTCACGACCCTAAACCTAGGTTTTATTTTGATACATGCTTAATTATATTTATGGCGTGCGTTGCATTTCAATTATATGTCTTGCATATTATTTGTGGCAATTATGTGTTAGTTTAACATTTGTATAGCTTAGTTGATATTTAAGTATGTTAATAAAATTAAATATAATCATTTAATGTCTTATTGAAAATAGTAGGAGTGGTGTATTGAAATAATAAGATTTGAAAATTTAATTATATCTTATAAAACAATGAGGTGCTAAAGTGTAGGAGTTATAACTTAAGTTATTTAAGCTTAACAATTTAAAGTATGGAGGAGCCTAGGTGTAACATTTCCATGGTTATCTCCTTGTAGTGTTTAAGTGAAGAGCTCATTTTAAACAAAATCCTTTTCTCAGCCATTTCCTCTGTGTTAAAAAGAAAAGAGTCCAAACCTAGTTTCCATTTTAAAAATCCAACCTAAATTTAAGAAAAATCCGTTCGTCGATCCGTTCGTGTTTAAATGTTTGGGAGAAGAAGGGGAGAATTTTCATCCGAATAAAAGTTGAAGTTTGTCATTTCCATTTTTAGGTAGTTATTATATTTTTCTTCAAATCCATGCTCATTTAGTGTTTAAAGATGATATTGTTGTTGGATAATTGTTTCATGTTGTTTGGAACCATTTTTCTTGAGTTTAAAAATGGTAGAAATTGTGATTGGTTGGATTTGGAAATGTAAAAATGGCCTTTGGCTTGGTTGGAATGGTTTGAGGTAATTTTGGGTTGTGTTGAACTTAAGTTTGAGTGTTGGTGTTGTTGTTTAAGTTGGAAAAAATGGTTATGTAATTGTTCCTTGAGGTTGCTGATGTTTCAGCTCAAAACCTGAATTCTGCTGAAGGGCACGAGTCATCCCCCTTTCAGCCATTCGTGATACGAGTCGTGTATTATTTAACACTCGTGCAGATGAGGGGCACGAGTCGTGCCATGGGGCACGAGTCGTGCCCTGCCCTGTTTTGCTGAATCATTTTCCAAGCCATGTTTGTCCAACAATTTACCACATATTATACCCAATTGAACACTATAATCCAAGTACTATATATGAGATATAAAAGGATATCTTTACTTATTGATTGTAATATTTGGAAGATAGTTAAATACATGGTTAAAATAGGTTGGAATACTTGATTCCATGAAACCTAACTTGCTAGATATCCTTATATGGTTGATGATACATCCTTGAATGGTTATAGTAAGTGTGTAGACCTTATGTGTTGCACATTTTGGACTTGTTTGACATCTTTTATGGTGTGCTTGATAGGGTTCCCTACTTTGGAATCGTAAGTTGAATTGAATTGGTTCAAGGATTATTTAGCCTTTGTGCTACTTATGATGGATACTTGTTATCATCTTGCTATCATTGTGTAAGTGCTCCAATTTGAGTTGTTAGTATTTTCGTTAGAAAATTAACGAAAGTTTTAACATTTCTAACATTGCTAACAATTCCTAACATTTCTAACCAAGCAAGGGTAGATTAGGCATTGCTATTTCAAGATAAACCAAGAAAAGAATCTCAAAAAGAAAAGAAATTGGAAAAATCCTATTCCTCGTAAGGCCGAAAAACAAAGAACCGCTTGAATTTTCTGAAAATATTCTGTGTGTCCAAAGCCTGGAGCTGCATTTAATGAACAGTGCACGCTTCCTTTCTGGTCCGCGCGGATGACTTTGGCACTTTCAGAGGGCTATAAATTGAGGCCTTCAGTCACAGAAATGAGAAGGAACAACACATTTTGCAACTGCACCTTGGCGAAAAATAGGGAGAAAACAGTGGGAATTCACTTGAATTGCCACCATTTTCTCTTCAATTTTTCCCAAATCCCACTCACTCAAAATACTTTCAAATCACTCTCATACATACACTAACTCAAGCTCAAATCACCCTTTAGGAGGAGGATTAGAGAGAAAATATAGAGGACTTCATTGTTATCTACTTGTTTTCTCTTTGACCAACTCTAATCACCAACCCTAAACACATTCAAACCCTAAACACATTCAAGCCTTTGAATCCATTCAAACACAAAACACAAGGAAGATAGGTATAACCTCCCTCTCCTTACCCTAAATCTCTCTCATCCATGCATGCATTTTCAAACTCCAAAATGTAGTTTGTTCATCTTCTTGCCCTAGATCCAAGAAGATCACCATGGAAGTTCATCTCCATGGTTGATCTTCTACAAGGATCAACATTCTCTTCAAAGTGTTTTTACTTACTTGCAAACATGTTTTCAAAACCCTAAAAATCATTTTCATACATCAAATCTTCATTTTCAAAGGATAAAATTCCCCTTCCCAAGCAAATGAAGTGCTTAGTCCTAATGTACCCCAAGGATGGTTTGATATAGTAGATCACCACTAAAATGTCTAGTGACTACTAATCAAAACCTAGGGAAATGGGGACAAGCATGGATGCAAAACCCCCCTTAAAATCATGTTTTTCTTCTTAAGAAAGTTGTTGTCCAGTAGCAATTTTCTAAGACCTCTGTCCATGGTATAATTTTTTGGACACAGATAAACTTGGAATTTGGTGTTGACTACAAAACACTTTTTGTAGCCAACATCCAGATCTTTCCAGACATATTTTTACTTTATTTTTTGCGTAAGTAAAACTCCCTTTTTCAAATTTTATTTTAAAGGTCAGTTCCTCAGTCTCTGGAAATCCAGATTTCATATCTGAGATTTCCAGAAGGTTTTGGTCCCTCAAATCATCTCCAAAATGGAAAATTCTTTTACATAAATCTTACTTAAGGTGTCTGAAACAACTTTAATTCTCTGAGTTTCCTCATATTATGAAGTTTTAAAGCCCTTAAATCCATTTCAAAGTCAAGGGTCCACTGCCTTTTTCATTCTGACAGAATTGGTTTTCAACTTCAAAAAAATCCTTTGAGTCTCAAAACTCAACCCAAAAATCATACCAAAAATCATGAGACTTGTTTAAAAGTCTAATAAAGAATTCTCAATTTTTACTTATCTCAGTTTGAATTTATTTTGGCCAAAGTAACACACACACACACACACACACAAATGGTTTCTATGCTTGGAAGACTCATTTTACGAGGCATTCCGGGTGAACACTAACGTTCTTCCTGGCGTGTAACGTGACCTCCGAACCCAAATCTCTTATTTCGGGCATTTTTCAAAGTTTTGGCCCTTAAAACAAAAATGGCGTGGCGACTCCGTTTTTCCGGTTTTTATTTGGTTTTCAAAGAAACGAAAAATCGAATTTTTTCCGCGAGTTGGAATTTCAACATCGTCACATATTGGTATGGTTCCCTGCTTTAGAATCATATATTGATTGTTTAAAGCAAGTATGTATTACTGTGCTTTTACTTAAAGTCCAGCTGGTACTTGATTGTTGGGCAGTGGTATGGGATTATAATGGCACCCGAGCCGAGTTCATTATAATTCATACACTAGGTTCCTTTTTCCCTGCCATTGGCCATGGTTTGGGTTGTGGGCTAGCTCCCCTTTTGTGGGTAAAGTCTAGTTGCACATTGGGGTATGACTTTGTGTCATTTTCACCCGTATTGTTGAGATTGTTAATGGGTTCCGGAACCGCTTCTTCAGTTGTTGATGCTGCTCAGATTGAGATATCCTTTTGGGATGAAACCTTGGCTCAATATCCTTCTAAGTGTTATATTATTGCACTTATGTGTTATTGTATATATCCCTCTTTGTGTTGACAAGATTGTGATATATATATGAAGAGTTTATGTTATATGCTTTCATAATGTGATTGCATAACATATTGTTGTATATATAATAGCTTGCTGAGATTTTTCTCACCCCGTCCTTTTATTGATTTCTTAGATAGAGGCGAGCCAGGGCATATGCCACGTTGAGCACGGAGAGGACGCCGAGTGGGGTGGTATTTTGAGTAAGGTATTTTGTTGTTGGTTGCATTATATAAATGTAGAACCAAAGGGTTAGTATACCCGAGACTTGAGATATTATGTCATGTATTTTGAAACTCTTTAGAGATTGTAAATATTTTATATTTTGGGAACTATGTTCCTTGGTTTGTAAAGAAGTTGTATTTGGTTTGTAAAGCCTAAAGTTTGGATTTCCAAGTTAAATGTTTCTACCTTTAATGGTATGTTTGAAAGTTCTTTACATTAAACATGTTTTGTATATTGACAAAATTGGAAAAGGACATTTCGAAAAGTTTTTAAAATAAAGGCGTCTTCCGAGCGTGTCCCCGGCGTGGGCCAAGTAGGACCACGGTTCGGGGCGCGTCAGTTGGTATCAGACCCTTAGGTTTAGATAGTCTAGAGTGACTATATGCCTAGGAGGGTAGTATGGATTGAGTGAGTGACGTTAAATGTTTTATGCAGGTACTAAGTCCTTATGGCAGGAGCTGAAGGTGATCCGACTGACCTTTAGGCTGTGGTAATGTAAGGGAGGAGACCCGGGATATGTTTCAAGGCATGTTAGAGGCAGCCATGAAGGCTATAAATGATCAAAGGCAGAGAGGAGAACAGGCAGCTCCAAGGGTTGGACTGGATCAATTCTTGAAGTTGAAACCTATTGGTTATAATGGCGAGCCGGATGTGTCAAAGGTTGAGAGATGGATTGAAGCCATGGAGAAAATCTTTGATGTGCTGAGATGTACCAAGGAGGAACGAGTTAGATTTGCTGCCTACAAGTTTTCTGGTGCGGCGGAGCATTGGTGGAGAACTTTAAAGGTAAGTTGGGATGAGGCTCATGTTCCGTATACTTGGGAGAATTTTCTAAGGAAGTTCAAGGAGCATTTCATTCCGATAGTAGATCAAGATAAAAAAAGAGATGGAGTTTCTTAACTTGGAGCAGAATTTTATGACAGTGGCTCAGTATGTGGCCAAGTTCACCGAGTTGTCTAGATATTGCACTCATCTAGTTGCAATCGAGGAGAGAAAATCCATGAGATTTGTTCGGGGATTGAAGACAGGGATCCGAACGCAACTAGTGTCCCACAAATTTCAAGACTTTTAAGATGCGGTAGATCGTGCTTACCATGTGGAACATGATATTGAGGAACATAAGAGGAAGACGGAAGGGTTGAGTACCGGAAGTCGAGGAGGACAAGGGAGACAACAACAAGGCCGAGACAGTCGAGGAGGTCAAGGAATGACATCACAGTTCCGAGGACAGCCGCAGGGTTCATCAAGTGTGAGAAGGCAAGGGTATATTCTGGGGAATCAACCAAAGAAAGTTTTGTACTCATTGTCAGAAGGAGGGGCACTTAGAGGATCAATGTTGGAAGAAGCAAGGTAAATGTTTGAATTGTGGTCAGTTGGGGCACTTTCAAAGGGATTGTCCAAAACCAAGGAAATAACCATCCGGGAGTGGCGCCGGGACTTCTCAAGGGTAGAAGAGGGATGCTTCAGGGAGGCCTAAGTTTTAGGTCCGGGTCTTTGTTGTGAATCAACAACAAGCGGCAGATTCCTCCACTGTCATAGGAGGTACTATTTCTATAGGAAGTTTGAGAGCACGCGCACTTATAGACCCTGGCTCATCTCATTCTTATGTTTCCATGCATTTTGCATCGCAATCGCATGCTTCTATTGAGTCTATGCCTTATGTGCTAGAAGTACCAACTCCTATAGGAGAGTGTTTGGTAACCGATGAGGTGTTACGTGCCTGTGATGTGCATATCTGTGATCATGTGTTACCTGCTAATTTAGTAGTGTTACCTATACATGATTTTGATGTTATTTTGGGTATGTATTGGCTAAGCAAGTATCATGCTTTAGTCGATTGTCATAAGAAGATTGTTACTTTTTCAGTCCCTAATATGCCTACGTTTGTTTTTGAGGCTATTCCTTCGGTTGGGACTATTCGTGTTGTTTCTTATGTGAAATCTAGAAAGTTATTGCTTCGTGGTTGTACCAGATTCTTGGCTAGTGTTCTTGATATTACTAAAGAGTTGTCGGAGTTTAGGGATGTACCGGTAGTTAAAGAATTTCTGGATGTGTTCTCTTTTGAGTATGTGATGCCTCCGAATAGGGAGATAGAGTTTGGGATTGATTTGCTTCCAGGTACCGCTCCAATATCCAAGGCACCTTATAGAATGGCTCCGGCTGAATTGAAAGAGTTGAAGGTTCAGTTGCAAGAGTTGCTTGATCGGGGATTCATCCGACCTAGTGTCTTGTCGTGGGGAGCTCCAGTGTTGTTTGTGAGGAAGAAAGATGGATCCTTGAGACTTTGCATTGACTATCGGCAGTTGAACCAAGTGACGGTGAAGAAAAAATATCCTTTGCCTCATACTGATGATTTATTTGATCAACTTCAAGGTGCGACAGTCTTTTTAAAGCTTGACTTGAGAAGTGGGTATCATCAATTGAAGGTTCGTTCGGAGGATGTTTCCAAGACTACCTTTCGTACCCGGTATGGTCATTTTAAATTTCTTGTCATGCCTTTTGGTTTAACAAATGCTTCAGCCATTTTTATGGATTTGATGAATCAGGTTTTCAAACCCTATCTTGATACTTTTGTGGTTGTGTTTATTGATGATATCCTTGTCTATTCTAAATCTCGAGAGGAACATGAACAACACTTGCGAATGGTTTTAGCGGTGCTACGAGAGAAGAAGTTATTTGCGAAGTTTAGTAAGTGTGCTTTTTGGCTCGAGGAGGTTTCTTTTCTAGGCCATGTTGTGTCGGAAAAGGGAATTACAGTTGATCCTGCTAAGATTGAAGCCGTGGTTAGTTGAAAGAGGCCGAAATCAGTCACCGAGATCCGAAGTTTTATGGGTTTAGCCGGGTATTATCGAAGGTTCATTAAAGGGTTTTCGAAGATTGCTACACCTTTGACTCAATTGACTCAGAAGAATGTACCGTTTGTGTGGAATAATAAGTGTCAAGCTAGTTTTGAGGAATTGAAGAAGAGGTTAACTTGGGAACCTATTCTTGTTTTGCCAAATGGGAATGATGGGTTGGTGATCTATTGTGATGCTTTGAAGGAAGGTTTGGGGTGTGTGTTGATGCAAAATGGGAAGGTTATTGCTTATGCTTCGAGGAAGTTGACTTCTTGTGAGCAGAACTATCTGACTCATGACATGGAGCTTGCGGCGATTGTCTTTGCGTTGCACAAATGGAA
The DNA here is from genome assembly GCA_022495995.1 of Adenophora triphylla var. japonica. Taxonomy (NCBI): domain Eukaryota; kingdom Viridiplantae; phylum Streptophyta; class Magnoliopsida; order Asterales; family Campanulaceae; genus Adenophora; species Adenophora triphylla. The sequence goes on from JAFEMH010002350.1 coordinate 297,647, forward strand.
GCATTACCTTTATGGAGCGAAGTTCGAGATTTTCACGGATCATAAGAGCTTGAAGTATCTTTTCTCTCAAATGGAGTTGAATAATAGGCAGCGTAGATGGATGGAACTTTTGAAGGACTATGATTGTACCATTTCTTATCATCCGGGCAAGACAAATGTGGTGGCGGATGCTATTAGTAGAAAGTCTTATGTAGCCTCAATGATGGTTCGGGAATGGAAAATGTTAGAAGATGCTCGAGATTGGTGTCCTTGAGAGTCGAGGCATGGAGCTATATTTGCGAATATCAGTGCTTTGCCAATCTTGATTCAACAAATAAAGGAGGTTCAAAAGGATGATTCAGAGTTGAAGAAAATCATGGATAAAATCGTGGATGGAAAATTCAATGATTTCTCTCTTAGTTCCGATGGAGTACTATCTTATAGAGGCCGATTGTGTGTACCTAACCTTGATGAGGTGAAGCGCCAAGTTCTTGATGATGGCCACAAGTCCAAGTATACTATTCATCCCGAGAGTACCAAGATGTACCAGAATTTGAAGCAACATTTTTGGTGGAATAATATGAAGAGAGAAATAGCGAATTATGTATCGAAGTGTTTGACATGTCAACAAGTAAAAGCCGAGCATCAAAGAGCCGTCAGGTTGCTTCAGCCGTTAGAGATTCCGGAGTAGAAATGGGAGCACATAACGATGGATTTTGTCACGGGATTGCCTCGTACTAGTAGGAAGCATGATGCCGTTTGGGTGATTGTGGAAATATTGACGAAGTTCGCTCATTTCCTACCTATTGACATTAGCTATTCGATGGAGAAGCTTGTGAAGGTGTATATTCACGAGATTGTGAGATTGCACGGGGTACCGGTTAGTATTGTGTCAGACCGTGATCCTAGATTTACTTCCAGATTTTGGCAGAGGTTACAAAAGGCTTTGGGTTCAGAATTGAGATTTAGTACAGCGTTCCATCCTCAAACTGATGGCCAATCCGAGAGAACAATTCAGATTCTTGAAGATATGTTGCGAGCTTGTTCAGTTGATTTCTCGGATTCTTGGGATGTTCACTTACCTCTTGTTGAGTTTTCTTATAATAATAGCTATCAGTCGAGTGTTGAGATGGCACCTTATGAAGCTTTGTACGAGAGGAAATGTAGATCTTCAATTTATTGGGATGAAGTCGGGGAAGCCAAGCTTTGGGGTATTGATATGGTTCGGGATTCAGTTGATAAAGTCAAGATTATTCGGAATCGATTGAAGACGGCCCAGAGTAGACAAAAAAGCTATGCAGATCATAGGAGGCGAGATCTTGAGTTTCAGAAGGGAGACTTTGTGTTCTTGAGGGTTTCACCTAAAGTGGGGATTAAGAGGTATGTTAAGAAGGGTAAATTAGCTCCAAGGTTCGTGGGCCCTTTTGAGATTTTGGAAAGAGTTGGAAATCTTGCGTATCGTCTTGCTTTGCCTTTATCTCTTGGGAAGATGCATAGTGTATTTCATATTTCAATGCTTCAAAAGTATGTGTATGATCCTTCTCATGTGTTGCCAAGAATACCCGATGATATTGAACCGGATATGTCATATGTGAAGCAACCGATTCAGGTGATTGATACTAAGGTGCAAGAGTTGAGAAATAAGAGTATTCCCCTAGTTAGAGTCGTTTGGAGGAATCATGACGTGAAAGAATCTATTTGGGAGCTTCGGGAGGAGATGGAGCGGAAATATCCTTGGTTGTTTGATATTAGTGGTTAGTAAACCTAAAATTCGGGTCGAAATTTCTTTTAGGGGGAGTGATTGTCACGACCCTAAACCTAGGTTTTATTTTGATACATGCTTAATCATATTTATGGCGTGCGTTGCATTTCAATTATATGTCTTGCATATTATTTGTGGCAATTATGTGTTAGTTTAACATTTTTATAACTTAGTTGATATTTTAGTATGTTAATAAAATTAAATATAATCATTTAATGTCTTATTGAAAAAGTAGGAGTTGTGTAGTGGAATAATAAGATTTGAAAATTTAATTATATCTTATAAAACAATGAGGTGCTAAAGTGTAGGAGTTATAACTTAAGTTATTTAAACTTAACCATTTAAAGTATGGAGGAGCCTAGGTGTAACATTTCCATGGTTATCTCCTTGTAGTGTTTAAGTGAAGAGCTCATTTTAAACAAAACCCTTTTCTCAGCCATTTCCTATGTGTTAAAAAGAAAAGAGCCCAAACCTAGTTTCCATTTTAAAAATCCAACCTAAATTTAAGAAAAATCCGTTCGTCGATCCGTTCGTGTTTAAATGTTCGGGAAAAGAAGGGGAGCATTTTCATCCAAATAAAAGTTGAAGTTTGTCATTTCCATTTTTAGGTAAGTTATTATATTTTTCTTCAAATCCATGCTCATTTAGTGTTTAAAGATGATATTGTTGTTGGATAATTATTTCATGTTGTTTGGAACCATTTTTCTTGAGTTTAAAAATGGTAGAAATTGTGTTTGGTTGGATTTGGAAATGTAAAAATGGCCTTTGGCTTGGTTGGAATGGTTTGAGGTAATTTTGGGTTGTGTTGAACTGAAGTTTGAGTGTTGGTGTTGTTGTTTAAGTTGGAAAAAATGGTTATGTAATTGTTCCTTGAGGTTACTGATGTTTTAGCTCAAAACCTGAATTCTGCTGAAGGGCATGAGTCGTGCCCCTGGTCACGAGTCGTCCCCCCTTCAGCCATTCGTGATACGAGTCGTGTATTATTTATCACTTGTGCAGATGAGGGGTACGAGTCGTGCCATGGGGCACGAGTCGTGCCCTGCCCTGTTTTGCTGAATCATTTTCCAAGCCATGTTTGTCCAACAATTTAACACATATTATACCCAATTGAACACTATAATCCAAGTACTATATATGAGATATAAAAGGATATCTTTACTTATTAATTGTGATATTTGGAAGATAGTTAAATACATGGTTAAAGTAGGTTGGAATACTTGATTCCATGAAACCTAACTTGCTTGATATCCTTATATGGTTGATGATACATCCTTGAATGGTTATATGGTAAGTGTGTAGACCTTATGTGTTGCACATTTTGGACTTGTTTGACATCTTTTATGGTGTGCTTGATAGGGTTCCCTACTTTGGAATCGTAAGTTGAATTTTGAATTGGTTCAAGGATTGTTTAGCCTTTGTGCTACTTATGATGGATACTTGTTATCATCTTGCTATCATTTTGATATGCTATATTGGTATGGTTTCCTACTTTAGAATCATATATTGATTGTTTAAAGCAAGTATGTATTACTGTGCTTTTACTTAAAGTCCAGCTGGTACTTGATTGTTGGGCAGTGGTATGGGATTATAATGGCACCTGAGCCGAGTTCATTATAATTCATACACTGGGTCCCTTTTTCCCTTCCATTGGCCATGGTTTGGGTTGTGGGCTAGCTCCCCTTTGTGGGTAAAGTCTAGTTGCACATTGGGGTATGACTTTGTGTCATTTTCACCCGTATTGTTGATATTGTTAATGGGTTCGAAACCGCTTCTTCACCGTTGATCTTGCTCGATTGAGATATCCTTTTGGGATGAAACCTTGGCTTAGTATCCTTCTAAGTGTTATATTATTGCACTTATGTGTTATTGTTTATATCCCTCTTTGTGTTGACAAGATTGTGATATATATATGAGGAGTTGATGTTATATGCTTTCATAATGTGATATCATAACATATTGTTGCATATATAATAGCTTGCAGAGATTTTTCTCACCCCATCATTTTATTGCTTTTTTAGATAGAGGCGAGCCAGGGCATAGGCCACGTTGAGCACGGAGAGGACACCGAGTGGGGTGGTATTTTGAGTAAGGTATTTTGTTGTTAGTTGCATTATATAAATGTAGAACTAAAGGGTCAGTATACCCGAGACTTGAGATATTATGTCATGTATTTTGAAACTCTTTAGAGATTGTAAATATTTTATATTTTGGGAACTATGTTCCTTGGTTTGTAAAGAAGTTGTATTTGGTTTGTAAAGCCTAAAGTTTGGATTTCCAAGTTAAATGTTTCTACCTTTAATGGTATGTTATGAAATTTATTTACATTAAACAGGTTTTGTATATTGACAAATTGGGAAAGGGCATTTCGAAAAGTTTTTAAAATAAAGGCGTCTTCCGAGCGTGTCCCGGAAGTAGGACCACGGTTCGGGGTGCGTCACAGCCTGCAGACCAAACCACCTCTCGTATGATCGTAAGTTAAAGTTTCAACCTTTTCTGTTTCAGTTTTATTTTTACCCAGTATTGTTCTTGTATAGAATACTTTTTCCATTTCTAACTTCATTTTCATAATATTAATTAAAGTTAAAATAATTATATTGAACATGTTGTTTTATGTTATAGTTAACGCTTAATGATGCAATTGAAGAACTACTAGAGGAGGATCAAAACTCTCTAAGCAAGCGAGAACAAATTTTCACAGATATTATAGGAAAGGATGGCCATGGGAGAGTGCGTTGTATGGGACAAGGTCTTACCAAATCTATGGTGTTTGGTAAAGCCTCAACATCTCAAAGTGTTTCTGCAGTCCGTGCTGAATTTGAGGAGAAGATGTCATCCATGGAAGTTGATTTTTCAAGGCGTCAAGAGGCCCAACAAGCTAAATTTTCAAAGCAATTAGAGGTTCAACAAAAACTGCTAGAAGCTTTGCAACGTAATGTTATGCAACTACAAGGAAATGTCAGTAATGGGCAGTGGTATGTTTTCTCAACGTAATGTTTGGCAAATATAGTTTATGATACTTCAGTGTGGAATTGCTAAATAATGGTCTATACTCCTCTCTCATTTGAATTGAAGTTGTGGTCGGGTGTTTTGCAGAGCATGGTATTTGAGAGCTTTAATGTTCAGTCAGGAATGGATGCCACAGGAAAGAAGAAAGAGTTGAAGGTCATTTCTTGACTGACCCCTTTTTAATTTCTTAAAGTTGGCAAATAGTCGGAGTTATAATGCACCAAACAACTATATTAATTTGTGACTGATGCTTCATGTTGATGTTACTTGGTCACTTCCCTTTTTTTTTATATGTATATATAAGGAGGGTTTCACGTGAAGGAACTTGGTATATGTATAGCTTCTCATGTTTTTTTATTGATAGTTTACATTTAAAACTTGGTATTACTTGTTTTTTTGGAGATGCATGCACGACCTATTAACTAACCCCTTTTTAACTCTGCCAATGCAATTGTTGTATATTGCATTGCATTGCAGGTCCCAAGCCCGGATAAAGGAGGAGGGGAAGGTAGGACATTTGCAATTGTTGTATATTGCATTACATTTGCATGTATAAACACACTATTCTCTGTTTGTAACTGCAAGTTCATACTACTTTATCAAATTGGGGGGGGGGGTTGTGCTTCCACAGGCATTTATTCTTACAACATCAAATGAAATGAGATTGAACTGCGATTCTGTTTCTTTTTTTTTTTTTTAATCTTTTTGTACCCCTACTAAGGCAATGGACAAGGATAATCCTTTTCATTTTTGTAACAAGCTGAGTATAGTATTACTTATATTAAATGGTTTAACTACTGAGAGTATAGCATGCTATCTTATGATTGATGAAATAAAATTAATGGATGCTCTCGCTCTTTTTGATTGATGGTTGCGTAATGGTGCCTCGGATCATCTACTTCAACTACTGATTGAACGCGGGGAGGAAAGTATTTCAGTCTCTGGACAAGCTCAAGGTTATGCAGGCCTTAGGATTTTGAGCAATAGCTGGCAATATTGCCTAAGGTTGAAGGATAAGCAACTGGCAGCTAGACTTGTCCTCAAGTAAGTAAGCTAATGCGTGTTTTAGCTATTTTTTTTTAATTTTAAATAAGCAGCATTTGTTAGTATGTCATGGCCGACCGCATCACAAACGATGAAACCCTAAACCGCGCCGCCGACAAGTCTTGCTTCTTCTCCGGACGAAATGGCCTCTTCCTCGTCGGGTTTTGGCCTTAGCTTAAACCCAGTTGCTCCTGCTCCGCATGGGAATGGTATGGAAGGTACGCCTCCTTCAAACCCTAACCCTCAACCGCCTTTAAACCCTAACTCCAACCCTCCCCAGCCGCCATCCCCTACTGCTGCCAAAATCGTTAAACACATTTGTGAAAGGTTCTACTGCCCTCGTCAATCATGCTCCGCTGCTGAATACCATCCCTAGTTCCACGTACAAAGGTGAGCCATGCTTGAAGTTTTCCACAGATATGATCAATGTTTTAGCCCAGCCATTCAAATACACCATGGTTGGAAAATTTTCTCATGGTCGGCCATCAATGGAAGTTACAAGGCAGCATTTCTTGAAGTTTGGACTTAAGGCAGATTTTAAATTGGGTCATATTGATCCTAAACATATTCTTATTCAGATTGTGCATGAGGGAGATTTCAATAGACTTTGGGCAAAAGAACAATGGCATCTTGGGCATTTTCCTATGCGTGTGTTCCGTTGGTCGCCTTCTTGGAGGCCGGATAAGGAGTCTTCATTATTCCCTGTTTGGGGTGGATTACCCGGCTTTCCAATTCATATGTTTAACAAGGTATGTTTATTTTCTATTGCTAATATATTTGGGGAGCCGCTATCTATAGATCAAGCAACTTGTAACTTATCAAGACCTAGTGTGGCTAAAGTTCTTGTTCAAGTGGATCTTTTGAAGAAACTTCCGTCTAGAGTTTTCATTGATCGCAGAGATGATTTTTCAAGTTTTTGGCAGCCTTTAGAGTTTGATAACCTCCCAAGTTATTGTAAGCACTGCTATAAGTTAGGACATGATCTGAATGAGTGTTTCTACCTTCATCCTAAGAAGCCAAACTTGAAGAATGGGGCTGAAGCTAATGGAGGTAGCGCGGAGGTGCTGAATGAGGGTCACACGGCTGCAAATGAGACTCTGGAAGAGGTGAATGCTGGTGGTCTATCGAAGGGTGCCAATGTGGGAAAGAAAATGATTTATGCTGAAAAAGCTAAAGTGAAAGATCCTTCTTCGTCAATTGGGAATGTTGAGCCTATCAAGAGGGTGTCTCACGAAGATAAATCTAATGGCCAGAATAATGCGAAAATTGATGGTTGTGCTCATGAGACTGATGTTGTTGATCTCGATGGGGGGATTGTTCATTCTAACGAGCTGTCAGCCGAAAATGGTTGTGAAGATATAGATACCCATAATGAAACGGTTGACACTCAAGGTGAAGAATTGGTAGTCTTGAATGACACAGCTATTGTTGATATAAATACAGACAATGAAACTCTGGTAGCTACTGCTGCGCTTGGAGCGCAGTTGGGGGCTTTGGCCATTCAAAATGGGTCTACGGCTCCTGCGTTGGATAGCGAAGCTCTAAATCTCGTTCGGGAAAAGGTTAGACAAATTCAAGCTTCATCAGCTCCTAACTTACGTTCCTCTACTGCTCGCATGCCAAATCCTAAATATTTTAATCCCGAATTTATAAACCCAAAAAACCTAAAAGAAGCTCTTATTCTTCGAGAAAAATGCGATTCTGAACCAGAAGGCGGTTTTTCTGCTACTTCTCCTTTGGCATATCATGATGCTCGCACTTATGGGGGTTTTGTTGGAGGAGTTCATGTTGATCCGAGGGCTCCAATGGCTGACGGCGATAATTTTGAGGACTATTACGATGAAGAAGATGGATTTCAAAAGGTTAAAGGAAAACGAGGAAAATCTGGATCGAAAGCTAAATCAAAAAACCTCAAGCCTAAAAGGTCTTGGTTTCCTAAAAGGCAATTTGATTGACCTTTTTATTTATTTTATTTTCTGTTTTTCCTTAATTATTGTAATTTTTTTTTTAATTTTTAATAAAATTTAGGGGGCATTGCCCTTTTCGCCTAAAAAAAAAAAATAAAAATAAATTGTTAGTATGTCATGTATTTTCTCTTACTTCCATCTTCTTTAACACTTTGGAGATCAAGTACTCCATAAAATTGATTTTAGATGAGAGTTGGAATTTCTTATTCCTGAATGTCAAGGAAAGTAATCTATTATTTCCTACACTGAGTATTGCTTGCTTTCTTGAGTCTCAGATATTTGCACAGATGGGAATTGGATGCTGCTTTGGATGTTCTCACTATGTGTAGCTGCCACTTGTCTGAAAATGATCCTGTAAAAAATGAGGTAAAATACAATTGCCATCTTGGAATGTAATTACGAGAATTTGTTGGCTACATGTGACCTGTCAATTTATACTCCTTTGTACAAAATTGTACTAGAATTGTCATTTATGTTTCTCAACACACATCCTTCTTTATAACAGGTTATAATAATGCAACAAGCTTTATTGAGGTACAATCACATCTTATGTGCGGATGAGCGTTACAACAGCTGGCAAGAGGTTCTTGTTTAATATCAACCAGATTATACTGATTGAACTTTCTTTGTTATATGCAACCTTCAGTTTGTTTTTTCTGTGGCTCCATAACGTCTTCCTTTCTGCTAACGTGGATTTGGCGGGTTGAGGCTGATTGTAAGGAAGATCCTGAGGGCCTGGCCCTTAGATTGGCTGAGAAAGGAGCTGTTTCTGCTGCTCTAGAAGTTCTTGAGTCTTTGGATTATCTATTGAATTGACAAAGGGAACTCGGGGACGACAACTTGTAAAGCTTCTTACAGCAGACCCAATTAGTGGAGGCGGGCCAGCAGAAGCTTCTCATTTTCTGTCCTCTCTGCGTGATTCTGAAGATGCTCTACCAGTTGTGATGGGTGCAATGCAGCTACTACCTAATCCTGCAAAATCTTCTTTCACTAACAGTTTAAGTAACTTGCAAAAAGAAGCTCGAAGAGCATTTTCTTGGACTCCACAGAATGCTGGAGAGAATCTGCTCCGAAGGATGTTCAAAGGAAAAGAAAGAGCTCTGGGTTAACACAATCTGAGAGGGTTGCTTGGGAGGCAATGACTGGTATTCAAGAAGATCGTGTTTCCTTATACTCTGTGGATTCACAAGAATGCCTACCTTCTGTTTCTATTGCAGAAGAGTGGATGCTTACGGGAGACCCTTTCAAGGATGAAGCTGTCCGTTCTTCTCACCGATATGAAAGTGCCCCTGACATCATTCTCTTTAAGGTGTGATACCATTATAATGCTGCTGAACTGCTCTCTCCCTCTATATATATATTTATCTATATTCACATATGGATTTTGTTCGAGTAACATTATAATATACAATAGGGTTATCACTTATTTCTGGTGTGATTAGATAACCAATGATCTGTCAGTCTTCCTTCTTCAGACACTTAACATTTGCCTTTGAATGGAGGGATGCAGCCCATTACAAATTGAATCTTGCAGTTAATTCTGGTTAAGTGTTTTTTTATGTACTTAAGTAAGCAACTAAATAGTTTAGAGCTACATTGAAACAATGTGTAATTAGTTTGTATGGTTGCATTTGGTTTGTATGGTTTGAATGGTTTTGTATGGTTTGAATGGTTACAGGGGGTGCTCGGCCGTGCAAGGATCAAGGCTCGGCCGAGCAAAGTCTAGTTATTTATGGCGACCCTATATCCACCGTAAATAGTGACAAGTGCACGACCGAGCGGGCTAAGGACATGGCCGAGCGGGCTAAGGACACAGCCGAGCATGCTTATGCCATAGCTTCCTAAAAATTTAACGCTTCGCACGGTCGAGTTCTTAGCCCTGCTTGGCCCTGCACTTGCCCCTATTTACGGCGGTCTCTTTACCCGCCGTATATGTATTCCTTATATACGGCGGTTATACATCCCCCGTATTTGTATTTCTTTATATACGGCCATATATGTATTTCCTCATATACGGCGGCTATACATCCGCCGTATATATATATCATCATATACAGCGGCCACTATATCCGCCGTATTTGTATTTACGACGGTAAAATCTGCCGTAAATACAAATACGGCGCTAACAAATGAGGCGCCAAAAAAACCGCCGTACATCCGCCGTATATAGTATTTACGACGACCCCGATTACTATTTGCGGCAGATTTTAACCGCCGTAAATAGTGCAGCTTCCTATAGTGATTTCTTGAATAATGATTTATATACTAATGTGATAATATTGTCTGTTAGATTTCTGTATGTAAGTCCAATTTTCAGGATACAATATGGTGGAATTATGAGCTAGAAACGTGGAGATGGTTGGAAAAAAGAAATTTACGCATAAATGGTGTTTTATGCATAAAAGTCATTTTGTGTCAACAACTTCAAAACGTGGGAAGATTATTTCAAAGTTGTTGTTGCTGATTCAAAGAGAGTACAAGGTCGAGAAGCTTGAGTGTACAAGATAGTGATGCATGGACTTGGGGATCAAGGAAACGGTCGCTATATTTGTGGGATTGACTCCATCTTTAGCTCAACAACAAGAGTGGAGCTTAAACCACTTCCCCACTCACTCCACACGCCAAGACAGCCCCACGGCTGTTACAATTGAGTAGCATACAAGAAATTGAAGACTGTAAATATGCCAAGAAGGAGACAATTCAAGATATGCCCTTAACACACCTTCTTGCATAAGAGATAGAGTTCTTCTTGATTCGAACAGTTCCTTCCTCCCATACATTATTTCACACTCAAATACTTTGGATTTGAGTGTGTGTTTTGGCTAGGATAGGAATTCGTTCTTTATCTCTCTTGTTCCATTGAGATTACATTGTAGTAGCTATAGGGAACAATTTCGACTTTGTAACTCATTTCATATAGTGAATATAAAGTCTTGCTTAAGCGGCTCACTCAAGTTATAAAAGTTATATAACTTGAGAAAAATAATTTTTGGTGTTCTTATCCGCTGCAAACTCTTTACAAAATTGTTTTTCATTTCGAAGTGTGTGTGTGCTATCTCAAGTGCTATCGTTGGTATTGCCAACATCTTTGATAACACTTGTTATCTAGGCCGTGACAATTTCAGACTCGTTTGGTATACGAGTATATAGAGTTGGGAATGGCTATTATTATAGAGATTTATTTACCTTTGTTTGGTATTGTTTTTTTTTTTAAGATACAGGGGTTTGGGTACTTGTTTCCTACGGAAATGAAATACTCATTTTTGATGAGAAAGTAACAATGCGGATTAAACTTTATCTACTTATGTGAATCTGTTAAGAGCAGAAAATACTAATATCGCAGAAATAATAACTAAAGCAATATGGATAGACAATCACCAACCAACGAAAAACGACACCAAGAATTTTAACGTGGAAAACCTTTTCAAATCGAGAAGTAAAAACCACGGGACCTTGTCCAGAATAAATCCACTACTACGAATAAAGGTTCGGTACAAGGGAGAAAAATAGCACACACAAAGATCAAGAACAACAACTTGATCTAAACCAAAAACACCAAAAACAGCCTGCAAACTACTCAGAAACTGCAGTAGAAATAACCAGTAAAATCACCTGTTTTGAGACCTGAAAACTCCGATCAACACCGATAGGAAGATACCTCTGTCTCTTATGAAAACCTAGGCGAAAAAATCACACCAATCGAACCACAAACGAGTCGGGAATCGCAATTTGAAAACTGCTGCGCTGAAGGAATATTGCACTCGGGAATTCTGTTTTCTCTCTGTGTTCACGGCGCTTTCTCACGGTTCCAGCCAAAGAAAAACAGTAATAAGACCCTAATATTACTAATCTAAGGGGCTAAGTAAATGGGTAAAAGTTTGGGCCAAAAATAAAATAAAAAACATAAAATAAGATGGGCTTTTTAATCAACTAGGAGGGGAGAAAAACCCAACAAACTCCCCCTCCCGACAATGTTGATTATGTCGAGAATCCCATCATACCTGCGATCTCGCATCAGGTATCATGCTTCTTCTTTGGCAAACTTTTAGTCATCATGCCTGACCCATTCCAGTCCGTATGAACCTTTTCAAGGTGTAGCAACTTCGATTCCAGAGTATCACGAATCCAATGATACCGAACATCAATATGCTTCGACTTTGAATGAAAGCTAGAATTTTTAGCAAGGTGAATAGCACTTTGACTATCACAAAATACCACATACCTCTCTTGCATACACCCAATTTCTTGAGTAAACCGCTTCATCCACAACATCTCTTTCAAAGCTTCCGTTGTTGCAATAAACTCTGCTTCCGTGGTAGATAGTGAAACACACTTCTGCAACCTTGACTGACATGCTACTGCTCCCCCTGCAAATGTGACCAAGTATCCCGATATAGACTTCCTTGTATCTGAATCACAAGCCATATCTCAATCTGTGAAAGCTTCTAAAATTGGATTGCCATCTCCATGACAAATACACAACTTGGAAATGCCTCTAAGATACCTGAAAATCCACTTTACTGCTGCCCAATGTTCTCTACTAGGATTAGTGAGATACCGGCTAATTACCAACTGCATGAGCTAAATCTGACCTTGTACATACCATTGCATACATCAAACTACCAACTGCTGAAGCATACGGAACCCGTTCCATTTCCCCTTTTTGTTCATCACTTGAGGGACACTGCTCTGAATTCAACTTGAAGTGACTAGCAAGCGAAGTACCAACGGGCTTGGCCTTATCCATCTTGAACCTTTCAAGCACTTTCTCAATATACCTCTCTTGAGATAACCATAGCTTCTTTTCCTTTCTATCTCGGCTAATTCTCATGCCAAGGATTTGTTTTGCTGGACCCAAATCCTTCATGGCAAAAGACTTATTAAGCTCCTTCTTCAACTTGTCAATTTTTTTGATATCCTGACCAACAAGCAACATGTCATCAACATATAACAAGAAATTATAAAATCATTATCAGGAAATTTCTTGACAAAAACACAAGGGTCAGAAGTTGTCCTGGTATATTTTTGCGTCCCCATAAATGATTTGAACTTCTTGTATCATTGTCTTGGAGCCTGTTTCAACCCATATAAGCTTTTCTTCAACTTGCAGACTAGGTTTTCTTTTCCCTTTACCTCAAAACCCTCTGGCTGATCCATGAAAATTTCTTCCTCATGTAGAAAAGCGGTCTTCACATTTAACTGTTCAATCTCCAAGTCAATACTAGCAGCTAAACCAAGAACAACTCGAATAGATGACATCTTCACAACAGGTGAAAAATCTCCCCGAAATCTACCCCTTCTTTCTACTGAAACCCTTCACAACCAATCTTGCCTTATACATTGGATGCGAACTATTTTCTTCAGTCTTCAACCTGTATACCCATTTGTTCTTGAGTGCTCTCTTACCCTTAGGTAACTTTACTAGCTCAAAAGTGTGATTGTCATGCAAAGATTTCATCTCTTCTTGCATGGCATTCTCCCATTTATCCTTGTCCTCATGTGCTATAGCCTCCTGATAACACTCAGGTTCTCCCCTATCAGTCAATAACACATAATCAGTAACAGGATACCTGCTAGAAGGCTGTAGATCTCTATTTGACCTTCTAGGAGGAATAACTTCAGCTGCAGGTGGGACTTCAATTGGCTGCGACTTTGGCTATTGCTCTTCCTGCTGTGGCTGCTGCTGATCATCAATCTGCATAGGAGTCTCAGCTTCATCTGTATCCTGTATATGATTCTGAAAATCATTCTCAACCCGCTCTGGTACTGCTTCCAAAGGAACCGGATCCCAATCAATTAAATCACCGCTGTCATGTGACACCTCTGCTTTATCAATGTCTGCTATAGTCTGATCTTCCATAAAACTACATCTCTGCTTCTAATAATCTTCTTTGCAAACGGATCATAAATCTTGTAGCCAAAATCATCAAAACCATAGCCCACAAAAATGCACTGACGTGTCTTCATATCAAGTTTGGACCGTTCATCCTTAGGTATATGCACAAATGCCTTACACCCAAAAACACGCAAATGATCATACGATACATCTTTACCTATCCAAACCTTTTCTGGTACTTCAAAATTCAACGGAACACAAGGTGACTTATTCAGTACATGAACAATTGTATTCAAAGCCTCACCCCAAAAAGTTCTTGGAAGCCCTGCATGAGAAAGTAAACACCTGACCCTTTTCACTAGTGTCCTGTTCATTCTTTCTGCAATACCATTCAACTGCGGTGCCTTTGGAGGTGTCTTTTGATGTCGAATACCCTGCTGCTTGCAGTATCTATGGAACGGACCTAAATACTCACCCCCATTATCTGTGCGGATACATTTAAGCCTTCTACCTGTTTCTCTCTCAACAGAAGCATGAAATTCTTTAAACACATCAAACACTTGATCTTTAGTACTTAAGGTATAAACCCACAACTTTCTAGAGTGATCATCAATGAAAGTCACAAAATAAAGAGAACCACCAAGTGTTCTAGTTTTCATCGGACCACACACATCAGAGTATACAAGATCAAGTAAATTACGCTTTCTAGAAGGAGGGCGACTCTTAAAAGAAACTCTGTTCTATTTACCTGCTAAGCAATGAGAACATCTCTTCAATTGCATATTTTTCACCCCAGAAAGAAGATTCTTTTTAGCCAATTTTTCCATTCCCTTTTCACTCATATGGCTAAGTCGCTTATGCCAAAGCTCAACAGCAATCTCGGACTCTGCAACATTAATATTGTCTTTGCATACTTTTGCCTGCATGGAATATAAGGTAGAGTGCTTCTTACCTTTTGTCACAACCATATAACCTCTGGTAAGCTTCCATTGCCCACAACCGAAAGTATTGCAAAAACCATCATCATCGAGTCTACCTGCAGATAACAAATTCAGACGAAGATCCGGAATATGCCTCACATCCCTGAGAACTAGTTTCATGCCAACTTCCGTTTCAAGGCAAACATTACCAATCCCAATAATTTTTGCCAAATTACCGTTTCCCATCTTAACAGACCCATACTCACCGGCTGTGTAGGATGTAAAGAAATCTAAATGGGAGGTGGCATGAATAGAAGCACCACTGTCTAATACCCAACTTACCTCACTGCCTATGAAATTAATACTCTTATCATCATAGACAAGAAGAAAATCTTCAGTGGCTGCAGCAACTCGATCTCCATCATTGTTATCATCTTTCTTACCATCTCTGTCTCTGAGCTTCCTATTCTCCTTTTTCAACTGAAAGCAAAGCCTCTTAATATGCCCTTTATTACCACAGTGATCACACTCTTTATATGCATATCTACCCATTGACTTGCTTCTGTTTTTCGATTGATCTCTGCTCCTGCCTCTATTGTTGTTCTGACCTCGGTGTCTATTTCTTCCCCTGTCTTCAACAACCAAGGCATCTGCCTGTGAACTGGAACCCTGCGATTTCCTTCGCAACTCTTCATTTAGAACACTACCTTTAGCGATTTCCATAGAAATAATACCATCAGGTGCAGAGTTTGACAAAGAAGTTCTAAAAGTCTCCCATGAATCTGGTAACGTACCAAGAAGCCATAAACCTTTTATCTCTTCATAAAACTTTATACCCATCTCTGATAGCTGATTCATAACTCCCTGAAAAGTATTCAAGTGATCTGTTATCGCAGTCCCATCTCTGTACCTCAAACCAATCAATTGTTTCATAAAAAACAATTTACTATTTCCAGGAAGCCATAAACCTTGTATCTGTACTGACATGGTTCAACACATTATCATCTACCCACTGTCTGATATACCCACAAACTTGTCGGTGCAACAAAGCCCAATCATCATCACTTTTACCCTCTGGTTTTTCTGAACAAAAAACAGTTTGGTGAAAACCCTTCACATAAAGAAGATCCTCCATCTATGATTTCCACAATTGATAATTTGAACCATTCAAGTTAATCATTCTACTAGTATTAAACTCCATCCTTCAACACAAGTCAATAAACCACAAAACCAAGGGCTCTGATACCACTTTGATGAGAAAGTAACAATGCGGAATACACTTTCTCCACTTGTGTAAACCTAGTAGGAGCAACAAATACCAACAACGCAATAACAACGCAATATAGAATGATAAACAATCAGTCAAGCAACAAGATCAACACCGAGAGGAAGATACTGTTAGAATAGAGATATATATGTAATGTATATATTATTTTATTATGTATATCCTAGAATATATTCTGTTATTATGTATATCCTAGAATAATGGAGTCAGATCTCCTCCTTAGAATAGGAGATTGTATAGTTAGGGTTACACGGCATTTGTATATAAGGAGACCTTGGGCGTATCCATCTGCATCCGGCACACCTGGTGTATTGGGGCAGAAACCGGCCCAAGTTTATCATGCTCAGGGACAGCCTCCTTATGTCCCCACCGATGTTGAGTCTGCCATGCATACCATGTCCCTGCACCCTCCCGATGAGAATGTTTACATGGACACCGGTGCAACCTCACATATGACCGGAACATCAGGTACTCTCTCGTCTTATTTTAATTTGAGCAATCTAAATAAATCTATTACTGTCGGTGATGGTACTGCTATTCCAATTCGTGGTTATGGACAACAAACTTTACCCCCTCCCCATCCTCCACTTAAATTATTAATGTTCTTCATGCACCAAGATTAATTAAGAACCTAGTCTCTGTTCGTCGTTTCACAACTGATAATCTTGTCACTATTGAATTTGATCCCTTTGGATTTTCTGTGAAGGATATACGAACGGGGGTACCTCTCATGCGATGTAATAGCACTGGCGACTTATATCCCATCACCACTTCAGGCAGCACTTCACCAAATTCTCCATCAGCTTTTTCTGTTCTTTCGCCTCGTCTTTGGCATAACCGTTTAGGTCATCCGGGAGCACCTGTGTTTCGCTCCCTTTGCAATCGTAATTTAATTTCTTGTAAAAATTCTAAGTTTGATGGTTTCTGTGATTCTTGTATTTTGGGCAAACATGTTAAACTCCCTTTCTTTCCATCTACTACTAGCACTGTTTTTCCTTTTGATATCGTGCATAGTGATTTGTGGACATCTCCGGTTCCTAGCTCATCGGGGCATAAGTATTATTTACTTTTCTTGGATGATTTTAGTGATTTTTTATGGACTTTTCCCATTGGAAAAAAATCCGAGGTCCCCTCTATATTTCTTTCGTTCGGTAAATATATCTCTACTCAATTTGAGAGATCCATCAAATGTTTTCAATGTGACAATGGAAGAGAATTCGATAATGAGCAATTCAAGTCTTTTTTTCGGGCCCATGGGCTTACTTTCCGTTTCTCATGTCCACACACCTCCGCTCAAAATGGCAAAGCGGAACGGAAAATTCGAACCATTAATAATTTAATTCGGACGCTTCTTGCTCATGCTTCCTTACCTTTCTCTTTTTGGCATCATGCATTGTCCATGGCAACATATCTTCTAAATATCATCCCACATAAAGGACTTCGTTTTTCCTCCCCGACTCAATGCTTATATTTTCGGACTCCTTCCTATTCCCACTTACGTGTGTTTGGGTGTCTTTGTTTCCCACTCCACCCGTCCACAACTATACACAAACTTCAACCTCGGTCCAATCCGTGTGTGTTTTTGGGGTTCCCTACCAATCATCGAGGGTATAAGTGCTATGATCTAACCACCGGGAAAATTATCATCTCTCGTCATGTGGTGTTTGATGAGCAAACATTCCCTTTTTCGAATAAGCCCATTTCAGCCCCCGATAATTTGGTACCCCCTGTTTCTCCTCTAGATCAGCCCAGTCACCCTCTTGTGTATCCCCAATTTTTGGCCCAGCCTCCTCCACCCATTCAGCCCATGTCCGTACTTGGGACCCCACTGGCCCAGGATAATACAACCTCATCTCCGGCCCATCTCATCTCTCCACCTGGGTCTTCGGTTCCTTCATCTGGGCCTCCACCTCCTATACACTCTCAGCCTAACTCACCTCCTGCCAGTTCACATGAGTTGTCCCATACACAGCCTACTCGGACAATGCACACTCGCAGTATGAATGGCATTTTTAAGCCTAAACATCACCTTAATATTTCATGCTCTTCCTCCCCTTCTCCTCTTCCAAAAAATCCTAAAGTCGCCTTATCTGACCCGAATTGGAACGCAGCTATGCAAGATGAATTTGATGCTCTTATTAAAAATAAGACGTGGGAGCTAGTTTCCCGCCCATCTGATATTAACATTAATCGTTGTATGTGGATTTTTTCTCATAAAAAGAAGTCTGATGGTTCTTTTGAGAGGCATAAGGCCCGTCTTGTAGGTGATGGCCGTTCGCAGCAGGTGGGGATCGATTGTACAGACACGTTTAGCCCAGTGGTTAAACCAGCCACAATTCGGACAGTTCTTAGTATTGCTCTTGCTCACTCATGGTCCATCCACCAGCTTGATGTCAAGAATGCTTTCTTGCATGGAGATTTACTGGAGACTGTCTATATGCACCAACCTATGGGTTTTCGTGACAGTTCCTTTCCAGATCATGTTTGCTTGCTTAAGAAATCTCTGTATGGCCTGAAACAGGCCCCCCGTGCTTGGTACAAAAGATTTGCTGATTTTGTGTTCACAATGGGTTTTGTCTGTTACTCATCTTCTGGGCGACCGCGCATATGGAGGAGGGCGACCGCTCATCTGTACAGAAAGTCATGGCTCGGAGGAAAATCACCTTGGGCGACCGCCCATAGGCTGTTGGGCGACCGCCCATGTGTCGGGGTGGAAAAATTCTGGGCCCGTTTTTTAGGCATTTTTTCGGGTTTCCTTGTCCATCTAGGGTTTGGTTTGATGCCCTAGCACATATTTAAGCATAGTTCCGCCCCCTA
Source organism: Adenophora triphylla var. japonica (assembly GCA_022495995.1). Lineage (NCBI taxonomy): Eukaryota > Viridiplantae > Streptophyta > Magnoliopsida > Asterales > Campanulaceae > Adenophora > Adenophora triphylla. The sequence goes on from JAFEMH010002350.1 coordinate 316,263, forward strand.
AACTCATTTGTAACCTAAAATCACATATTATAGTGCAAGATCCTGGCTTGGTAGTGCCCCCAGACGTAGCCAAACATTGGTGAACTGGGTTAACAATTTCTTGTGTTCTTCTTTGTGCTCTATTTTTTGTGTTTTGTTTGTGTGCTCTAATCATTCTTGTAGGTTTGCTTGGTAGTGGAGGATGCAGATTGAGGATGCAGATTGAGGATCTCTTGTACAACAAGGATCTCTATAAGCCTCTGAAGGGTGTCAAACCGGAAGAAGAAGATCAGGAAGAATGGGAACTCTTGGATCGGAAAGCCCTAGGGGTGGTCAGATCTACTTTGTCAAAGTGGATTGCAAAGACTACCAGGAAGGCGACAACCACCAAGGAGCTGTTGGATTATCTTACTGAGAGATTTGAAACTCCATCTGCTGCAAATAAGGTTGATTTGATACGCAAAATGGGTAGTCTCAAGATGCAAGAGGGAGGATCATTGGCTAAGCACATCGATGAGTTTATGGATGTTATAGACTCATTGACTGCGGTGGAGATCAAGTTCGATGATGAGGTTCATGCGTGCTTGTTGCTAGCATCTTTACCAGCAAGTTGGAGCGGAACGGTGACAGCAATCAATGCTTCAGCAGGTAAGAAGAAATTGAAGTATGATGATGTTAAAGACTTTCTTTTGGCCGAAGAAAATCGCATGAAGAAGTTGGGGACATCGAGTGCTTCGGGATCGGCTTTAGCTACTACTAGCAAGGGGAAGCCGGGTACTAGCAAACAAGGGAGAACCAAATCTAGGGAAAACATGGTGAGTGGTAAGGGCAAAGCTGTGGAGACCAAAGACAAACCAAAGGTTGCAAAGGGATCTGTTCAGTGCTATCATTGTAAGGAATTGGGACACTACAAGAGGGATTGTCCAAATCGTAAGGGCAATTCGGTGAATGTGACAGTAGAAGGTGACGATGTACTGGTTCTGAGTGTTAGTAGTGCACTAGAATCATGGGTGCTGGATTCGGGGGCATCATTCCACTCTTACGGGCATAAAGAAGAGATGGAGAATTACACTTAGGTGATTTCGGTAAGGTCTATCGGCGGATGGCGAGCCTTTGGAAATCAAGGGGAAGGGGGATGTCGAATAGGAGCATCGGACGGGAAGGTCTTACATCCGAACGGGGTCGACACATTCCGGGTTTGAAAAAGAACCTACTATCACCGGTTAGGCGGTTGGACGAAGAAGGTTACAAGGTAACATTCGGCTGCATAAAATGGGTTATTACCAAGGAGGACTGCGAGATCGCTCAGGTCAATAAGGAGGGGACTTTGTATTTGGCAAATAACACCAAGGACAAGACGCGGTGGTGGCTGCCAAGGGTGATACGGATTTGTGGCACTGTCGATTGGGTCACATGAGTGAGACGGGGATGAAGGTACTTTGTTCAAAGGGACTACTACCGGGTTTGAAGACAGTCAACGTGGGGATCTGCGAAGATTGTATGTTTGGCAAACAAGGGAGAAATAACTTCTCGAGGACAGGTAGGGGTTTGAGGGAAGCAAAGTTAGAACTTGTTCACACTGATTTGTGGGGACCATCTCCGGTAACTTCTCTTGGTGGTGCGTCATATTATATGACTTTTATTGATGATTCTACAAGGAAGGTCTGGGTTTATTTATTGAAGGGGAAAGATGAAGCTTTCGAGGTGTTCAATAAGTGGAGGGCCTTGGTGGAGAATCAGACGGGACTTAAGCTTAAGTGCTTGAGATCGATAATGGTGGGAGTATGAGCTTGGTGAGTTTAGGGAATATTGCGCTGCAAATGGTATTCGTATGGAGAAGACACCAAAGCGCACACCACAACTCAATGGGGTTGCAGAGAGGATGAACAGAACATTGAACGAGCGGGCTAGAAGTATGAGATTGAAGTGTGGACTTCCGAAGACGTTTTGGGCATATGCAGTTGACACGACGGCTTTCTTGATCAATCGGGGACCATCGGTACCATTGGGGAATGGAATTCCAGAGGAAGCATGGAGTGGCAAGCAGGTAAATCTGTCCTTTCTTCGCATATTTGGCTGCGTTTCTTATGTTCATATTGACTCTGCTGAGAGAACTAAGTTGGATGCAAAGTCTGTTAAGTGTACGTTTATTGGGTATGGCGGGGATGACTTTGGGTATAAGTTTTGGGATGACCAAAACCATAAAATTATTCGTAGTCGAGATGTGGTATTCAATGAACAGGTATTGTACAAGGACAGAAAGGGGGCATCTGATGGCATTAGTTCGGAACCGGAGATTGTAGAGGTGGATATTCCAGACTCGGGTGGGAGCAGAACAGTTCATGTTGACCATGGTCAGGAGGTCACTGAAGATGAACCACATACTCTTAACCGGATATTCCGCCGCATAGATCCGGCGAGGTTGCGTGGATCGCCTCGACAGTATACTCCTTCCAATTATTATTTGCTGTTGACAGATAATGGGGAACCGGAATGTTATGCGGAGGCTGTTCGTAGTGCACTTTGTAACAAGTGGAAAGCTGCGATGGATGATGAGATGGACTCATTGAAGGCCAACAAAACTTGGGAGTTGACTGAACTACCTAAGGGGAAGAAGGCACTGCATAACAAGTGGGTTTACATGATCAAGGAGGAAGCGAGATCGGCAGAAGCGTTACAAGGCAAGATTGGTTGTAAAAGGGTTTCAGCAAAAGTACGGTATTGACTACACCGAGGTATTCACTCCGGTTGTGAAGATGACCACTATCAGAATGGTTCTGGGGATAGTAGTGGCGGACAACTTGTTGCTTGAACAGATGGATGTGAAGACAGCCTTTCTTCATGGGGATTTGAAGGAAGAAATTTACATGGTACAACCAGAGGGTTACTTGTCTAAGGGTAGCGAGGAGCTAGTTTGCAGATTGACTAAGAGCTTGTATGGCCTTAAACAAGCTCCTAGGCAGTGGTACATAAATTTTGATGGGTTCATGCATGACATTGATTTTATCAGATGCGAGGCGGATCATTGTTGCTACTTCAAGAACACGGACAATGGGTACATAATCTTGCTGTTATATGTGGATGACATGCTAATAGCGGGCTCTAGCAGTAGAGAGGTAAACAGATTGAAGGCCCAGTTGTCAGAACGGTTCGAGATGAAGGATTTGGGAGAGGCCAGAAAAATCTTGGGCATGCGGATTGACCGGGATAGGGAGTCGGGTAAGTTGGTTATTTCACAAGCAGAATACGTTGAGAAAGTCTTGGCAAGATTTTGTATGGAAGAGGCGAAGCCAACAGGGACACCATTGGGTTTGCACTTCAAGCTATCCGAGAAAGACTCGCCTATGGGCAAGGAGGAGCATGACAAGATGGAGAGAACTCCATATGCTTCAGCAGTGGGGAGTCTCATGTATGCAATGGTGTGTACAAGGTCGGACATTGCACATACGGTGGGAGTAGTCAGCCGGTTTATGGGCAATCCAGGAAAACAACATTGGGAAGCGGTTAAATGGATCCTGTGTTACTTGAAGGGTACTGCTGGTAAGGCTCTATGTTTCTCAAGCAAGGAGGTCGTGTTAGCGGGTTATGTTGATGCGGATTTGGCATCAAGTGATCTTGATAAGAGGAGGAGTACTACGGGTTATGTGTTCACATTGGGTGGTACGGCAATCTCCTGGGCTTCTAAATTGCAGAAGATCGTGGCTCAGTCGCAGGAAGCGTAATATGTGGCGTGTGAAGCAAGTAAAGAGATGGTATGGCTGCAGAACTTCTTGGGTGAACTTGGGAAGACGCGAAGTGGTAACGTTCTCTACAGCGACAGTCAGAGTGCAATACATTTGGCTAGGAATCCGGCGTTTCATTCGAGGACGAAGCACATTGAACTGAGGTTTCACTACATCAGGCATCTCTTGGAGGAGAAGATCTTAAGGCTAGAGAAGATATTGGGATCGGAGAACCCAGCTGACATGTTGACAAAGGTTGTAAACCTTGAGAAATTGAAGCTGTGCAAAGCTTCAATTGGGCTTGGAGAATAGAAGAGGAGAATGGCACTACCATGATCGAGGTGAGCACTAGGAGGACACCAAGGATGAGTTGAAGAACGGATACGGGGCTTATATGTGTGGTTGATCTCTAGGTGGGAGATTGTTGGGATAGAGGACCAACCGGGTTAGATTTCGGAGCAAAAGGAAGAAAATCGTCGGAGTTTCTGTAGTGCTGGGCGACCGCCCAGGTGATGGTGGGCGACCGTCCAGTTGATCAGTGGGTCATCAAATTGTTACTCATCTTCTGGGCGACCGCGCATATGGAGGAGGGCGACCGCTCATCTGTACAGAAAGTCATGGCTCGGAGGAAAATCACCTTGGGCGACCGCCCATTGGCTGTTGGGCGACCGCCCATGTGTCGGGGTGGAAAAATTATGGGCCCGTTTTTTAGGCATTTTTTCGGGTTTCCTTGTCCATCTAGGGTTTGGTTTGATGCCCTAGCACATATTTAAGCATAGTTCCGCCCCCTAAACTCATTTGTAACCTAAAATCACATATTATAGTGCAAGATCCTGGCTTGGTAGTGCCCCCAGACGTAGCCAAACATTGGTGAACTGGGTTAACAATTTCTTGTGTTCTTCTTTGTGCTCTATTTCTTGTGTTTTGTTTGTGTGCTCTAATCATTCTTGTAGGTTTGCTTGGTAGTGGAGGGCCATATTCACAACATTGTCCATAGTCGGTCAGATCACTCCTTATTTGTCTATCGTCATGGGTCTCATACGGCATATCTGTTATTATATGTGGATGCTATTATCCTTGTTTCTTCATCGGATTCACTTCGACAGTCTCTCATGGGCACATTGGCTTCGGAGTTTGCTATGAAAGATTTGGGTTCCTTAAACTATTTTCTGGGTATTGCCGTCACTCGGTCAGCTAATGGGTTGTTCCTGTGTCAGCGAAAATATGCTGAAGACATCCTTGAGCGGGCTGGTATGTCTTCATGTCAGCCGTCCCATACGCCAGTAGACACAAAGCCCAAAGTGGGGAGTTCGGGTGGTACTCCTTATTCGGATCCCACATACTACCGTAGCCTTGCAGGGGCTCTACAGTACCTCACGTTCACTCGTCCCGATATCAGTTATGCCGTTCAGCAGATTTGTTTACATATGCATGATCCTAGAGATGAACACATGACAGCTCTAAAGCGCATTCTACGATATGTTCGTGGCACTTTAGACCTAGGGTTACATCTTGGTAACTCCTCATGTTTTTCTCTTATGGCTTACACTGATGCTGATTGGGGTGGGTGCCCTGATACTCGTCGTTCGACATCCTGATATTGTGTGTTTTTGGGGGATAATTTGGTCTCTTGGTCGTCTAAACGACAGCCCACGTTGTCCAGGTCCAGCGTCGAAGCAGAATACCGTGGTGTCCCCAATGCTGTTGCTGAAACTTGTTGGCTTCGCAACCTTTTACTTGAGCTACATGTTCCTATTTCTAAGGCAACTATGGTTTATTGTGACAATGTGAGTTCCATCTACTTGTCCGGTAATCCAGTTCATCACCAACGAACCAAACATATTGAGCTGGACATTCTGTTTGTTCGTGAAAAAGTTGCCAAAGGTCAAGTGCGAGTTCATCATGTCCCTTCTCGCTACCAGATAGCTGACATTTTTACCAAAGGACTTCCGCACGTACTATTTGATGATTTTCAGGACAGTCTCAGCATTCGACCTCCTCCCGCTTCGACTGCGGGGGTATGTTAGAATAGAGATATATATGTAATGTATATATTCTGTTATTATGTATATCCTAGAATATATTATGTTATTATGTATATCCTAGAATAATGGAGTCAGATCTCCTCCTTAGAATAGGAGATTGTATAGTTAGGGTTACACGGCATTTGTATATAAGGAGACCTTGTGAAATAAGAAAGACACGGACTTAATTCCTTTAGATACCTCTGTCTCTTATGAAAACATGGCGAAAAAATCACACCAATCGAACCACAAACGAGTCGGGAATCGCAATTTGAAAACTGCTGCGCTGAAGGAATATTGCACTCGGGAATTCTGTTTTCTCTTTGTGTTCACGGCGCTTTCTCACGGTTCCAGCAAAAAAAAAACAGTAATAAGACCCTAATATTACTAATCTAATGGGCTAAGTAAATGAGTAAAAGTTTGGGCCAAAAATAAAATAAAAAATATAAAATAAGATGGGCTTTTTAATCAACTATGAGGGAAGAAAAAACCCAACAATTTTTTGCGTTTATCTCAATCCCACCATTTTGTGTGGGTTTCTGATACCCATTTCCAAGCAATTCGTCTTTTGGGAATTCTTTTCCTAAGCCAAAAATCTTGAAGTTGATAAATCCCAGTAACGTACTTTGATTGCAACATTAATTCATATAATTTTCTACCTAAATGGTAAGGATCAGATTGTGAAACTACCACAACCTATCAAAGTTTCGCATCTGCAAATAGAGAAGCAAAAATTAATTTGTTACGGGAAAGACTTCAGCAAGCTCAAGTTTCAACAGGTCCTACCATATGTCCCCCGACGTTCGTCCAGGGGCGGAGCGGGCGGGGAGACGCTCGCCCCCCAAACGGAAATGCAAATGGAAAAATTTTTTTTTGCCCCCATATTTTTGTTATATATGTATATATATAATTAACTTCAAGATTAACACCAGTGAGTGGTGCGGTTCGGCGGTAGAAGGGGGTAAAGTTAAAGCGCTTTGGTCCATGTTCGAACCCCTACCTACATTTCAATTAATTTTATTTGTCTTCCATCTTTCTTTATTCTTTCTCTTAACAGGTTTTGTTTTTCTCTTTCTCCTAATTTCCTCACATTTTTTCAATCTTAATTAATTAGTTAGGCTTTTCCCATTTTTTTTGTTTTTGGTCTTTCTTCCTATTATCCCAAGTTTAATTAGCAAATTTGATTTTCTTTTTTGTACGAGTAATATATTTTGATAAATTGTTTGCGTTAAATACTTCAACATTATTTCAATCGTTCTTTGAATTATTTACTTTTATCATTTTTGTTAACTAAAATACATTGTATTTCATGGATCCGGCCCATTTTTTACTTGTCAGGCCGAAAAATTTTTTGCGGCGCCGCCCGAATCCCCGTGTAATCTTGCCCCCCCCTCGGCCAATTCCTGGCTCCGCCCCTGCGTTCGTCGTTCAAACCCTAAGTAGTTTAATAATTTGTATCACTCTAATCTTTCAATTACTATTCCTACCCGAGAAAAATGTAACTTTTATCTGAAAGGCTAACACTGCATATAAAGAGGCTCGCCAATACAAAAGGATGGTAGGATCCATGGAACCGAGGACGGATAGTCACTTTTCTAATTACTACTACTACTAGTTTGACTCCCGTGCGATGCACGGACAGTTACTAACGAATAACTTATCGAAATAGAAATAAAAAAAAAATTAGAAATGTTTGTATACATTGTAAAACAATTATTCGAAAATTATATTCTCAATACAAATATCAGATTGAATGACACCAAAATAAATCTAGTGATACATCCGTGCGATGCACGGGGAATTATTAATGCTTAAGAAGACGAAAATAAAATAAAATGACTAAATGAGAAAAACATTTTTATACATTGTGAAACACGGACAACATTGTCAGAGCAACTTTCGAAAGAGGAAGGAAGATCATCATTACATATCAATATATTCGGATCATTGGGATTGTGAATTTTTTTTAATGTGAAATATAATTGAAAACAACATACTATGACATAGTATCAATTTAAAAGAAGGCCAACAATGAATAAATATTGACCTTTGAAATTTATTAATAGTCATAGTATAAAAGGAATACAATAATACAAATACCTTGAAATCTAATCGCCAATGAACGGACACCAAGTGTCCCATTTAAAAAAAAAATCACCAACGTAGACGCCCTTCTGTACGCGTGTATGGCACGCGCCACTTTTCAGCCAAAAATCTATAATTAAATAACCCTATATACTTTATTTAATATGCTTCAAATAATTTTTTCAAAAAAAATTTAAATAAATTATCTGATATATCGAGCTAAAATAAACACAATAACCATTTTACCCCATCCCACTTATTAAATAGTAACTGAAACCCACATTCATCACACTCCCCAATATATATATATATATATATATATATATATATATATATATATATATATATATATATATATATATATATATATTAAATAACCATATATACTTTATAAATACACAATGGTTTTGTTCATAAAAATTCAACACCATTTCAACTCATCATCCTATATCCTACAACTTTTGTTTTATTTTATATTCTTTATTTTTAGGATTAGTAAAATTGTTATTATTATTATCATTTATAATTAAAAATAAATAATTAACAAATAATTAATTGAGAAAAAATATATTGAAAAATAAAAAAGGGAAATTAACAAAGGATAAGTAAGAAATTTATATTTAAAAAAGACGAATTTTTTTTGTGTCTAAATCAAATGAAAGAAGCCTTTATTTAAAAAGAGAAAAAATTATGAATTTTGGTGTAATTTTTTTTTAAAATAATTTAATAATTGAGGTCAAAGAAATGGGGAAAAAATTCTGAAATAAAACCAGCCAATGAGCAGGTGACACGTGGAATTTAGATTATTTTCAATTATGCCATTAATGGAAATGACCAAGTTGCACTTTAAAGATTGGTCGACACGTGTCGAGAAATAAAAAAAAACCCTCGCGGCACGCCCAACTTTGCCCTATAACAGATTGTCACGTGTATATTCAGCCTTGTTATTTGCAATTTTGCCATAACGTGAAATGTCTAAAGTGCCCTTCAATGGCAAGTAAAGAAACCATTTAGTACTCCATTGTAATTGTATGACTATTATCAATATGAGTAACTATCTCCATTTGACATAATTTCCAAGCCCAACATTAAATGGTAAAGAAAGCAATACTATATAAGTACATATATAGTAAAAAAAAATAAGAGGATAAAATTATAAAAATTAGAAAACAATAAAATAGAAATAAAACAAACATCATAAGGAATATGCATTTCTCTATATACAATTCTGTAGTATTTTATCATTAAAGAAATTAAATAAAACACACGAACATGTTTATCACATACGAAATAAGTTATTGAAATCAGAAAATAAAAGGTTAAGATTGGAAATCTAGTAAAAAAGTGATATTTTATTTCTTTTTGATAAAGAGAATTTTTTTAAATAAAAACAAAAAATTTGATCAAACCAAAAGGATAGTACAGTTATCTAATAAAAATTGATATCATTCTTTTTCAAATGGAAACTTTCCATTAACTCATTCTCTCCCTATTTTAAAATATCAATTTCTACTATCTTTATTTCTTATAATATTGACATACCCTTCAAACCCAACCCACTTCCTAATCAAACTCAACCCACTTCTTTCTCTCCCTATTTTAATTTTGAGAAGAAAAATAAAAATACTAACAATTTGATTAAATGAAAAAAAAATCCTCAAGCCCGCCACTTCCTCATCAAACCCAACCCACTTCTTCCTCTCCCTATTTTTAAATACCAATTTAAACTATCTTTATTTCTTATAATATTGACATACACTTATATCAAAAATTTAAAAATCATGACCATCTTTTTCGATATTCGTCTTTATAAATACACAATTATTTTAGACGAATAGAAAATTTGACAAATTTATTAATACTTATTTACTATGCTTTAATGATTTTAAAAAAAAAAACTTAAATAAATTGTTTGATATATCGTACTAAAATAAACACATTAACCATATTACCACATCCCACTTATTAAATAGAAACCAAAATCCACATTCATCATACCCTTCAATTCAAATTTTAAAAATGATGGTCATCTTTTCCGATATTCGTCTTTATAACTACACATTTTTTTAAGAAAAATAGAAAAATCGACAAATTTATTAATACTTTATTTACTATGCGTCAATGATTTTTTTTTTAAAATAAATCGTTTGATATATCGAACTAAAATGCACACAATAACCATATTACCCCATCCCATCTGTATTGTTTTATCATTAAAAAAATTAAAATAAAACAGACGAACATGTTTATCACATACGAAATAAGTTATTGAAATCAGAAAAAAAAAGGTGAAGATTGAAAATCTAGTAAAAAAAAAGTTATATTTTATTTATTTGTGATAAAGATTTTTTTTGAAATAAAAACAAAAGATTTGGTCATACCAAAAGGAGAGTAAAGTTATCTAATAAAAATTAATATCATTCTTCTTTAAATGGAAACTTTCCATTAACTCACGCGCGTACATAAAAAAAAATATGTCATATTTATTTACATAAACTCATTATGAACATAATTATGATATTTATTTTCAATCAAACTTATTTAATTTTGAGAAGAAAAATAAAAATCCTAAAAATACTAACAATTTCGTTAAATGAAAAAAAAAATTCCCCAAACCCTTCACTTCCTCATCAAACCCAACCCACTTCTTCTTCTCCCTATTTTAAAATACCAATTTAAACTATCTTTATTTCTTATAATAATGACATACACTTCTATCAAAATTTTAAAAATCATGGCCATCTTTTCCGATATTCGTCTTTATAAATACACAATTATTTTAGACGAATAGAAAATTCGACAAATTTATTAATACTTACTCCCTCCGTCCCAGTCGAGTGTACACTTATTTTCCTTTTTGTCCAGTCCAAAATGAAATAGTGTACACTACCAAAAATGGAAAAGGTTTTAATATTTTATATTCTCCATACCCCACCACTCATTAACTCCACTTATTCTCCACCATACAATTTATTTAACCAACCTACTATTCACTCCACTCATTCTCTCTCTCTTCATTTTCTACCACACATTTTCATTATCTTAATAGTATTTCTTAGTTTGCGTGCCCACAATCTTGGTACACAGTTTGGTGAGACGGAGGGAGTATTTACTATGCTTTAATGATTTTTAAAAAAAAAACTTAAATAAATTGTTTGATATATCGTACTAAAATAAACACATTAACCATATTACCACATCCCACTTATTAAATAGAAACCAAAATTCACATTCATCACACTCTTCCATATGTATATATAGATATAGATTATTATTATACTAAATAATCATATACTCCCTCCGTCCCATCTCACTTGACACTTATTTTCATTTTGGGCCGTCCCAGTTCACTTGACACTTCCCAAAATAACCTACTTTTTATAATTTTATATTCACTCTACCCCACCACTCATTCTCTCTCTTCATTTTCCACCATTCAATTTATTCAACCAACACTACTATTTACCCCACTCATTCTCTCTCTTCATTTTCTACCACACATTTTTTTTATTTTATTCTTTTTTCTTAGTTCCCGTGCCCACCTCAAGGGTGTCAAGTGAGGTGGGACGGAGGGAGTATACTATATAAATACACAATGGTTTTGTTTATAAAAAATGAACACCATTACAACTCATTATCATATATTCCACCACTTCTATTTTATTTTTTATTTTTTATCTTAATTATTACTTAAATAATAATAATTATTATTATATTATCATTTATAATTAAAAATAAATACTTCATACTTAATTAATTGTCACTAAAAAGATATTAAAAATTTAAAAACGAAAATTAACAAAGGATAATTACGAAATTTATATTTAAAAAAGGGGATTTTTTTTCTGTCTCCAAATCAAATAAAAATAGTCTCTATTTAAAGAGAAAAAAATTATGAATTTTGGTGTAAATTTTTTTTTTAAAAAAATTTAATTTATTATAAAATAATTTAGGTAAAAGAAATGGGTGAGAAAAAAAAAAACCAAAAGCCAACAACCAATAGGACATCGCCAAGTGTCCCACCAAAAAAAAAAAAACAAATTCAGCATCCTTCAAGGCATTCAAGCGCCGTTGCCGACGCGTGTGTTACCCGCGCCTTGGAATTGACGGAAACGCCCATGACCAAATTGGCAACACATGTCCAAATTTATTAAAAAAAAAAAAAAAAAAAAAAAACCTTCAATCATATTTTGCCACGTCAGAATTTTGCCTTGTTAATTGCCAATTTGCCACCAAGTGAAATGTCAAAAATACCCCTCGATGGCAAAAGATTTACTAAAATCTTGTTATTATATATTGATAGATAATGAAGAAGATAGATTTATTCCGATTAAAAAAATAAATCGCAAGAACACGTTTGTTTAAGGTCGGATGTAAAGTCCGAGACTCTAGATGACGCCAAATATAATTTTATTTCCATGTCTACCTTTTCATTTATTTTTGTTTGATTCACTCTTTGTTTCGTGATGGTTGGTATAGACCCCATCACACTTTCTTATTTTAATAAAATTAGGGGGTTATTGAAGCCCAATTAGCTAAAAAAACATATCCTCCGTTAGTTCCGTTCAAAATAAAATTTTGATAAACTTGATTATGTTTTGATCAAGTAATTTAAATAAAAGATAATTATTCTAATAAAAATTTAAAAAATATTATTGTGTTATGATTAATAATACTCTCATTTATATTTTTTACATTTTCATTTTAATAGCTACTAGTCACTAACCCGTCCGTACACGACGGTGAATAATTTTTTTTTTGATTAAGTAAATAATTATTTATGTGTTTTAATTGATTTTTAAGTAACAATATAAATCGAAATTGATAATCAATGTAGTGGATATTAGGAGTATAATTAATACAGAAAAAAGATGTTGACACATGATGTAACGTGGAAAGCCCTTGAGACAACTATCTCGCCGGCACAAAACCACGGGAGGTTAGGTCCCTGCCTAACCAAAAAATATTATTAAGATTTTAGTGTTACAACTTTGGAAGATGAAGATATATGGTTACAATAGCGTGAGTTTAATAGTGTGTGCCTAAGTGTCAACATAATCTATTCCATCTCCTATATATTTAAAGAAAAACAAAATAAAAACAAAGAAAATAATAAGAAATTGCAATACTTTGTTTAGCCATAAATTGTGTGACATAAATTCTCAGAGTCTGTCGAAAACTTCCTTGTAGACTACATTCAGCGTCTTGTCATATGTTTGAGCATCTGAATCACAAATAATAACTTTAAGTCCTCTCTTGCTGGTTACTCTGAAAAATGCTACATAAAGTTGTTCGTGACTGAAAACAGGTTGTGAAAGATATAGTCCTACATGGGAAAGAGATTGTCCCTGACTTTTGTTGATTGTCATAGCAAAAGAAACGGCAAGTGAAAATTGCCTTCTTTAGAATCTAACCGGAAATTTTGTCACATCTGACGGAAACATTATCATTCTAGGAATAAGCACCTTCATGCCAGCATTCTTTTCCGAAAGCATCTTGGCTTCGACTACGTGCTTACCTACATATATGTAATAAAATTAAGTATTAAATTATATGTATATAAAAAATAAAAAATTACTGTATTTACCTAATTGAGTGACAATCATTCTGGTGTCGTTACACAATTCAGCAGCTTGATCAAGATTTCTCAAAAACATTACTATGCACCCAACCTTCAGCTTAATAATGTGATTTGCCAATCCAGAATACTTGATAGTGTTTAAAAATTCAAGTGAGAATATATCTTCAGCACCATTTTCATCATCCTCATCCTTACAAATGGCATCAGAACTCATATACTCAACTTCGTCTCCCGGAAAGAGTGACATGACATAATCATTTATGTTATCGACAATCTCATTTGTTGGAGCAAGCACAGCTCTAGTCTGGAAGAATCCTTCGACATCCTTATTTTGCAATAAATCATGATATATAGATTCGACTATTTTTGCAATAGGATCTGAAGCCTCACGAATTAATATATCATCAGGAAGGTTAATGTCAATTTTCCCGTCATTATCTCCACCGACAATTCCATCTCCGACACTCAAGAGCCATTGAGCGAAATCTTTTATCTCTTCAAAATTATGAGAAGTGGAATCACCCTACATTAAGTTAAATATATACAAATTACTTAAATTGAAATAAAAATATTTAAGTAGATGAATAAATGCTATTTAAGAATTACCTGCAATCTCATATTATGCGTCAATCTGAGAATCTCACAGTCATTCCATATTTTGGATGAACAGAGTGCAGCATGCACAATATCATGCCTACTTCCTTTAGGAACAACAGGTAAAATCTGTCTGAAGTCACCAATTAATACAATAACTAAATATCCAAATGGTTTATTGGAATATCTCCCCTCGGGTGTACGAATAATATCTCGGAGGCTACGATCGAGAGCCTCAAAACAATGTTTATGAGCCATTGGAGCTTCGTCCCATATAATTAGTTTGATTTTCTATAGAAGTGCTGCCTCATCCGTACCCAACTTTAGTTTACTGCAAGTTGAGCTCTCGTTTACCTGTATCGGGATACCGAACCTAGAATGTGCGGTCCTACCTTTCGAAAGGAGCAATGAAGCTATGCCACTGGAAGCAACAGGAAGAACAATATCTCTCCTGCTCCTTAATGCAGAACACAGTGTTTTCCATAAGAAGGTCTTTCCCGTACCACCATAACCATAGAGGAAAAATACACCACCGTTTCCTCGATCAATAGCCGACATAATCTTATCATAAACACTCTTTTTGCTCTGAGTAGCCGAGGATGTAATCAAGTGCTCAATTTGTCATCTCATCAATGTCATAAGATGTCTCATCTAGAATGAGCTTATTTATCGCATCACCAATGACATTGCCCACCGGTTTAAGCATGTCTTTAAATTTATGGAGACTGCTGCAATTCTCGATCAGTAACTTCTCAATTTCCGTCAAAGCAAGATTCTGGACCTGTTCATTAATTAATTTCAAACCTGAAATTATAAAAAACAAAATAAATATATTAATATAGATAAATATTTAGAATCATATTGTATAATTGTAAAGTAGAAAAAAAATCATAATTGATATTTATTGTAAAACAAATATGTAAACATGGGACGGAATACCCGGATTATCGTGCATCCTCCGATACTTGTACTTTATATCATCAGATAATAAGTGTCAAGTCTTCTCCCATACCTCTCCCGGATTCGACATACTATTAGATAGTAGCAACATAGAAAATAGTCTTCTCAGACTATCGGGCAACCTCCAATGACTCGCTTCTATAATTCCATCAACATATTCCTTATCATCATCTAATAATCCCAGAGCGTAACATGCAGATTTGAAATCGGGATGAACAACGCGATTTACAGTTCTCAAATCCTTGAATTTCATGGGACCTGCTACATGATTCAACATTATCCTGAGGTAATACAATTCTCCGCAATTCATTGGAACAAGATAAATACGCCCCACTGTAAAACGTTTATCTTTCCTCGGACGTCATTCACGTTTAGTTTTATCCCATACGATATGATGAGGAAATTCACAGTATTTATATTTTCGAGCCTCTGAATGAATACTGTTATACTCCATCCACTTCATAAATTGAGATTCTTTAACTGTCGCTTTATCCAAAACATCAGAAAGAAAATCTCCGTCCTTGAAGGGGATACTATGGTCACCCTCCAAGTGAAAAGCCAAGCGCTCAACAGGAGGGGTCCGATAATGTATGTCGAATCCAAAAATCCTCCACATAGCTTCACACGCAGAGACATATCGACAATTAATTTGCCTTTTCACCTCATCATTTTCGATTGCAAGGCATATCCTGTCGGTTCCCTTGTTTATATACTTGAACAAATACTTGATTGTCTTGCTCTGATTGCAGTACTCGACATTTATGTGAGCTTCGTACTTTAGCAAAAGATATGGATTGAATGGGACAACTGAACAATTGTCGAGAGCAACTCCACCCTTATCAATTATGAAACCCGTGTCTCTTCGCCTATATACATGATACACATTCTCGTCTATACGAGTGTGATCATTGAATGATTTAGGGAATTTCTTTGAGCACCTGTTGTGATCCATACAAGGAGATTTAGGATTGGCAGCACCACATGGTCCATGCAACATATATTCAGCAACTGCCTCGTATAATCTAGAATATTTCTCCTTGTCAGGAATCTCAGTAATAATCCACTTGTCAATATCTTCAGGATTATGACCTGATCCTGGCGGTTAAGAAAGAGAAGAATA
The DNA here is from genome assembly GCA_022495995.1 of Adenophora triphylla var. japonica. NCBI lineage: Eukaryota > Viridiplantae > Streptophyta > Magnoliopsida > Asterales > Campanulaceae > Adenophora > Adenophora triphylla. The sequence continues at coordinate 332,328 of JAFEMH010002350.1, forward strand.
TGAGCATGTGGAAGGCCCCTCTTCTGAAACTCCACCGTGTATATAACTGCATGAATCAATTAACAAAATAAGAGGAAGATGCTAATAAAAAAAATATAAATGACAAAACAATAAGAGGAAAACAAATAATATTTAAAGATTTACTTACTTGTTTTTGGAGTGTCAAATACTTTGCCTTCCTTGAAATCTAAAAATCATCTGATTAAGCTTCATTCTAAATACCCTGTTTAATACATCAGGCCTATCCTCAGGCCTAATGCCATATTTTTTTTTACAGAATCTCGTAATCTCCGGCCATTTAGGATTACATGTAAATGTTATGAAAAGTGACGGATATCCAGTCCATTTACATATAGCGAGAGAATCCTGATAATTTTGAGTCATCCACCGCTGCCCGCCGGTATAAGAGGATGGCAATATAACTCGTCTCCCAGATGCTTCGCCGGTATCTCCCCTTACCGATGCATTCGACAGATTTTTATAAGTTCCATCCGAAGAGTAGGCTGATTATAACGTATCCATTGAAGCCTCTGTGTATCCATCATAACATATGCATCAACCATAAATTCTTTGCACAATAGAACCGACCGCTTCTCATAAGCGTGATCCTTCTCTTATCCTCTCCGAAGTCGAAAAGATAAAAACTCTTTTATTAACAAACTTGATCTCTTTGCCCAGGAGGTTTATTTCTCGGAATGTACGTGAAATATCCATCTTCACCGTATACAAATAACGAGAGAATAATGTAGAGGAAGGTAAGATTTATCAAATTCATGAATATGTTTGAGCCCTATTACGCTTTTCAATAACAATGTCCCTAACATCACCCGAATCATCAATATCACCTTCAATTATAGCAGCGACCTCTGAGGTTGTCGGCATATTAAACGGTTTTCCATCTCTACCCCGCTTTCCTATAAGCCTCAATTTAATATCTTTCTTCATTCCAATATGTGCTCTGGCCATTACATGCGTACGTGCATAAGGGTTATGCACATCTATCATATTTTTCAAATCAGCAACAATTGACTCATCGAATGGAGAAGACTTATCTTTATCTTTCCTGCTTGTATAAAAGAATCAGACATATAAATAGAAGATAGTCATACAATATATGTAATATACATTATAATTCTCGAATAATTAAATAAAAACGTACCTGAAAGCATTAATTCTATTTTTAACTTCATTATCCGTGTCATAGATATAAAGCTGAGAAAAATGGGGGGGGGGGTGGCCGTCATTAGGCAATAAAGAACCTATCATATGATCATTCTTACCTTTCAATTTAAACGAATAAGGACCACGATCATTGTTTATGCCATGGTCAACTGCACCGGTCATTGAAGTGAATGCGAACATAGAATTGTATGCTCGAATATTGTCTTTATAATTTTTACTCTTTTCATGCTTGTTCTCTAAGAGATCCCTCAATAACTTAGGTGGCTGCACTAATGGGTCAATCTGAACTTTTCCATTCATGCAGCATAATGAAAATTTAAATTTGTGTTGATGCTTGCATACTTTTTAACCTTTCATCATACCAGAACATCGCACCACATTTCGCACATTCGTACTCCGGATCGCCTATATCCCCATAAACTACAATATATTGATAAATATTTAAATTATGTTAGTAATTCATTGGCTATACAGAGAAAATAATAATATAATATATACTTGAGAAAAAAAATAATAATAAACACCTGTATTATATTGTTCGTCCGAATCTTTTTGCTTTCTACCGACGCGAGCTTTCTTGGATTTTTCCTTTTGATTTATTAACGACTCACTTGTTGTCGCATGCATGCGAGAATTATTTATTAACGCGGATTCTGTATACAAATGTAATATATGACTTAGTATTAATGAAATATTTTATCATAAACTATTAAATAATAATTTTTAATAATAAATAATTTTATTTAAAAATATCGAATGTTGAACAATTAAAAAAAATCATTACCTAAATTCACAGTAGGAGATAATAATGTTTTATTATTTGCTACTGTTACATTATCTGTTTCTACAATGTCAAAAGAATGTTGAGAACGATTAATATATTTATTTTAGCTCTTTAAAATATATAGTTGACTAATAAATCAAACATATAACTTATCAGATATAGGACTGTTTTTCATTAATTCAACTTCAATTGCAGAACTGAATTCATCAACATCCAAATTTATCTTTGAAGATTCCAAAATAGAAGCAACTACCTTTTTTGGTCTCCCGATTTTTCTTTTCTCACCGTCTTTTAACAAATTTGTCGTAATAGAATCCAAAGAAGAAGAAATAGTTTTTCCCGGTCGTCCAATTTTTTTTTGGCTCAAGGAGCGTGCCATGGAAAGTGTTATGTACACTTGATGCTATGCTCGTAAATTTAGCTGAATAAGAAAAATAATTATTCTTTAATAAAAGATTATTAAGAAATTAAAAATAAAAATAAAATAGAAAAAATATTGTAAATTAACAAAGAAAATGATCATACATATAGATCCACGGTCGTGACTTGAATTAGGAGTAAGATTTTCATTTGTATGGTTCACACCAATACCTGTATATCAAGTATTATTATCTTAGATCTAAATTAATTAACAAATTTATATAAAAAACTCACATTATATATATATATATATATATATAAACAAATTTTTTTTTAGAATTTGTCTTTATAATGAAAATACTTCAAAATTGACAAAATTCAATAACATATTACCTTGAGCCGTAATACAACTTTGATGATTACTCGGTGAAATCAAATGACTACCCGATGATAAGTCCACTAAAAATAAAAATAAATTCATTTAAAATGATAGTAAAAAAATAAATATAAAATCATGCATTCTTATAATTTAATTTTATACACATGATATTAATGGATATGCTAAAATAATAATAAAGTAAATAATAAAATTACCATTAGAAATATCAGCGATATTAGCAGTTGAGAAGATTGTTGCGATAAATTAATGGAATCGTTGTCCACATCAGTAAGATGTGTTTTTCTTTTCATAGATGATCTATACATTTGTATAATCTAAAAAAACTCAAATATTAATGAACATATATTTAGATAATGTTAATAATTTAACAACAGTCTAAAATAAATAAAAATAAAATAACAAATCATATACTTTCCCCGTCCCAGCTCAGTGGAGACTTATTTTCTTTTTGATTTGTCCCAGCTCAGTGGAGACTACCCAAAATGGAAAGGAATCTTCACTTTCCCCCCACTCAGTCTCTCTCCAACTCCATCTACTCCATTTTACACTCACAACATCAATCAAATCACTACTCCTCCCACTCATCATATCTTCTATTTAATATATCCTACTCACAACACTTTCATTATTCCTTAATCGGTATGCTCAAATTTTTGGTCTCCACTGAGCTGGAATGGAGGGAGTATAATATATAGAAAAATAAGTTATAAATTTTATTTATTAAAAAAATTTAAGACGAAATTTTACATTGTATAAATATAACTTTTGCAAAAAATTAAAATAAAAATATAAAACATAAAAATGAAATAGTGGAATTGGATATTTGCTAACACTCCATTTAATCTAAAAACAATACACAGAGTATTAAAATGTACTAATGTATTAAAGATAATACTATGCATGATGTATCTATCTATATAGAGGTTGTATGTACATATTTTCACTACAACAAAAACAGATTTTTGTGGCACTTTTTTAAGTGCCACAAATGAGAAAAAAGTGTCATAAAAGCTATTTCCGGCATTTTTATAAGTGTCATAATAAGTCGCGTCGGCAATACTTCCCGGCACTTAAAAGTGCCACAATTTTTCGGCACTTTGAAAAGTGCCACAATTTTTCGGCACTTTTAAAAGTCGCATTCCGGCACTTTCGAAATCTCACGATTTAAAACTTTCCCGTAAATGCCATAATTTCCGGCACTTTGAAAAGTGCCACAATTTTCCGACACTTTTAAAAGTGCCACAATTTTCCTTCACTTTTTAGAAACGTTGTGAACTGCAATTAAATAAAAAAATAAAAATTAATTTTACCCCTTCCCCCAATTTAATCTCAAATCAGTCCCTTAATTTTTTTGTTCTCAAATCAGTCTTTGATATTTCAAGAGTTACACTTTGCTCCTCAACTTCTCATATACTCAAATTAGTCTTTATATATTTTTTCTTTTCAATTTAATCCCTTACAAATAAATTAGTTCTAAAATCAACTACAATTTCATTTGGCTGTCAATATTTGGGAATATATACAACAATTCAACAATTACACTTTGAACCACCACCATTCATACACCACCATCCATCCACCACAACAATTCATCTCTAAAAATTCAAAAATCAAATTTTTAATTCAAAAATTAGATCTTGAAATATAGATCTAGAAAAAAACATTAAACATACCTAAAAAATTCAAAAAAAAAAAAATGAGAATTCCTGTCACTGCTCAAACCATTCCCAGAAAAAAGTGATTTCCCGCTTCGTTAACCGTTGGATCTTCTTTAAAATTTCAGGATTTGTTCGCAACCCCTAGGCGCCTAATCTGAACGGTGGAGATCAGAAAATAATTACCGGAGAAAGAGTTATGGTTGTCGGAGTAGGACAGAAAGAGGGAGAAGAACTGCTCAAACCATACCCAGAAAAAAGCGATTTCCCGCTTCGTTATCCGTTGGATCTTCTTCAAAATTTCAGGGTTTGTTCGAAACCCATAGGCGCCCATTCTGAACGGTGGAGATCATAAAATAATCAGCGGAGAAAAAGTTATGTTTGTCGGAGTAGGACAGAAAGAGGGAGAAGAAGATGAAGGTTTCTAGGAAGAAAGAGGGAGGCGCAGAATGAGGGAGAAGGAGAGGTGAGGGTGCCAGCAAGAAAAGTGGGTGCATTAGGGGAGAAGAAGATGCAATTTAGGTTGAATGAAAAATGAGGGAGGCGCAGAGAGAGATGAGGGAGTAGTGAAGTGGGTAGGGTTTTGTTTAGGAAAAGTGGGTGAATTAGGACCATTGAATTTGAGTGTAAAATTAATGGTATAGATTGATTTATTGGCAATTCATGTGAACAATAATGAGCGAATCAAAGAAAAGTATGATTTTATTTTTGTGGGATGAATTTGAACCATTGGATATAATGTATTTAATGGTGAAGATGTTTTGAGCTAGTGATCCACGTTAATGCTTGTGTGCCCAATGAAATATTGTCACCTCTTATATTTATTTGTATTTCACAAAAAAAAAATATCGAAAAATTAGCGGCACTTTTAAAAAAGTGCCGAAAAATTAGCGGCACTTTTGTAAAAGTGTCGGAAGTGCGGCACTTTTCAAAAGTCTTGGGAGTCAGCGGCACTTTTAAGAAAGTCTTGGGAAAATGCGGCACTTTTAAAGAAGTGAAGAAATTTAGCGGCACTTTTAAAGAAGTGCCGAAAAATTAGCGGCACTTTTGTAAAAGTGCCGGAAATTAGCGGCACTTCTAAAAAAGTGCCGGATATTTGTGGCAGTTTCTGAAAAGTGCCGAAAATTTGTGGCACTTATTAAAAAAGTGCCGAAAATTGGTGGCACAAAATTAAGTGCCGGATTAAAAGTGCCGGGAAAAGCCATTTTTCTTGTAGTGTTTATGTCTATAGTGATGTTGGTTTACAAATGAGAGTTTTAACAAAAAATTATCCACATGAAATCACTATATTAATATATATAAACACTACTATGTAACATATCAGTAAATATTTGATGTGAAATATCATTAATGACCTTTTGAGGTGATGTGAAATATTGAAGGGGCATTTACCAAAAACTACTTTTGAAATATGAATATCACATAAAAAATACCCGAACAATTTAGATATTACAAAAAAAAAAAATCGTTAAATATTAAATTTTTTTTTTTTTAGAAAAAGGTGCCTTGAGGGCTTATTATTAACAAAATAATAGGTAAATTTTTACAAGAGTGAAATGGAGCCTTAACCTCCAACTACCATTACAAATTTGAAAGGCTAGCCTTTGAATACCACAGTAAGTCACTTTCCCTTTATGAATATGTGCCTCATTTGCCAACCTATCAGCCAAGTTACACTGTTTTCCTCCACCCCTCCCTATATACATATAAATGATCAATTCACCAACTCCTTTGTATATCCCTTTCAAAACAGCCACTGCCACACTTACTGATCAAAATTGTCATTTTAATATGAAATTTGAATATTCAATTAAGCATGGAGGGAGTACATTTTAAAGCTAGCACTTCCCAGAGAACCTAGACATAAAATATGTACATTAGGCCATATTGTTTTCGTTTATTTAAATGAAATTACAGAGTATATGGGATGGAGAGAGTAAACCTCATATTCATGTTGTCGTTTAGGATGCAAATGATGCTTATACCATGTTTTTCCTAATTATAACATTTTGTCCTTACATCTTTAAAAAGAAAAAAGATGCTTGTAAGATGTACAAATGAATTTGTTTCTATTATATGCAGAGATCAAGAAACTGCCTTGTTTCGATGTCCCTGTCCACTAGCCCTGTTTGAGGACGTGGAACGGGAGATATGATGCATACAGAATCGAGATGACTGAAGCCTTAAAGTGTGGTGATTCATCAAATGGTTATGCAAATGATTTGATAAAGAAATACAAATAGGTATATATTTGTTAATTAATGCGTAAAGAATGCTTAGACAACAACTCTACAACTGCATAATGACTTAATTAGTTAAGGTCTGAGGTTAGTTAGAGTTGTTCAATGATTGACTCGGCTTTAGCTCCCCTCACCTCCTATTAGGCTCGAGTTAAGCTTGATGATTGCTTGAGGCGCAACTCCTCAAATTTAGCACAACAAATAACATTCCAAAGCAGATTATCACAGCAAACAGCTTCCACAATTCAAACCTTTTCAATTTCAGAACCCTCAAATTTAGCACAAATATTTAAAAACAGCTCTAGTCCTATTAAAAATTAGATTTAAATTTTGTGATGTAACAAACATAGTGTAACATAGTGGTTCTTCCAACAGAAACACGAAAGTGTGCACCTTCTACACAAATCAAGTTTAAGTAGCCCCATTATCACATTGTTAGTTAACTTCCAAAATACCTTATGAGACCTTTCTTGTCATCAGCATGCAGTGAGGAACCCCCATTCCCTTATAGCAGCAACTCGAACAGCCGTAGCAGCCTGAAACCTGGCATTTGCCACTTGAGAATTTTCTGTATACATTCTTGAATGACACAAATAAAAGAGGGACAACACACATATGAACCTAGAAGAACAACAAACATATGAAAATTACCTTGGATGAGTCGGCTGCACAGAAGATTGAATCAGATGGCGAGGAAAGAAAATATGCGCTGATGACACAATGATATTGGCGCAGGTAAAGCAGGGACTGATTTTCAACAGTGGATAATTTTGAATAATTATGTATATTTAGTAGGATATGAATTGTATCCTTAACCGATAATACATTGTCAAATTATCTCTTATCAGTTTTTAAGATAAATAAATTTAAAATCATCACTTATCCATCCAAGTTTAAATTTTAGATAGAAGTTAATTTTAGATAGAAGTTAAATGAATAATACTTTTTATTTTCAAATAATTCGATTTTCTATTGATTTCTAGAAACTATATACGAAATTTATGGTTAAATTGTAATTTATTCTGGCATCTCTTTTAAATTTTGAAAATTACTAATTATTTTAAATTTTCAAAAATTACTAATTATTTTAAATTTCGAATTTCTATTGATTTCTAGAAACTGTATACGAAATTTATGGTTAAATTGAAATTTATTCTGGCATGTATTTTAAATTTCGAAAATTATTAATTATTTTAAATTGAAATTTATGGTTAAATTGAAATTTAGTGTGGTATCTATTTTAATTTCAAAAATTGCTAATTATTTTAAATTTTGAAAATTACTAATAATTAAATCTCCACAATTATTACCTAAAGAGTTTGAATTATTCAAAAATTATGCTTAAATTTAGGTAACCATTAGTTTTCAAAATTTCAAAACTGATTAAATCAATCAACTTCTAATTAAGAGGAAATTTTTATTTTAAATTGCAAATTAACTTTAACTAATAATATTACAATAATGCCCTTAAGCAAGTCTTACTTGGAAAAAAATGAGTTGGAAATTGAATTGTTGACGTGGCCTTTTCTGGAGCCTCTAAATAGTTTTGCTATATATATTATACTAGTCAGTAACCCGTCGATACCCGACGGTGAATAATTTTTTTTTTGATTAAGTAAATAATTATTTATGTGTTTTAATTGATTTTTAAGTAACAATATAAATCAAAATTGATAATCAATTAATGTAGCGAATATTAGGAGTATAATTTATACAGAAAAAAGTTGTTGACACATGATGTAACGTGAAAAGCCCTTGAGACAACTAAAATAGGTAATCTTTGTGATAGATGGTTTTCTTCGTGCCCCTTGGTCTTTGATTAAGTTAGGTAGACAAATCTTAGAATTTTAAAATATGTAATCTTATCTGAATTTCAAAATCAATACAATAGATAAACCTAATTTAAATGTAAAAGGATTTTAGCAACTGTAATATGCTACACATAGGTCTCAGAAAGATGAAAGGAGATATAAAACGATAATTAAGAAGTTATTTGTAAATTATATTATGGTGAAAATCCTATCTTATAAACATAAGGGAAAAAGATATCAGTATCTTTTCGGTTATTATTGATAATAGAATTAGGCTCTTATTTATTTATTTATTTTATTTTTCGGTGATAGCATAAAAAATGGCTAACCAATTGGAATAAAAATGAGTTGGTAAAATAAATTTACAATAAATTTACTCTCTTCTTAGTGATATTTGTTAGAGAGAGGAATCCCAGAATTAAAAACTTAACACCTCAATATGGTAAAATAAAATGAATTATAATCTCATTATGGTAACATTGGTTCTGGATCGTTTTGCAGAAATTACATTAAAGGAGATACCTTTGTCTTGATAAGAAGCAAGGCGGAGTTGCTTGGCGTAAGTTCCACCAGCTTCTTTATAGCATCTGATGTTTTCCCCTTGGCAAGAATTTCCAAGTACTTCCCCAGCAATACAAATGTTATTAGCATTGCACTTGTTTCGAAGTAAGTTGGAGACCAAAACCTAGTAATTGCACCATAAAGAAGAGCACAAACAGAGTAAAAGTAAGAGGCTGAAGTCCCCAATGCCACCAAGACATCCATGTTCGTTGAACCATTTCGAAGTGCTCGGCCAGCTGCAACATAGAAACGCTTCCCAATACCGAATTGAATAACGCTAACCAGCGCCCATTTCAACCAATCGCCCATTTCAAAAGGACCACACCGCCAAAGCAATAAGAAATACACCAGTGGTATGCTCGGGCAGACAAATCGCATGAAAAATATAGGAATCTGCCATCAAATTATAGGAGTCAAAAATAAGGTTTAAAATTAAAATAAAATAAAATAAAATAACTCCTTCCGCTCCTTTTTCATATTTTCTTTTTGTTTTATGCTTGGGGTAGTGGGAGAGAGGAGGCAGGAAATGCAAGAATTTTTTAATTTTCAGTATATCGACAGTCTGGTCTTCTTAAAGGCACCACCAAGTGTTCCTAGGAATTGTGAGTTAATAGGCTTGCAAATGTGAAGCCAAGTACATGTAAACTCGCAAAGGATAAATTGTTGAGTGTACATGACAAAAATGGACATTCTAATAGAAGATACTAATGATATACTTAAACTTATGAGCGAAAAAAGATGATTTACTCACACTAAGAAATAGACTGGCAGTGAAGAGTCGAAACATTTTCTTGGATTCTTCTAAATCGTGAGATGCCATCCTCGTATATGGGTTCTTTACAGTTAAAGTAAACTTCCAGAGCTTCCTTCATTAAGTGCGTCAACTAAAGATCTAGAACCAAGAACCTCAGGATCAAAGACAACGTCCAATTCTCTTGTTGTCCTGTTGAAACAAAATTGTCTAACTCCATTCAACTTGCGAAGTATCCCTTCTAGAAGATGTACATCCAAATCAGTGTATATCCCTGTAACTCCAAGTATGATTTTATCCTGCTCACTACTTTGTACAAGGGAAGCTTCAAAACCAGCATCTTCGATTGCATTGACAATGTTGTCCTTCTTTGGTTATTGTAGGATCAAATTCAACCTCCCCTAATGAAGTAGTCGGAGAAACTACGGCTCTTTTCACACCGGAAGCTTTCTTAAGATTCCTTCAACGTAGCTTTACACAAGCCGCGCATGTCATACCTCCTATCGTGAACCGCCCTATTAACATCTTGTGTGGCTTCGTCACAAGTATTCGGCTAAATCTAGAATCTACGCCTCAAATCCCGCATCCTCAATTGCATTCTTAACATCTTCATCCTAAAACAAACAAATAATAAGTAAAGGAAAGCGTACCTATGCAAGTAAGAATCTTAACCTTAGTCGCTTACTATGCAACATTTACATTAGCTAATAACAAAAAGGACAACCTCAATAAATTTCAAAATATAAATTGGGTGCATAGTTATGCAGAACATTGAATATATTTTCAAATACCGAGCTCAACACGTGATCTTATTTAATCGAAAGCACTCCAAAAAATGGCAAAAAGAGTATAGGATCCAAGTAATGTCAATTTCAATTCCGATGCTCAATAATACATGAAACCGACTTACGTATTTGACTCACTTCTAATGTGTATTTCCTCTAGCAATATCTTAACCCGGTTTGTGGCATTGATAATAGCAAGCATAAACAACAACTAATAAATATATTTGATACGAAATTAACCATAGTTCTAAATTTAAATTTAATTTCAATTTCAATTTCAATTTCAATTTGAAAACGTATGAGATAAAATTGTGCTATTTGAATAGGTTTAGTGATAAAGCTTATATTTATCTAAACTGTTAGATTCCATTTTTGATAAAGCCTATATTTTTTAACTAAAATCTGGATTAAAATGAGTTGGAAATTGAATTGATGACGTGATCTTTGACGTGGCCTTTTCGAAGCCTCTAAATAGTTTTGGTTTATATATTATATATGATATGATTTATTATTTAAATTACTTGATCAAAACACACTTGGAATTGACCAAAATCATAATACAAGTGAAACAAAACAGAAGAAGTAATTGTCTTCGTTAAAAACTGTGCACTCTAGTTCTCCTTCAACTTCTCTTTCTCTTTTAATCATTCACACCGATTCGCATACTCCTCCGTCCTGCCACCTACTGCTTCACCCTTTTCACTCCCTGCACGGAATTGCCCATGGTAATGGGAGCGGAAAAAAAAATGTCAGGTAGTGTGAATTTTGAAAATAGGAGAGAGAATTAGTTGGGCTAGGGAATAGTGAATTCTGAAAAGTGTTGTGAAGTGTAATAGTGTTTTAGGAGAGAGAATGAGTGGAGAGAATAGTGAAGCATTAACTTTCGCTAAAAAGCCGAAAGGTGCTAAGGCTTCTAACCACGCCCTTTTGGGTAATTAGTGAAGCTTTTATTGGGACGGAGGGAGTATATAAATTCATTCACATTAAACATATAAAAATTACATTACATTCCTTAAATAAAATCTGATTGTATAGCTATAACATGTCATTCGGTTAAAATAAATCTTATATTTTATCAAACTATTTATTTGATTTTAGTTTAACTTATTATATAGTGTCACAATTTTGATTAATTACTAAAAAAAATAAACGTAGATGGACTTTATTAAATTAATAATAACTAGCATATAATTCTTTTAATTTGCACATAAAATATAATTATATTAGGCCTGAAGAAATATAAGTTAATGAAAAAAAAGTGTAACTATTATATTATACTATTAAAATAAAATGAAATGAAATGAAAAATTAAAAAATAAAATGCATTACCCTTTTGATAGACATGTAAAACAAACAAAGAAATGGTAATTTAGTGTCTATTTTTTAATTTAGACATAAACAAGTGGCAAACAAGGGAATGAAAATATTTATGTTTCAGAATAACGTAAATAAGCTAGAAGTTATATAGGAGTAATGAAAATAATGGAATTTTTTATATTTTTCAATAAAAAATATGTGCGTAGTTGACGCACCATTTTTCTCTATAAAAAAAAGATCATCTTTAAACAATTAATTATAACGGATAAAATAATATTAATATATTGATGAAATATAATCTAGTTGAAAAATTTAATGAGAAGCTCCAAATTTGCTAGTGAAATTGTAAAATTTTGATATAAATTTACAGATTTATTTCAATGTATATAGGTTTCATTTCTTTATAAATCTTCGTTCTTGGTGGAACTTATGTAAGCAGGCACTTTACTTACATCACAAAAGTTGTTTACTAAAAAAGTAGTTTTGATCATTGGCTTTATCAGGAGGTCATCCACTTTTAAATGACTTGGATGTTCTATTGACGACTATGAGATTGACGGGAATTCATAGCTTATTATCTAATAACAAAAATTAGATAACGAATACATATTTAAATATAATTATACATTTAACAATTAAGGTTATTTATTTCTCTAATAAAAAATGGGTTCAAGCGTCTGAGTGGAGAATGTATACAGTATATCAAAATAATTATAATTAAGCAGCCAATATAATTTTAGAATATGGTAATAAAAACATTGTCTGAGGAATTAATTAGTTCGAGAAATTGAAGGATGCGAAGAAATTCCACTAAACCGTTTCTTTGGATGAGATTGTCAAACATACTTAGTGGTCTTTTTAGTATTCCAAAATATTTCATATTATGCATGTTCGTTTCTAGAGGATCTATTATGAAATGGCTTAAAGAATGTCACAGGCTGAGATTTGTCACAATCAATGTTATTAAATAGCTTTTAATGTCAAGTTATAAATAGTTGCTGGAAATGACCAAATGTAATTGGTATTTATTTAACTTTAGGTAGGGTGTTTTTATATGTGTGATTAAATAAGTGATCAACTTTCATATATAATTGATTAGCAAAATATTTTGTATGAAAAGATGATCTTTTAAGAAAAATTACATTCAATATCAATGCATTATTGTATTTCAGATCTGATGATAATGTCTGGCTTATTTTATGTGAAAAATTAATATTCCAATCTAGAAATCACGACTTTGCATTAAGTTAACAAGATTAATCAATTTTGACAATTTTCTAATGGTTATCTAAATAAAAAAGAATTGTGAGATAACTTTATTAGCTAATTTTCAGTCGGAAAAACTTAGTAATTTTGATTCGATGACCATTTCATTAACCATGACTCAAAAATATAATTAGTATATTTCAAAATTAAGACTATGAAGTAATTTACGTGAAGTCACATTTATTGCAGTAGAATCAAAAGAAAATAATTTAAAATAATCAAATTTTTGAAAATCTTTGATAATTCAATCGTGTAATTTTCGAAATATTAAAGAATGAAGATTATGTTTCAATCACTGTAGTAAATCGTATAATTTTTAGGCATTATGGAATAATTTATACTCTTCACTTCAAAAGTTGTTAAATTATGTAGTCGAATCGTAAAATCAATGTTTTTGGAACAGTGGAAATTACCCATTTTATCTAAAAAATGTTATATTCTTGTTAATGATCATATGCACTTTCATATTCTATAAAAAACTATTTGAGATTTGAAAAGGCTGATCAAGGACCCGTTTCTTTGTGGATCAATTTCCAACATTTTGGAGCAATGTCCTTAATCAATTAATGCAGAGTTACTTTAAAATAAAATTTTCTGAGTATTACCGACGATGAAGTACACAGTTTTATTTTTGAAAATTAGAAACACTAAATTTAAACAATTTTGAAGGAAGTTTTAGCATGAGACGGACACGTCAAATTCAATTTTCAACTTAAAAATGGATTGTAATTATTCCAAGTAAATTTTAGATTGTATTTATTTTTAATTTGTTAAAATTTAATTTATAAAAATGGAATCTAACAGCTTTAGATAAATATAAGCTTTATCACTAAACCTATTCAAATAGCACAATTTTATCTCATACGTTTTCAAATTGAAATTGAAATTGAAATTGAATTTAAATTTAGAACTATGGATAATTTCGTATCAAATATATTTATTAGTTGTTGTTTATGCTTTCTATTATCAATGCCACAAACCGGGTTAAGATATTGCTAGAGGAAATACACATTAGAAGTGAGTCAAATCTGTAAGCTGGTTTCATGTATTATTGAGCATCATAATTGAAATTGACATTACTGAATCCTATACTCTTTTTTGCAGCCATTTTTTGGAGTGCTTTCTGATTCAATAAGATCACGTGTTGAGCTCAGTATTTGGAAATATATTCAATGTTCTGTACATAGCTATGCACCCAATTTATATTTTGAAATTTATTGAGGTTGTCCTTTTGTTATTAGCTAATGTAAATGTTGCATAGTAAGCGACTAAGGTTAAGATTCTTACTTGCATAGGTACGCTTTCCTTTACTTATTATTTGTTTGTTTTAGGATGAATATGTTAAGAATGCAATTGAGGATGCAGGATTTGAGGCAGAGATTCTAGATGAGCCGAATACTTCGCGAACGAAGCCACACAAGATGTTAATAGGGCTCACGATAGGAGGTATGACATGCGCGGCTTGTGTAAACTCGTTGAAGGAATCTTAAGAAAGCTTCCAGTGTGAAAAGAGCCGTAGTTTCTCTCGACTACTTCATTAGGGAGGTTGAATTTGATCCTACAATAACCAGAAGGACAACATCATTGTCAATGCAATCAAGATGCCGGTTTTGAAGCTTCACTTGTACAAAGTAGTGAGTAGGATAAAATCATACTGGAGTTACGGGGATATACACTCGATTTGGATGTACATCTTCTAGAAGGGATACTTCGCAAGTTGAATGGAGTTAGACAATTTTGTTTCAACAGGACAACAAGAGAATTGGACGTTGTCTTTGATCCTGAGGTTCTTGGTTCTAGATCTTTAGTTGACGCAATTAATGAAGGAATCTCTAGAAAGTTTACTTTAACTGTAAAGAACCCATATACGAGGATGGCATCTCACGATTTAGAAGAATCCAAGAAAATGTTTCGACTCTTCACCGCGCCTATTTCTTAGTGTGAGTAAATCATCTTTTTTCACTCATAAGTTTAAGTATATCATTAGTATATTCTATTAGAATGTCCATTTTTGTCATGTACACTCAACAATTTATCCTTTGCGAGTTTACCTGTACTTGGCTTCACATTTGCAAGCCTATTAACTCACAATTCCTAGGAACACTTGGTGGTGCCTTTAAGAAGACCGACTGCGATATACCGAAAATTAAAAGATTCTTGCATTTCCCGCCTCCTCTCTCCCACTACCCCAAGCATAAAACAAAAAGAAAATATGAAAAAGGAGAGGAAGGAGTTATTTTATTTTATTTTATTTTAATTTTAAACCTTATTTTTGACTCCTATAATTTGATGGCGATTCCTATATTTTTCATGCGATTTGTCTCGCCCGAGCATACCACCGGTGTATTCCTTATTGCTTTGGCGGTGTGGTCCTTTTGAAATGGGCGATTGGTTGAAATGGGCGCCTGGTTAGCGTTATTCAATCTCGGTATTGGGAAGCGTTTCTATGTTGCTGGCCGAGCACTTCAAATGGTTCAACGAACATGGATGTCTTGGTGGCATTGGGGACTTGACCTCTTACTTTTACTCTGTTTGTGCTCTTCTTTATGGTGCAATTACTTGGGTTTTGGTCTCCAACTTACTTCAAACAAGTGCAATGCTAATAACATTTGTATTCTTGGGGAAGTACTTGGAAATTCTTGCCAAGGGAAAACATCGGATGCTATAAAGAAGCCGGTGGAACTTACGCGCCAAGACAAACCTTGCTTCTTATCGAGACAAAGGTATCTCCTTTAATGTAATTTCGCAAAACGATCCGTAACCAATGTTACCATAATGAGATTATAATTCATTTTATTTTACCATATTGAGGTGTTAAGTTTTTAATTGGGATTCCTCTCTCTAACAAATATCACTAAGAAGAGTAAATTTATTGTAAATTTATTTTACCAACTCATTTTTATTCCAATTGGTCACCATTTTTTATGCTATCACCGAAAAATAAAATAATAAATAAATAAAAGCCTAATTCTATTATCAATAATAACCGAAAAGATACCGATATCTTTTTCCCTTAAGTTTATAAGATAGGATTTCCACCATAATATAATTTACAAATAACTTCTTAATTATCGTTTTATATCTCCTTTCATCTTTACGAGACCTATGTGTAGCATATTACGCTTGCTAAAATCCTTTTACATTTAAATTAGGTTTATCTATTGTATTGATTTGAAATTGATAAGATTGACATATTTTAAAATTCTAAGATTTGTCTACCACAATTCGAGAAGGGCACGAAGAAAACCATCACGCAGATTACCTATTTTAGTTGTCTCAGGCTTTTCGTTCCATCATGTGTCAGCACTTAAGTATAAATGTATACTCTAAATTGTACATTAATTGATTATCAATTTTGATTTATATTGTTACTTAAAAATCAATTCACATAAATAATTATTTACTTAATCAAAAGTGATTCACCGTCGGGATCGGCATATCTTGAGTAATATATATAGCAAAACTGATTTAGAGGCTCAGAAAAATTTGTCAACAATTCAATTTCCAACTCATTTTTTCCAAGTAAGACTTGCTTAAAGGGCATTATTATGAATATTATTAGTTAAAGTTAATTTGCAATTTAAAATAAAAATTCCCTCTTAATTAGAAGTTGATTGATTTAATCAGTTTTGAAATTTTGAAAACTAATGGTTACCTAAATTTAAGCACAATTTTTGAATAATTCAAACTCTTTAGGTGATAATTGTGGAGATATAATTATTAGTAATTTTCAAAATTTAAAATAATTAGTAATTTTTGAAATTAAAAATATATACCAGACTAAATTTCAATTTAACCATAAATTTCAATTTAAAATAATTAGTAATTTTCGAAATTTAAAAGACATGCCAGAATAAATTTCAATTTAACCATAAATTTCGTATACAGTTTCTAGAAATCAATAGAAATTTGAAATTTAAAATAATTAGTAATTTTCAAAAATTTAAAATAATTAGTAATTTTTGAAATTTAAAAGAGATGCCAGAATAAATTACAATTTAACCATAAATTTCGTATACAGTTTCTAGAAATCAATAGAAAATCGAATTATTTGAAAATAAAAAGTATTATTCATTTTAACTTCTTTCTAAAATTCAAACTTGGATGGATAAGTGATGATTTTAAATTTATCTATCTTAAAAACTGATAAGAGATAATTTGACAATGTATTATCGGTTAAGGATACAATTCATATTCTACTAAATATACATAAATATTCAAAATTATCCACTGTTGAAAATCGATCCTGCTTTACTGCGCCAATATCATTGTGTCATCAGCGCATATTTTCTTTCCTCGCCATCTGATTCAATCTTCTGTGCAGCCGACTCATCCAAGGTAATTTTCATATGTTTGTTGTTCTTCTAGGTTCATATGTGTGTTGTCCCTCTTTTATTTGTGTCATTCAAGAATATATACAGAAAATTCTCAAGTGGCAAATGCCAAGTATAGAGTAGATTAGCAACATGCCACTTAAATCATTTGCATGCTTTAAGGGAATGGGGTTCCATCTCTAACTAAATTTGACAAGAAAGGTCACATAAGGTATTTTGGAAGTTAACTAACAATGGGATAATGGGGCTGCTTAAACTTGATTTGTGTAGAAGGTGCACACTTTCGTGTTTCTGTTGGAAGAACTACTATGTTACACTATGTTTGTTACATCACAAAATTTAAATCTAAATTTTAATAGGACTGGAGCTGTTTTTAAATATTTGTGCTAAATTTGAGGGTTCTGAAATTGAAAAGGTTTGAATTGTGGAAGTTGTTTGCTGTGATAATCTGCTTTGGAATGTTATTTGATGTGCTAAATTTGAGGAGTTACGCCTCAAGCAATCATCAAGCTTAACTCGAGCCTAACAGGATTTGAGGGGAGCTAAAGCCGAGTCAATCATTGAACAACTCTAACTAACCTCAGACCTTAACTAATTAAGTCATTATGCAGTTGTAGAGCTGTTGTCTAAGCATTCTTTATGCATTAATTAACAAATACATACCTCTTTGTATTTCTTTATCAAATCATTTGCAGAACCATTTGATGAATCACCACACTTTAAGGCTTCAGTCATCTCGATTCTGTATGCATCATATCTCCCTTTCCACGTCCTCAAACAGGCGTCAGGGACAGGGACATCGAAACAAGGCAGTTTCTTGATCTCTGCATATAATAGAAACAAATTCATTTGTACATCTTACAAGCATCTTTTTTCTTTTTAAAGATGTAAGGACAAAATATTATAATTAGGAAAAACATGGTATAAGCATCATTTGCATCCTAAACGACAACATGAATATGAGGTTTACTCTCTCCATCCCATATACTCTGTAATTTCATTTAAATAAACGAAAACAATATGGCCTAATGTACATATTTTATGTCTAGGTTCTCTGGGAAGTGCTAGCTTTAAAATGTACTCCCTCCATGCTTAATTGAATATTCAAATTTCATATTAAAATGACAATTTTGATCAGTAAGTGTGGCAGTGGCTGTTTTGAAAGGGATATACAAAGGAGTTGGTGAATTGATCATTTATATGTATGTATATAGGGAGGGGTGGAGGGAAACAGTGTAGCTTGGCAGATAGGTTGGCAAATGAGGCACATATTCATAAAGGGAAAGTGACTTACTGTGGTACTCAAAGGCTAGCCTTTCAAATTTGTAATGGT
Source organism: Adenophora triphylla var. japonica (assembly GCA_022495995.1). Classification (NCBI taxonomy): domain Eukaryota; kingdom Viridiplantae; phylum Streptophyta; class Magnoliopsida; order Asterales; family Campanulaceae; genus Adenophora; species Adenophora triphylla. The sequence continues at coordinate 351,107 of JAFEMH010002350.1, forward strand.
AGTTGGAGGTTAAGGCTCCATTTCACTCTTGTAAAAATTTACCTATTATTTTGTTAAAAGCCCTCAAGGCACCTTTTTCTAAAAAAAAATTGGTTTTTTTTTTAATATTTAAAGATTTTTTTTTGTAATATCTAAATTGTCCGGGTATTTTTTATGTGATATTCATATTTCAAAAGTAGTTTTTGGTAAATGCCCCTTCAATATTTCACATCACCTCAAAAGGTCATTAATGATATTTCACATCAAATATTTACTGATATGTTACATAGTAGTGTATATATATATATATTAAAGTTGGTGAAAAGAGATATAGTGATTTCAT